>CM060477.1:17483933-17811433 GCA_030544235.1 Lepturacanthus savala
ATTGTAAAAGTTACAATAAGCTTGATCCTTACAACAAAAGACCTTGAAAATTGTTATGGTGGTGCAGACAAACTGTTAGCACAGCCTTACATGATCTTCCTGACCTGGTCAAACTTAGACTGGTCGAATACTATGTCCTGACCACCTGCAGTAGCTGCTTATCATTAAAAGTTGTATAACTAATTGGCTTTCTCAGGGTTGTGGGTTTGGTCTTGCATCCCTTTGTTCTCAAACAATCACAATCACAGCCATTTTTGTTCAAGTTTCATCCCATTTATTTGAAAATAATTAATAATTTATGAGTTAAAAAATATATATATTTATAATATGATTGATAAAACTTAATTAACAGGTGATAATAATCTACTTTTGACAAAAACTATTTTAGTCTATTAACATAGACATGATTCCCATCACGTCAGTCTTAGCGCTACGTGACTAACGTCAACTTCAGAGCCGGAAAACAAGCTAGTTAGCTACAAAGCTAGTTAGCTACCATAGTTGTTGTTGGCTAAAGACATATAGAGTTGTTTTAAAGACCTGATGGATAAATTCCTAATTACTAATCATACTATTACTACTACCTTTACTGCTGCTACTACTACTACTAATTATAATAATGAAATAAGAATTTTAAGTGGGGGTCCCTGCTCTGTTCTTCTGACACCCAAGGGGTCCCTGGGCTAAAAAAAGGTTGAAGAACCCTGGTCTAGTTTGTTTGTTGCCTATGCCCTTGCACTGTTTGCTATGAAATAAATTGCCCCTAGGGGATAATAAAGACTTATGTCTATGAACTAATGTCTATGAAACCCATGTCAGAACCATCATGGGGTATCCTGCTTCATCGGGATAAATGTCTCACAAACCACGTAGTGTTATAAAAGGTCCTGGAGATCATTTGTGTGGATGAACTCACTGAGGTTGAACCACCAGTTACAAGTAATACCATATTAGAAAAAGCATTAGCAGGCCAACCGAGGAAAATGTAATCCTCTGGACTTATGAATTTACAGTGAAAATAAAACCCCTGGAAAATTCTATTTCAATTTTATTTTTAATACTTTTCCCAGATGCAGCTTATGTCAGCAGTGGGACCATTTAATAAGCGTTGGCAAGATGTTCTATTTCATTTCCGTCACATTGTTTGGGGTGTGGTGTGAATATCTGGAGTGGCGTGCAGACGGGAAGGGTGCGTTTGATGCCGAATCATTTGTGACATTGCAGAAGCTCAGAGTTAAAACATTTATGAATCATTGTTGTGTGAAAGAAGGGCGGAGGGCAAAAGGTTATGGGAAAAAAAAAAGATGGGTATCACAGCTCTGATTCTCACCCTGACCCACAAACCACTGCAGTCACCTCACAGACCACATTACAGAATATACCATAGACACCTGTTTAATCCTCCTTCCCGCTATTTGTCCACCACCACAATACACAAACACCAGCCAGACGCTGAACCTTTAGTTACATGAAGCGGTTTCTATCTGCTGTACATTAGACCAGCTCCTTTACTGGAAATCTGACATATCATACATCATCATGTTGCACTCCCATATTTCTACAATAGCCCAGAAGGGACAAACAGCATTTTGGTTTATCCGTTCTGCTGTAGGTTATGATATGCTGTGGTTCAAGAGACGGCACTTCAAACCACACTCTACCTTTAAATAATAGTTTCTTTTACAGTACTGTTTCAGTATGCTTGTAAATTGTTTCACTTTGTAATGTTTCAGAACATGATGCAATTTTGTGCTTATTGCATGAGAAAAGGAATAATCACATTACTCATCTAATTTATCACATTTACCGGATAAATACATAGTATTTCAGCTGTAGTTTCTCTGTTTTTCACTGTGTATTATTACCAGTGGTGATTCCAAAATAATATACTATATTTACCATATATTTACTTGTAATTCTGGGGCTGTAAAAAGAAGGTTTACTTGTAACTGTAACCCTTTTTATGCTCTTAGCCAGGGCTGGAGTTCAGTCTTCTCCTGAAACCTCATTTAGAGAATTGTGTGTGTAAATGTTGGATGTACGATCTCCTCTCGTTCCTAATTCCCTTTTAAGGATACACTATATGAATACTGCCTCGGTACTGATTTTGTTAAATTATGTAATTTGTACTGAGTGTGCTGAAACAACTTGATGCGATAATACACTTTCAACGGGCCCATATTTGGTGACCTGATCCTTATTTAACTGGGTCAGTTTTTATTGGCTACAACTTTTATTACCTTCTCAATTCTACATTGGATTTGCATGATTTGGCAGAAATATAACCTCTGATCCAATGTTTCTTTTTATTGAATCGGTTGACTTTCTTGAATCACACACATACACACTCGGATATTAAGTAAAAATACTTCATTACATTATCAACGTAGTGTTTTAAGACATCTATTCCTTACTTGAGTATGTTGTATTTGCTCCTACTTCCACTCTTACTCCACAAGTTTTAAGAATACCAATATATTCCCCATAGCCTCCATTCCAATCCGATGAAAACATTTTTCCCCCATTTTTTTTTTCTGCCTTATGGTGCCAGTCAGATTGCATGAAGGCGAGCCTGAGTTTCTTTTGAAGACATTAAAATGAGAGATGTTTCACCTTCTAATTGTCACTTGTGATTACAAATCTTATTGGCAGTGCTGTTATCTCATCACTTTTCTGATTTGCATGACTGTAGAATTTCACAGAGCGTGCAAGTCAACCACACGAACACCCACCCACACACACACACACTCACACACGCACGCACGCACACACACACACAGCGGGCAGCACGTTACTGTACTTGCTGAGTGGGACAATAATACAAGAAGGGGATCAACCAACATTCCTGTAAACATTCCTCTCGCGGGACTGTCCCGCCTGAAACATCGCGAAGTTTCCTGCTGTTTAGTATTTTGGTGGCAGCAGCAGGCAGCAGAACCGGTGGAGGCAAGTCCAAGAAAGGTGGAGACTCCTGGTCAACTTCCTGCACAGTAATCTTGAAGCACCACCAAGAGAGAAGTGGGGAGGCTGCCGCTGGGGCAAGGACGAATGGATATACGGCTCACTTGACTCCTTTTTTCGGCCGCGACTCGACATAAAAAAGCCACTTTTGTGGTCGATTATACACACACACACATACACGCACATCTACCTGGCGTGTAGCTACTAGCTAGCAGCGCTGCTGCTGGATACGAAATTCCCAGCGTTTGATAGCTCGGCGGTGCGAAGGACAGGAATGGGTGAGTTTTCCATGATGTGGCGCTTGTGTTATATTTGTCTGCGAACCGCTGTTCCCTTTCGACAGAACGAGCGTGTCGAAGCCACGTAACGCTAACCTTTTAAAGCCAGTGTCAGTGTGTTAAATCAGGCTATGAACGTCTGTCAGCAGCAGGCAGTGGAAGTTAGCTCGCTGGTTAGCCTAGCCTGGATAACGCCACCTCCATCCTTATATTTGGCCGCATTTATTGCTAGTGTAAAAATCCCCTCCAGCCATGTTTTAAGGTGCATATAAAGCCTACTTTGAATCACGGTGTGTGTCTAATATAGTTTTTCCACACGCACAAAAAGTTAAAGTATGTCCTTATTATGTCATCTGTTCCTTCTTCCTCCTTGAAAAACACAGAATCTAAGAATATGTAAACATACGGACACAAGATGTCTCCTACTTCACTGCAAAGTCCATTTGAAGTCCAAATGCACACATTATACAAGTTGAGTTTATAAACAATTAACGTCAAGGGAGTTGTGACGTCACAAATCATGCCTCTTAAATTTGGTTTCAGGGAGAAACTAACCACTTTCAGCAGAAAAAACGTGGAAACAGCCTTCTAGTGTCAAACTTTGTTCGCAAATCATTCTGCTACATTCATCATCAAATGTAGGAACAAGAAGAAAACCCTATATTTGAGCGAATGGGGACTTTAACATAAGCTGCTGTCAACGTGGTCTCAGCTTAAAAAAACAAAACAAAAACACATCATTACAGCTATATAATATCCATGGCCAAGAAACTTTAGACTCACAAGTTAGTTTCTTCTAAAAGTGGAGAACAAATTCCCCCCTTTTTACAATTGTTGCTTAGAACCAATGTATAAAATAAAACATTTTCTATGTGCAATGTTTCCGTGACAGTAACGGTGTTACTGTATCTTCACAACAATATATGATTCACCTCTCCTATTGTCACTGGTCTATTTTTAAAAAGCATTGAAGTGAGCCAGATTGTCAGGTGGATCCCTATCAGAGTATTTACTTTTGAAACTGTAACTACAACCACGGAATGTCTCTGTCTTTTTTAAATCTACAAGGTGGTTTTGCTGTTATTTTAATACTTTGAACTATGTTCCTGTCATATGAAGTAGTTGCGGTGGTCTGTCTGAATGTAGAGGAAACACTCTGATCTTTGTGTGTGCTGCAAAGCTTCTGTACTGTGTCACGACGCCCTCCTCCTCTCAAGCGAGATGTGCGCTATGTGGTTTGTGTGGCTGTGTGCAGTAGGGCTTGTTTGAGAACTTTGCTATGTTGTAAAACAGGTTTCAAATTCAGCTTTGCCTCCCGATGCTGGTGAGACTTCGCTTCAGATATTCTACGTCAGCGGACTGCTTGAGAAAGGGCAGTGCTCCTAGCAAGCAACAGTGCGTACGCTCATACTGTAGTTCATGAAACGGTGCAGAGAGGTATCATGGCACAAGCTTACGTCTTAAGAATGGAAACAAAATGCACCTCTGAATCTCCTTTGAACCCATTAAAACAGGAAAAAAATCACCAGAAACAAACTTCCAACCTTCGTTTAAGCATTGCACGCTCCACTGTGGTATTGTGTGGTATGTCTTTCCTCTGCTGTGTTTGAACATGTCTGAGTTTTGTGTGTGCGTGTTGTGTGTGTTGTGTGAGCCCCTCACGTTCTGTGTTTGCTTTTTTCTGAACAGTGCTCCAGCTGCATGAAGTCTGCCACTGGTTGATAGAGTTAAATCCGCTAAAAGATAGAAACTTTGCTCTGTAACAGCAAGCGGTTGGAAATGCTTTGCTCGTGCCAGCGGCCGTTCTTCAATCTTGTATTTTTTTTGGGGGGGGGGGGGCATTTTTTCATTTGTTTTTGAAGTGGATACTAGAGAGGAGACAGGAAATGAGGGGAGAGAGAGCCGGGGTGACGTGCAACAAAAGGTCCCTGGCTGGAGTCTAACCGGAGACTTTGTGATGACTTTTTCTTTCTCTGCTCACTTCACTGACATTCAATAGAAGCAGGAAAAACAAAGACTGGACATACGCCAAAGTGTCTGACTGAATATTAACCTCACGGTGCCACAGCCAGTATTTACCAGCATGTGGTTTGTGTTGATTTCCCACCCTGGTTGTAACTCCACTGATGAAGGTCACTTGGCCCAGTCGGGCTAATCTAACTGTGTTTGTGATAACAGCGACACGAATACTGTAATTCAGTATGTTTTTAAAGGAAATAACAATCATTAATATGATGAAACTGCACTAAGTGCACTGCAGAAAGTCAGGTATCAGGTGTTGGATCTGACAAAACATTGCAGGAATCCTGACGTCACTTTATGTGGAAAGCGTCTCCGCTCCCAGCAACATGCCAGAGCTGGAACTAACAATTGTTTTCATTATCGATTAAATTAAGTAGTTTCTTGACCGATTGTCTGCTTCTGAAATATATAAAATGTGTCCATCGCAATTTCCCCCAAGCTCATAATGACATCGTCAATCATTTCAGACTGAAACCCACAGATAAAGTAATAGTTTCTGTTGACTAACGGCATCAGCTCTGAAACAAGCAGCAGTAGGTTTGCGACAGAGTAAATTAAAAACATATAAAGCCTGCTCGTGTGCTGCGCTGCTCAGTGGTGGTGGGGGATCATGTGACCAAGAGACGTTGTTATATTTCTGGCATTATTCTCATTGTCGCAAGCACCAGACATCAGTGAGACATCAGTGTGATGTATGCGCATGCATACATCATAATGATGATGATTAAACCATATATTATGCAGCCCTACTTCCATCACATGTTGAGCTGTAGGCTTTCTTTGCTCAAATAAATCCTGGTTATGCTGTTTGTGAAGTAGAACAAGTTGAGTATTCCAAACGATAGACTTCAAAGGGATGTTTAATTGTGTAGCTGCCTCAGCATAGCTCCCAGGTGTGTGTGTGTGTGTGTGTGAGGGCGTTGGTACAGAGCAGCACACCTGTGTAGACTGAGCTGTGGGTAAATAAAGGTGATCAACAGGCTGTCGTTCAGAAGAACAATTGTGCTCTCTTCTGCGCCTGGCTTCATTTCTCTGGCCGACACTTTTTCCTTCCTATCAGCTGCCTCTCAGATCAGCAGGAAGAATGCAGTTATGGGTTTCCTCTCTGCCGATTGTGTGAACGACCGAGAGAAACACCGTCTGCCTGGCAGCCAGCTCGCCAGTGTGGCCTTGAGTGTCCTCCCCTCTCTTTCTCTTCCTCCTCCTCCTCCTCCTCCCTCTCTACACATCCTCCTGTCTGTCACTGGCTTATATAACACATGTCGTACGCATAAGACTCCCTATATCCGGAAGCTTTTTGTGAGGAAGGGGAAACAATGACCTGGAAGTTCCTGCCCCTATGCTCACCCTCCAACTGGCCTCCAGAAGGGAAGTGCCCGTGCTTTACTTTCATCAGTTTGACAGTATTGCTCAACTATAAAGTAAAGATCCTCTGTTTTGATTGTCTGGTAGTTTACGTGGTTGTATCTTCATGACCGTTACTATAGATATAAAACAAAATAAACAACAATTAATATCCAATGCATTTAAATGTGAATACAATGCAACCAACATCTCTTGAGGTTTAATTAACAGTA
Source organism: Lepturacanthus savala (assembly GCA_030544235.1). Taxonomy (NCBI): domain Eukaryota; kingdom Metazoa; phylum Chordata; class Actinopteri; order Scombriformes; family Trichiuridae; genus Lepturacanthus; species Lepturacanthus savala. Next base: position 17,490,772 of record CM060477.1, read on the forward strand.
AGTTAAGCTGTTATTTCTGCTTTTTCACACCCTGTCTGATTATGAAGTCATCTCAAGATGTTTAAATAGAATCCGTGACATACATTACAAGTTAAATGAGTGTTGAATTCACAAAATTGCATCAAAACGGCTCATAATGTGTTTTTTTTCTTATATTTACTGTCTTGTTATGATATATATATATATATATATATATATATATATATATATATATATATATATATATATATATATATATATATATATATATATATATATATATATATATATATATATATATATACATACATACATACATACACACACCCTGGATGATCATGAATACATCACAAGTTGTTTGAAAAAATCTGTCATATGAATCTTTGAATATCCAATACTGAACCCATTCAACCATGTTTTGTTTGTCGCCGCGTGGTGATGATGTCACAGACAGACTGAATCAAGTAGGGCTTAACATCTTTATTGTTAAAAGGTAATTTAAAAACACATATAAAGTCTGCTGTGCTTAAATCTAATATGTTATATCTTAGTATTGATACAATCAGTGTATTCCATTTTAAATCAATGTTCGATCGATATGTGGAGGCTAAATTACCAAGCATAGATCGATATACTTGGATCGCAGGTAAATGAATCAATACATTGATGCAGTAGATGAATTGTTAAACCCCTATTCTTATCACATTTGATCAACGCTGCATACGTTTGATAATGTGAGCCGAGTTTCACAGTGGGCCACAATATTCCGTTCCCCATGATGGAGAAGTCATGACAGACCCTATTCTTCCTCCGACGGGGTCATGACTTCACCCGGCATCGCCGACGTCAGAGATGTCCAGTGAGTCAGAGAAAAGTATTTTCACATGGCGCGGTCTAAAAAGAGAGAAGTAACATCTGTCCACAAGGGATGTTATAAGAATGAGCGGTTCTCAAGAAAAGAAACGAAATACCACATCGAAGAAGCTTCTGCTTCTTCGCCGCCTATGGGGTTGACGAGCGGAAATGCAGACCGTGATCTGAAGGGGATAGCGAAATCCTGCATGTGAGGCCTTTGTGAACATTGGCAAATTATAGCATCTACCAGTAGTCTGTTTATATGTGAGGTGTTTCGGCGACAGGCAGGTAATTAGTACCTGTTCTGAACAGGCACGTTGTCAGTCGGTAGCAGAGCACAACTTGTTGTTTGAAGAACAGATTTCATGTAAAACACCTGTGTCCAGTGATGTGACATGTTATATAGCATCAGTATAAACGGTTACAGCACTATAAAACCTAATAACGGTTATTAAACAAGCATTACATCACCCTGCAAAAGCCGTGTATTTATTGACACTGTCTGATAACAAGATGAGATGCATCAGTCATCATTCTCATTGCAAGGGTTATAATTACAGTCAGATACAGCTGAAGTTGATTTGATAAAGTTTTACTCAGTGAAGTTTGCATGGAGTTGAAGTTAGTTTACCAGCTGTGGTATGTTTTGATACTGTTAGTTTAATGTGATGCAACTCATTGCATTAAACTGTGTGTACAGCTGCCTTATCTTATAATAACATATATTTGATTAAACCTGGCTCTCAGTCAGACCGCTCCACAGGCTGGAAAGCTGACTGTACTGGATTTTAGTGTTTTGTCATATCATTAACAATAAATGCCATAACTCTAATGCAAAAATTAAATCTAAAGTCAAGAATGGATTTGACATGTAGTCCTATTTATTAACAAGAAACATGCGACAGTTTCCTCTGATTTTTTTCCCCCTTCTTTTTTTCCTGCTCCTGCCTGTCTAATGTTACTTGTCTTATACAATTGCATTCATTTTTTTTTTACCCAACTATGATTATTTGAGTCAAAGACTAATAATACCTGACTACCTTCAACTTCATCAGTTGCCTTTCTCTTCTTGGAGAAATATTTCAACCAGCTCATCATAAAATGTAATCAGCTGTTAATTAACGGCGTGTAGATATTAACGTCAGCTTATGCTATAAATTATGTTTGCAAAACTGAGTTGCCTAACTGCTACTGTTGCATAACGTCAGCTGGCCATCAATATATTGTAAACATCTGTTGAACTTGTAGAATCTCTGTCAAGCTATCTCAATGTGTGTCCTCTTTTATTTTTTTATTTCCTTCCTTTGAGATTTCTCTCTCAATAATCTGATACTGTACTGGCTTTATCATTCCCATCGGTCAGTCACACTCGACGTTTACTTGAAATGAAAAGATTTTAGTAATTTCATGTCACGTCTTTTACACACAAACAAGGGCACAGCGAGGCTGCTGAACTCCACCAGGCCAGTCACTTCTGTCTGTCAGCTGCTCTGAGAGTCTTGTGTGCCACATGCTTTAGATATGCAAATAGGATGATTACTCCAGACATGTCTCCAGGGATGTCAGCAAAATGAGGCAAAACATTTTTAAGCTGCAGACGAAAAGCGGCCGAAGAACATCATGTAATGGATGATGTGCTTTTTGACCACGGCTCTTCACTCGTTGACCTATTTTCACCAAAATAACTTGTTGCGTTGCTGCATGTTATTCCTGAAACCTGTGTTCAGAATTAAGATACCTCGAATTTCACATCATTGTCTTGTTTTGAGTGATATGTACCAGCGTCGTCAGGTGTGAGCATCGTATCGACCCGTTAAATCTTGTAATCTTGTCTTCATCCAGAAGATATGCAGGCAAACCGGTAAGCTTTCTGATGTGGAATGAAAACAAGGCTTTAGAGTTGTAACCATTAATTTGTTAGTTGCCAACTAACTATTATAATCAATCAATCATTTTGAATCATGCTTTAAGAACATAATGTCAGAATCGTCTCTTTCTAGTTTTTTTAAACATAAATATGTTGGGTTTCTGTAACAGTAAACTGAATATCAGTCAGTTGTCTATTGGTTGTGATAATAAAAAAAAATATGCACAGATGTCACCTTGGGGAACAGTGATGGACGTTTTTCATTAACTTAGTTTATTAAACGTGGTACCAGCTAACAGCTAAGCTAGGCGAAACTCAAAGCTGCATAAGCAGAGTAGCAACAAAGGACACCTGCTAAAGCTAGTGTTGTTTCAGAAAGAAATCTAATAAACACAGAATGACAACATAGATAATGAAATAAATGAGGTTAGGGCTGAATATGCAGGAAGAGAGGGTGAAGTCGAAGAGTGTGAACAGGAAGTCTCAAGTGGTGTCACCAGATTTTTTTGGACCAAGACTATTGATCAATTTATCGAGGAAATGGTGATCAGTGTTTCCCACACATAGACCAGTCTGTGGCTCAGCGCCACAGAATGAAAACCAGTTGGCTGGCCAACCAGGCTGTTGGCCAGCCTAAGAAATGCACCAAATAAGTTTGCTTTGTCAGCTTTTTTATTATTCTGATTTAGTTGCCTTGTTGTGTTAGTAGTTTCTTATGTGTAATTATAGATTATTAAACATAGAGTCACCATGTGACCGGGTGGGGGTTTCAGAGCCCCTAGCACCACACAATGCCACATGGCTTGTGGGAAACACTAGATCTGATTAATTATTAATGAAAATTCAATAAATAATTGTTAGTTGCAGCCCTCCCTGGCTTTAAACATATTCATTAACGAGCTAGTTTACTTTCACAAATTCATGACATTTACCTACTGTTGCCTGAAAGCTTAATAATTAGTCCGGGCATATGATAGCTGAAACACTGAAGCTGGTCCTGGGCTGGATGAGCACAGCACAGTAATCCTCACAGAAACCTGCAGGTAAACACCGGCTGAAGGCCGCCGTGTGATCTGACCTCCGGGTTATTCTGGTTGCTGCGAGCAGGATTTTCTTCTTCGCTTTCATTTCTCCAGAAAACTCTCAGTTTTGGCCTCTGGGTTACTTCATAAGTCAATAGAACTATTGAGTCTGGGATCCTGCTGCCGCAGCCTGACTGCAGTGAACTGACAGGAAGTTTGCTCTCGCCACACACACAGGCAAACACACACACACACACACACACACCACCACCTGTACACGGACTGTTAAATGTATTTAGAAAGGCATTTCCTCCATGGAACAAACCAAGAAAACTCTGTCCACTGTCGGTATTTCACAGGCCAACACCTATCAACAGCTATCACTGCTACACTCATTCAGTAGCAGCAGCTCTAGTTGCAGCCAGGGAAGTGACCATCACAGTTCATGTACATCAATGGTCACCACCTCTCAATGCAAATGTAAAAAATAGAAGCCCACCCAGATGTTCGAAAGCTGCCTCTTTTCCTTTTTTTCATGACTTTTTTTGGCAAGACACGGTCTGAACTGAAATGCCCTCAACCTTTTTTAACATAGAATGTAGAAAATAAGAATGAAAGCTTTTTTTTCCACCTTAATTGTTGCCAAAGTAAAGCCATTTTGAACACTACAAGATACTAGGAAGTTAATCGAGGTCCTTGAAGGTTCTCAGTTATCCAGATTATCTTATTCTTTTAGAGTTGTGAAGAAAAAAAAAAGCAACTGGACTTCTTATCCAGAGGCTTCTTCAGTTCTAAGACTAATGCCAGAAACCCAGAGTGTTTTCACTTATGTGAAAAAAAGTCACATGAACTCACCCCTGGAACTTAAATCACATGACTGCACCCCAAAACTGGGTGGATGGTCATGTGACTAGAGGTCACATGCCCTCAGGTGTGAATGAAATGTCTTCAAACAAGCTATAAAGTCGAGTTGCTTTTTTTCTACAACTCAACAAGAAGATAATTTAGCTAATACCTAATAACCTAATACAGTACTCTAAATCTGGACTTTCGACCAAGACCAAATAGCTTGAGCATATCGCACCTGTTTTAGATGAAACCGGCTCCCTGTTTTATTCAGAATTGCTGCATTTTGTGTATGAAAGATGCTTTGCAAATCTGACAAAAAGTAAAAAAAAAAAGCACACATCCATCTGTAATAGATATTTGTTATATAACATGTTTTATTTGTACAATTAGTACAATTTGGGGCATTTTTTGTCATGTATTTTAGTTTTCCTGTGGGCACATACAGATGGGTTTGTGTGAATTTCTTGTCTTGACTCTGTGAAGGATCAATAAATTATCCATCTACCTACCTACCTACCTACCTACCTACCTACCTACCTACCTACCTACCTACCTGTCTGCCTAAATATTGGTTTTGCGTTCCTTTTTCTTCATTGAAAGCAATTTAAGCATAATCTTAAGTTTATTATCTATCATAAAGTGAGCAATATACACAATCTGTAGTTTTAAGTGTCTCTGAGTGTGAGAAGAAGTGATTTAAATGTGACTGATTTAGCTGCTCTGCGTTCTCAGGCAGGGTGTGTTTGTGCGGTTGCTCGGTGCTGTAATCTGTGTGGTTGCAGAAAGTCCCTCTGCTGCACATCCAGTCATCTGGCAGATGAGGAAGAGTGGAAACAGAGCGATTGGCCCCTGTGCTGCATGAACTCAGCACAGTATGATGCTGGCTGTCAGTTTTTGTTTACTACAGCGGATCATATCTCTTCCTGTGGTTCCAAGGACAGATAGCCTGAAATTACCGTCTAGGGCCTTGTCTAAGTTGTTTATTTGTATGTCTCTGTGGTGTTTCTGCTGTGCTGTATGTGTCTAGACCTTTGGATTCAGTATTAACATAGTCCAGTCTGGTTTCTACCCTTCTAAATGGTCTAATCTATTGTTGTTCTCACATAGTGAGACTGGCCTCACTGGACTAGTAATTAAAGATTGTCTTGTCTTCTACAGTTTATCTGAAGTTGGGTGCGGGGGCAGCAGCCTCTGCAGAGAAGCCTAGACTTCCTTCTCCCTGGTCACTTTGTCCAGCTCTTCTAGGGGAACCCTAAGATATTCCCAGGCCAGCTGAGAAACATCGTCTCTCCAACATGTCCTGGGTCCCCCCCCGATGGATGTGTCTGGAACACCTCCGCAGGGAGGTGTCCAGGCCTGGCACCTCTCGATGTGGTTCTACTCCGAGCTGCTCCGAATAATTAAGCTTCTAACCCCGTCTCGAAGAGAGAGACAAGCCACCCTGCGAAGAAAAACTTATTTCATCCGCTTTATCCGCAATCTCGTCCTTTGGGTCACTACCCAAAACTCGTGACCATACATGAGGGTCAGAACGTAGAGCGACCGGTAATTAAAGACCGATATCACCTCCAAACTGGAGCTGAGGAGTTTCTGTCCAACAACCTACAGATGGGGTCGGAACAAAGGTGGGACCCCTTGGGATGTGAAGGCCTCTTCCACGCTCAGAGCCGAAGAAGGCGTTCAGTTCTTAAAATCTCATATTTTAGAGGTAGCAAAGGTGTTTTCACACCAATGGCAGTTGGTGCACACCAAACGTGTATTCAAACCAAAGGTTCAGTTTGTTTTTGTTGGTGTGAAAGCATAGCTAAGACCTCCAAAAAGAGGTCTTGGTCTGCTTGACCCTGTACCAAATGACAAACTTTGGTGTGATCCCTCTGGTAGGACATAAACTCATGTTTAAACGAGGGGATACTAATTATTTCATAGCCTAACTTGTGGGTCTTTGAAACAATATAAGTCTCATATGCCCTCATTCATTAAAATACTGCATCTCCTCTGCCTGAAATGACTCACTGTGAGTCCAGTGCATTCACAGATTGTTCTCCAGACACAGTCGCAACTCATGTTTTTTTTGTTTTTTTTTTCCAAAAATGGCCAATATATTACATAGGCTGTAATACAGGAAGATAAGAACAGGTAGCAATGTGTGAACGCTTCCCTCGATAAGTCACAATTGGTGCTTATTTCTACCGGAGGATAAACATTTTTGATTTGTTTGCAGGTGTGAAAGTGAATAGTATAGACCGGAGTCTATATGCTAATTGGTAGACCAAATATTCAAGCTAGTGGTGTGAAAGTGCCAGTCCACATAGTGAGGGGTTAGCATGCACCACCCTGAAATTGGTGTGACAGGAACATATTTTCAGTGGATTGCTGCACATAAACAATACCTATTCAGTTAAATGTCATCTGTCAAAAGAGTATTTCAAGTGTGCTGAGATCATCCAGAGAGGCATGAAGGACACAGGTGCCAAATTACTGAATATATCGCAGAATAATTAGAACAATGGGATTTTGGGGCTGTGAGTGCAAAGTTTGGCCTCTTCAGGTTCTATTTGGCTTACCGTAAATTCTCTGGCCTGGGCCTTCATTTACTCAAGCACCATGAGGCCCAGGCCTTTATTAGAACAAGGCCACAATTAGAGAAATGCCTCTATTTCTATTTGAGCAAAATGAACTTCTAGTACAATAGGGGGAAAAAAACAAGGTTTTGTATCATTTTGAACCTATAAAATACAAGGTTTGTTTATTGTAAAAGTATAATTACATTACACTATGCATACAGAACATTAACAATAGGCAACTTACTAGTTTAGACAGCTTACCACTTTAAAGTTTAACCATCCTTTAAAAAAAATCCTCCAATTCTGTTTAATCCTCCTCCTCAGTTTCATCCTCCTCTTCATCTCTCCCTGTAATCTCTTCTTCACTCGCGCCAGCCTCTACAACAAGCTCTGCCGCTGCCATGGTAACAACATTAGCCTACTGGTGATTTGCCGTTTGCGGTGCGTTTACCCCTGTCGGTCGCCATTTATGTCCCGTGACCAGGCCACCGTAACCATGGCTTGATATTTTAAGTCCTCTGGTGGTTTTCTAATGAGCTAAACAGTCTTGTCTGTATATTTTTGCATTCAATTAGATATTTAAAAACCTTGGTTCTAATAATAGCCCCAGCCTGTATAGGAGATCAACCTTTATTTACCCCCACCAACATCCAGGCTAGCCAATGTTAAAGACCTGGACACTAATGGAATACCGACCTGTATTAGAGGATTTATGGTATTTTCTTTCAAAATATAAATAAACAACTGTAAAGGCTGTGTCTCAGATTAAATATTGATTTAGGACTCACATGAAAATCTGATCAGGTTTCAGTTCATATTTATGCAGACCACGAACTAATGTTTGGTTCCCGTATGTAACGATTATTGATTAGCTGTTTGGTCTCTAGAAAAAAAACAGGCTTAAAACAGGGAAGAATCTGGGGCTCAGTCCTGTTTTTTGTGGGGGTTTTTTTGGGGCTCTCTGGCTCCACACTGCTGACGGCCTGTTAGTGAAAGTATGTTTCTGTCGGTGGAGCAGCAGCTCTTCACTCCTCTGGCTGCTTCCCATTGAACCGCGGGCTCATCCTCTCCGCTCTAACTCTCACTGCCTCAGTATTTGAAGCAGAGAGGGAAAGCTGCTCTGAGATCATTTCTCCTTGGAGTTTGTCCCAGGCTGCTGTGTTGGGCCAAGGCTGATGATGTCAGACAGGGAGAACAGAGCCAAACTCACACACACACACACATACGTCAACACATGTACCAGCAGACGAAGCTGAGCCATGTTTTACACCAGTTAATCTGTGTACTTTAGTGCTGAATGACTGTGTCCGTGTGTGTGTGTGTGTGTTTGTTCCCTCCATGTTTATGTTGTTTTGGCTGCTTGGTGTGAAGCCAGTGGAGTCTCTCTTCTGTGAGTCATGTGTTTAAGAGCCACATCGGTAGTGGAATACCTCAGCACCAGTGAGTTGTCTGCAGCCTGCTTATTTTTAGAGGCTGCTGAACCTGCTGCACTGGAAGCAGTCAGACAGGCCATCAGTCTGTCTTCTGCCGTCTTCCTCTGTGTTAGCATTGCTGCACCATATAAGGAAGATCAATTTGAAGTGCGATAACATTTGTTATGACATTATTTCATTTTGCAACAATGGTATGACTTGCAATAAACCCATATTGAAGTATGCATATTAGCATTACAGTTCCAATGACTCTGCTTTAGTGGGTGCACTGCGAACATGCTGCTGGTAAAAAGAAGAAAAAAGGGGGAAAAAATAACAATAAATAAATGAGAAAGTTGTAAAACACTGTGGGAAGCATATTGCCTCATTTCCTGCTGTAGTTTCTGCATTTTTCTCTGATTAATCAAAATGAGCCTCAGTCGCACCTTTTTAATCTCATCGTATTAAAAGACAATTTTAAAAGCTATAAACCACAAAAATGTGATTAAATTAAAATATTTGACGCGGATCTACTTTTAGCAAAACAAACAGTAATGTTGCCTTCAGAGTTGTTATTGTTGGCTGAAAAAAACAATCATTTTCGCTCTGTTAAAATTGTGTAGGGCTTAACCTAAGATATTCCAAAGCTCAGCATGAGAGATTTTGCAATCAACTGGTGGATCATTCATTTTCATTTTTCATTACATATAATTAAACTTTTACATACGTTTTGACTGTTTGCTGACTCGTACATTTGACTTTAAACTTTGACCCAGATATTCATTCATGTCCATTGCTGAGTCAATAAATCATTTCGACCATCAGCACCATCATATTTAGTGTACATACGTAACATTAGGTCACCGAGCATTCGGCTCTTCTGTGTGGGCTGCGAGGTGTTTCTCAATATAGAAACTAAGCCCTTTTTTTTCAGTATTTGCAATTATTCACCAGTAGGAGTGGATGGAAAATACCGGTCGCACTTCAAATCGCCTGTCAGCGTTTTTCAAAATGATACGTGTTGATCTTAAAATGATGTTTGCCGGTAGAACCAGACAATGAGCAAAAGGTTTTATATTTATCCTGCCAACTATAATTTTGTGGTATTGCAATTTTAAGTAACTTGCAACTGTTGTATATGTTGTCGCTGCAAGAGTGTATAAATCTTTCTATCTGAAAGTTATTTAACATGTAACTAACATATTTATTTTGTTTCCTCTCTTCCCCTGCCCCTGTATGTTTTCTCATGTGGAGCAGAGGTTGTGGTGGAGTATGACTACGATGCGCTCCATGATGACGAGCTGACCCTGCGACCAGGCGACATCATCAAGAACGTGCGGTATATAGAGGAGGATGGCTGGATGGAGGGTGAACTCAACGGGAAACGGGGCCTCTTCCCTGACAACTTTGTCAAAGTAAGAGAGGAGAGCCCGCTTCTGTTGTCTGGCCACTCACTAAATGATATGTCAGTTTTAAGAGCTATCTTGTGCACACTGTAGACCTGACTCTGCTCTTCCTCTGAGGTTTTAAATACACGCGTCTGTCGTATCATTAGAGGTAATCCTATTGAAGCACTGAGCATTATCAGGCGGGAGCAGCCTGCGGCTGACAGCGTCGGCTACTAACACATGAGGGCGACTCGATCGATTCTAATATCAGTCAACCTTTATTAGCAATGACAGGCAAATCACAGCGAAATGTAATATTGTATATATAAACTGTATGCTTGGCTGAAAAGAAAAGAATGAAGTGAAATATATCCTTCCTTTGTTAAATCAAGTCCATGTTTCTGCAGGAAAAAAAGAGACAGAAGAAGAGCATGCATTGTGTTGTACAGTATGTGAATAATTTCCTTCACTGCTGCGGTTGAAGGAATCTTGATTATTGACTCATACTGACTGATGTCTGTGTTCTTCATTCTTTATAAACCCCACTCAGTATATTGATATTAGGAGTATTATTTCTATAACTTTCATTTTAGATTAGTTTTCATTGAGTTCCACTTAGTTCCATTTAGTGAGTCCTGTCTCTATAATATAAATAAATTATCTGCCAGTGGGCCATCAGGAAAAAAGTCTGCATAATAATAATATATTAATTACAATACTAAAATAAATGAAAAATATATGTAATATCGTACACACACTCGCTTTCTCCATCAGGTTAGATAAAAGAGAAGTAAAAGATGAATCCTATACTAAACAGGGTTTCCCATACATGGACTATTGTGTGGCGGGGCGCCACAGAATGAATCCACCTCTTTTTTTTGTTTTTTCGTTCTCGCTCACACACGAAGAGCGAAGTAGAGACGTTTTCAACCGAACACAACTCAGACCCCCCTTCACCATGAAATTCGGTTGGCTCTGGAAGCTTTGACAGACGGTAAAATTACATCATTACATGTGTCAGGCATGCTCTATTATCTGTATTAAGTTTGGTGGCGATCAGCCAAAATATGTGGTCAGTGGAATACGTTAGTCGAATACTTATGCTAACCTTAAGAATGGGCAAACCATCAATATAACAACCCATACATAGTTATAGCGATTACATGTTATTGATAACATCAGCATTGCATTATAGGTTGTTTTTAGCCTTATTGTTGGTAGGCTAGTGAGTTTGTAGTGCGTCTTTCGGAGTGCAGGACCACAGCAGCAAAAACGTTACTGTCAGGGAGTGAGGGTATGTCTCACAGACGAGCAACACAAATGTTCTGCTTCATTTTATTTGAAGACTTGTAATCGACTTGTAATATGTTAGATTTCTTTTCTGTGTGACAACTCAATCTGGAATATAGTGTGCCTCATGGCTAGATGTATTGATCTGTGAGAAACAGGAGAATCAACATGCCTGTTATGAGGACAGAAATCCTGTGGCTGAGTTGACCTGCAGTAGGAGTTGTCGTGTTGTTTCACAGGATTGAGAGCACAGTGCCAACTCTGTCTGATTAAAGCAACACTCAGATGTTTTAGCTCAACCTTCACCTTCAGCTCTATATGCATCCTGCACTGAGGTTTATTAGCCAGCAGACCACATGGCCTTTGCTGGTGTCCTGATATAACCCGGCACCGTAATAATCAGAAATCATTCATCCTTTTTTCTCCCAGCAGTGGTTATTTCTGATATCGGGTATTTTTAGTTTAGGGACGTTTTGATTTTTAGATCACTACTAAACTATGATGAGCAATATTCTTTAAAAACATGTTTCTCATGTTTTCAAGGAATAACCCGTGGTTTGTGAATAATCTTTGGTAAAGACGACCACAACGCTGACACATCATCATCATCATCCTTTGCATGTACAGTCCATGGTAGAGCAATGACTCATAGACAGGGGACTTGATTAGAATTAGAAAAGAAACACCCGCTTCACATATGATTGTGTGTGAACCAGCATTGTCTTTGAACTACACACAGATATGTGAGAGCAACACCTTCTGGTGTCTTTTATGTTACTATTTTCTCATCTCACGCTCATAATATTTTACACCAATTCAACGTCTTCCCTCTCAGTACAGGTTCTCACACCTCCAGTTCCAGTAGCTCATTTGTCAACACAATCACTGCATGCACATGGACGAACTTTATTGGATAATAAAGGCATCCAAAACATATCAAATTCACGTGAAAAGGGTAAGGATCGTATGAGGATTGGGTTCACGAATACGATAGAAACCCCTGGTTTAATAAGTTGTTATTCTGCCTCGTGCCGCTTGTGTATGATATGGTGTCATATTCGTGTCCTGCTTGAGATTTCACCTGAAAGTGAAAGGAGGCACTGACGCCGTCATAAATAGTAATGTTGTTGCTGGAAAAGTCAGCTGATACCCTAGGGTAGTGGAGTCAGCCAGGTCGCTGACCATTATCCAAATTAAATAAACTCCATCAGTACGTTTACATGGAAACAAAACAAATTATTGCCTTAATCCGATTATAATTGGACTGTAGTGAATGTAAATGCGTTACCTCAATTAATATCAGAGTCTCTGATTAAGACGTCCAGGTAATGCGATTGGACTTCAGTTTTCTCCAGCATGTATACGCTTTAATCTGAGTTTTAATTGGAGTTAAACTAGAATTCATGCACACATGCTCCACACCTCCCGTGCTGCCTGATGACCCCGGAACAAAAATACACAAGAAAACCGGTCGCAGAAGAATAGAATCACAGTAAAAGAACCATCAGAGCAGAGAGATATATAAGACATAGGATATGAAAAAAGACATGAAATTACCCATTTTGTTGTTTAAAATGCTGGAGTTGTGCCGCCCTTCAGTTCATTATCGATGATGTGACAAAATAATAAGTCTGAAAGGGGGCCGTATTAACCCGTAGAATTATTACCCCCTAGTGTTATTATATTATTTCCCCCGAGACTTAAAATCCCATTTTTACGTCAGTCAGAGATCATCCACCATGACACTGTGATCTATGTCAGAGAAGCCATGAATTTTCTGAGACAAAACAACGCTGTTTAATCTGGATCGATCAAGTCATGGCTGAATCAAATCAGTATTGATCTGTAGGGCGGTGCTGTCAGGATGTTTGGTTTATTGATGATTAACAATGTCTAAATTACTTTGCCTGTATATACACACTCTCTTTAGTGAATCTGCTACCATGACAAATCCATTTAAATTAATTGATGGATTGAAAACTGAGTTGTGATGTGATGGATACACACAGTTAACTATGCAGCTGTAGCATGCGTGTGTGCGTGCGTGTGTGGTTTTGGTAGACTTGAGTCATCACATGAAGACTCCTGAGTGCAAAGCATTTACACTGCTAATGCACCATGAACTCTTTTCTTCCTGTAATCCTGCGTAGTGAGATAGGTAATCGGCTAAGCAGCCTGGGCCAGTCACTGAGCTTGTAGAGTTAATCCTGTAAGGAAGGAGCCAACTGGCTGTTGAACTTTGCTCCTGACAACAAGGCGGTGGTCTGAGATGTTGTTGCACCCTTTAACCACTGTTGTAGCTGCACGATCAGGGGACATGACATGGCTGGGGGGGAGAAGGTAAGGAATAAACCCGTGGTTATATAGGATTAACTGGCATGTCTGTAAGTTGTTCAAGTGTTGTTGAAAAGAAAAGCATTCATGGTAGATTGTCTTAAAAAATATGAATGGAGAATGTATTGGAATTCAGTGGAGAATTATGTGTTATGCGGTATATTTTTGCATTATATACCTTTTTATGATAGGGGCAGTGTATATATGATGTATGGATATTTGTGCCTGTTTGTGTGCCAGTGTGTCAGTCACAACCAAATTCTAATGGTCCTATTGTGTCTTTACAGCTTAGTATATACTAAGACACTGAGTATAGATGAACAATATGGTATTTGATAGTGCTAGGTGTGTCTCGTTTAAAACAGTGACAGAAGAGATGTATTTCCAGGGCTTCAGAGTGTGCCCAGATTTTTCAACGGTATGACTAAATATATTTTTGGTCGGTTTGCTGTGTTTCAACAAATTCGTATCAGAGCGTGGTCTAAACCAATCAGAGAGAGTAAAGGGTGGGATGGGGTGGTACCCCCCATGCTGATTTGCTGTCTGGGTACTTCTGTTAGTGTGTGCTCTTGAAAATGCTGCCATTTATGCTTAATTTTGGCAGAGGCAATTTCTTTATTAAGCCTAATTTTCCCACCAGGAGCAGAAGCACTGTGGAACGTTGGACCCGCGATCACTGATGCAAATAGCTGCCATTAAAATCAATGAGACAGTTCCCACCAGCGGGATCAGGAACGTCTTAGCGTGGCTCCCTGTGCTACGACGCTCTGGATCTGTAGCAATTGTATTCATGGAGCTCGTTCCCAAATCGCATTAATCTCAGATCATCAGATCACATCAGACAGGAAGTCAGATAGGATTTCAGCATAAAATTCCTGTCATCGCTCAAAATAAAACCCTATGCGTCACATATCACATGCCTACATCAACATTACGTCATATCTGGTGGCAAGAGTTCAGAGGTTATTTGGACAGAGAGATACGGAATAGATTGTCACAATGGATGACAAGGGACTCACAAGATAGTTTATGACACCACAGATGCTTTTTATAAGGACAGTGGCAGGAAAGACAAACCCTGGCATTTGATTGCAGGAGTTATTGGTGCGGATGCTTTACCAGATTGGTAGTTAATCATTTACAACTCAATATTGCCTGTATGAATTCAAAAAGTGCCTGCATATAGAGCAGACTCTAGCAAGTAGCTAGAGGGCGGACCCCTCCGATGATGCGGTTTGTTCCACTCGGACCAACGTCCACTCGTGGACGAGGAAAGTATAACCCTAGCTTAAGGATTCCTTAAATGTTTGCCGTTCAGGATGTTTTTAATAGGAGTGGGATTATTTTATGAGGATCTGCTGTTCTCCAAAACAAACAGACTCACTGATTAAAACCAGTAAAAATCTGTTTCCAGCACTGTGAGGTAGACATTAATGAATCTGAGTTTTGTGCTCATATGTGCTCTTTGGTAGAGGTTAAAGAGGTTGATGGCATTTTGATGAACAACCTGTGGTGTGCGAATACGACCACAATGCTGACGAATCATTATCATAACCTATGGTAGAGCAGTGACTCATCGACAGGCGACCAAACGAAACATCCTTGATTAGAATTACAGATTTCTTAAAACACGTTTTAAGTGGAAATGTTACATACTGGGCCTTTAAAGACTACAGCGCTGTTTAGAAGTAAATTGGATCTATGCATCTTTAAAAGTCAATCATGCCACTAAAAATGCATGTCTTACCTAATTAACACAATGGATGTGTAAGAAACACTCCCTTCACACTTCACTTCTCCATTTTGAGTAAAGCAGCATTGTCTGTGAACTGCACACAGATGTGTGAGAGCAGCACCTTCTGGTGGGTTTTATTGTACTATTTTCTCATCTCACTCTCATCATATGTGTCTACTGCCACTTCAGATTAGCCCTTTATTAACCATGAACACACACACACACAGCTGGACATCCTGTTCAGTGGTATTGCAAAGTCAGCATGTGTGAACCAGGAAGTGGATGCTGAACCTCAGGCATTGTCCAGCCACACACACACACACACACACACACACACACACACACACACACATACCTCTATAATTTTAAAATCAACATAGATTTATTGTTATTCAGTGAACGATGTCACTCTCTTTTCTGCCTGTGAAGATCCTCCACAGGTTGTCAACAGGTCTTTAAAAGATTTAACTCATTTTCCTCAAAATAAAAGTCTTACTTTTACTCCAGGTGGGAATATTAGTTCTAAAATGTGTTTGTATGTGTCTGGAGGCTGTCTCATATCAGATTTTTTTTTCATATCAGAGCTTAGCCACTTAGTTCAGTGTCAGCAGCTCACTGCCTGGAAAAAGTTTAGTGCGATAGGAGAGTAACTATCGCACTAGTGATGCTTTTGTTTTTATTTTTGCGCGCATGTGCTGCGGTTTAGGATCTCAATGGTCTAATGTTGAATGTCTTAGCGATATCATCATTATTATTGTTTTTTATATCTTTATCCTATTAAAGTTATTTTTTCAAGTTTTCAGGAAAACACAAAAAACTTTAACAAATGCAGTTTTTGAACATTCTAGTGTGACTTTAGGCAACTTTCAACCTGGCTTAAACTGTCCGTTTATTTCAGAGAGCAATCTCAAAGCTTATATTACCTAGAGATAAATTAAACTAATAACAGTTTCCCAGGTCATCTTTACCTGTTTATTATTAAACGTAACTCATTTGCAACATCCAGTTTTCCAGGTTTTTGATGAAGTGATGACAGAAGTTTGATGGACTGTAGATCCTGGAGCTTCTTTTCTTTCTTTAGATTTGGCTACATATTTGTTGATATGCACTTTATATTAAATTCTTATTAAAGTATAACTTGTGAAATGTAGATCAAACATTATAGACTATAGCCTTTATGGTAAATAAAATAGTTGATGGAAATAGAACCTTCAGGGAGAAGACACTACCCAGCTGTGTGTTAACAAGCTCACTAGGGGCCTTAAAAACATCATGACCACTGATTGATTTCAGAGATGATGGATGATCACTCTTCAAGACGACCACGAACAGAACGCTAAGTCCTTAACCTGCAAGCTACGGTTCCTAGAACAAGTTTGCTTGCTGTGCTTTTACCTTCCAACAGCTCAGCTGTGCGTCCGTTAACCGCGTCCCTCTCACCAGAGATGATCATCACACTGGGAATGAGCAGTGCAAAGTGGGAACATAGCTGTACGCCTATAATGTTTAAATCCAATCAAATTATGAGCTTAAAATAGAAAGTCTTGTGAATTGTGAATTTGGAGGAAGAAATTGAAAATTCAAATCGCAAACTCCAACAAACGGTATACCAGCAATCACTAAGAGGATCCTGATGCAAACGCATCTGTGGAAAGCAACAGTTCATCACCCCCTACGAACGCTGTGATCACACTCTGAAATTGCACCTCGGTTTGCTGACGGGTCAACGTGCACGTCGCGCTGTTTAATCTTCATATTATTGTGAGCGTATAGTGCCTCAGCATTTGTGAAGGTGTGATGTGGACTTTGTGCTGTTGTCAGGGAGTTCTCTTGCTGCGAAGCCTAGCAGCTGGTTTACAGGCGTCCGTCTGTGTGATGCGATTGGGATCATTAGCGAACGGCTAGATTTAGCATGAGTGGGCTGTAACTGGTACAATGCCGCATTGAGTCCAGACACAAGTTGCCATAGCTCTGATTTGTTTGTGTCTCACCAGAACGTCGATCGTCGTTCACATTTCACTTCTCCACTTCTGTGTAAAGAAGATTCACCTCTGGACAATAAAAGCTCTTGAATTTTATGTCACATGTCCTGTTTCTAGCCAACCAACAACAACATGGTTACCCTCTCAGCTGTCTGCCTTCTGTTGGGCCTGGGTTGTATTTTCTTGTCATCAGGCCTGTCTGCGTTCACTCTGAGGAGATGACTTTAGTCTGAGTGTATGTCTTTTACTCCACTGACTGTCTTTGCTGTCTTTATCCGAGCTGTTAATGTACAAAGTTCAGTTAGACGTTAGTAGGTTTTGTCTATGTCTGCATCATCATAAACCACAGAAACTGAACAGACATTTATATTTGTCTGAAAGAACTTTGCAAAGAAAAAAAAACTTTCTTGACTGACTTGTATTTTCTTAATCACATTTAATGTGTTATATTGTATGGAAGGAATGTATTTGTTATTATTAATACAGGGTCTTAAAAAGTGTTAAAAGCAGTGAATTTAGCAGTGAATACCTTTAAAAGACTTGGGAAAAGTCTTGAATTTTGATATCTTGGTCTTAAAATTTGTGCAGTATGTAACTTCTCCATATCACATTCTCCTCAAAAGTTTAATTTGTCAACTAGCATTATTTGAATTAAATCACGTAGCCTAAATTAAGATTGGCGGAACTGTCATAGCCCGAATGTTCTGACTTACCGATCCACTGTTGTGGTCTGTGTTAGGGAACGTCTGCAAATTACATGTTTCAGTATGAATTGATAAATGTTCACCAAAAAAAAAAAAAAACAATAACTTTTCCCTATTCTGTTTACTGTAGTAGATTATAAAAATATTAGTAAACATTTAATACAAATATTAATGAACACATTTAAAAAAATGTTTTTCTTTGGTGGTATGTCACAAACACATAGGCTGTGGAATGGGTATTAAGTTTTAGAAAAATGGTCTTAAAAACACTTTAATTTATCTTTAAGACACCTATAAGTGCTTTTCATGGTCCTCAGAGACGCTTAACAAGAAATATGCAAGAGAAAAAAAATATTGATGAAGATATAACTGTATAAAGGAGCAGAAGCCTGCTTGTATATCTGAGTTTATGCTTGAATCCTTGAAATGGAACTAAGTAGTAGATGTTTCAGTTAAAGAGGTGATTAAATGTGATGCTAATATCTGCCACATATCTGCCCGGCTAACAGATTCTTCTCGCTCACTGTGTGTGTTTTTAAAATTTTCTTAAGGAACTGAAGAAGGACTCCAAAGAGGTCAAGGAAACAAAAAATGAGACGAAAAACGAGCCGAAAGAGGAAATGTCTCAACCTCCGAGGAGAGAGAAGAGCGCCGGGAACGTCGCCAACCTGGTCCAGAGGATGAGCACCATCGGCATCCCGACCGGCGGCTTCCTGCCTCAGCCACCGGCCCCGGCAAAGAGTGAGACACCGGAGTTCACTGTGACATAATCCTTGTAATGAATCGTCAGTGTGTTTACTGCAGAACGGTCCTGAGCTGTTTGTTACAGGAGCGTGACGACATCAAAGTACAACCCCTGTTGTATTTATACGTCTCTGCATCGTCACGGCTCATCTCTCATTTCTTGTGGCATCCTGCCGCTTAAAACAAAGCTGACGCGTATTTGCAAACATGATTGTGTGTGTGTGTGCGTTGCATACCTCCACCATGTCTAGTCTTGTTCAAAGATCCTATCAACTTGGTCTTCGTTCTCCTGCTGCCGTTACTGTTTCTCTACTTGCTGAACGGCTCATTAAGCTTCCCCAGCGTACAGCTGGAATTCAGGGTTGAACTGTATATTTAGCACTAAACAAAGCACCGTGTAATTTTAGTGATATAAGGTATATTTTGCCAGTGGAAGATAATACAAATGTGTCTTTTCTGACATAATCTGAAATAGTTAGTGGTAGATTTTTTTTTTTTTCCCTGGCAGCCATTTTGATTTTATTCCTGAATTTCTTTGGGTTTAAAACCCCCAGACTCTGTTACTAGTCCCGCTGAAACCATTTTGGAAATTATTGACCAGCTGGGTTAGCAGAACGGCAAAAAGAAAATCGCAGCTTTGACGATAGATGGTTCAGGCCTATTTGGTAGATACAAATAAACAAACAAACTGATTTGACATTTATGGGTCATTCCTAGTTTAGGATACACCTATGTATTTGAACTTTAGAAAGGAGGCATTTATATAACATTGTCAAATTTGAAAAAAGTACATTTTTAAGACAAAATGACCTCTTCATCAGGTAGAGAATCATCAAGGGCTTATTTTATTCTTTGTCCAGTGTGCAGGGTATTTATGCCAACAACGGATGAAATGAGCATGTGCATGGTGAAAGGGTTCGTCTGTCTGATGAACCCGACAGCTTGGCTTCCTGCACACTGTTCTCACATCTTTCAGCTCATTGTTTTCATGTCATATCCTGCAGCCTCGTTTGGTTTGGTTCAGTCTTACAGTTCCTTCAAGTCATACATGACCTAACATTATCTATACCGTTAGAGAGACAATCATGATTGTTTCATAAATTATGTCAATGTCATAAACATCTATTACTGCGGTCATTAATAACACATTAATAACACATTAGTAGCACATGTAGTCACACTTTATTTACCATATGGTAACACTTTATTTGGAAAAACAATGTCAGCCTGTCATTACAAAAAACAAAAAAAACAAACAACACTTAATAACCACAGTATGACCACATAATGGTTATGACACAGTCATGACTGTCATGTCAGTCTTATGACGGTACTTGTGTTACCAACTGCTTTGGTTTGTCATGAAAATCTTTATAAACTTGCACCACATTTAGATAGAGACCTGTGAAAGGTTCCTGTCTCACTGTTGAACATAATGACTCAAGGTTGATAACGTTGTTCTGCTGTTCTGTATTTACTAAAAGACTTTTTAAAGTGCTTAGAAGTCAGTGTTGCTTCCAGCTTTTTTTACTGCCCCCAAGTGGTCATAGTGACGAAAGTCAGTTTAGTTGATAATATAAATTAACACGCATGCACAGGTAAAACTTTTGTATAGATGTTTACTGTTCATATGCTCTCAGTCAAACTGTCAGAAGATAAATTGGTGAGGAATGTGCTCCGCTTTGTGCTGAATTCCCTCCTCTGTATCCCAATATTACCAAATAATGTTTGTTTTTATACAATTTAATTTAAAAGGGGCACAATTTCTTGTTGGCTGGTAAAGATTTCAGTGCTTAGCAGGGAGTGTGTGCTGATCAGTCCTACCTTTTCCTTGTTAGGCCGTTTTCTTGATTGCCTCCCACTTCCTGGATTTACACTTTCTCACACACCCTGCTGTGGTATTCTGGAGCAGATAAAGAGACATGTTGGAAATATAAACACTTGCGCACATGAAGCTACGCAGCAGGTCGGTTGACACGCTGCTGTTTTTTCTCCGCAGAGCCGAAGAAGAGGCAGTGCAAGGTGCTGTTTGAATACCAGCCACAGAACGAAGATGAGCTGGAGCTGAAAGTCGGCGAAATTATAGACATCATTGAAGAGGTACTTTAAATAATAGTTAAACCCTAACCAGGTCACAGTAAGTACGCCTTCCGTGTGTGTTAATATCTGAAGATGCGCTGACTCTTATTTGTGGTTTTAACAAGTCGGGACAAATCCGAGAGGACAGATTAGCAGAAAATACTTTAAATGCTGATTATATTTCTATGTAGAAACATAGCATGCGGTCTCTGACACAATCCTTTTTGCTGTGTGGAGGTTGAAGAGGGCTGGTGGAACGGCCTTTTTAACGGCAAGGCAGGACTGTTTCCCTCCAACTTTGTCAAAGAGCTGGACGCTACGGGAGAGGAGACGGAGTCCAACGACGCCGTGGCAGACGAGACGGGTAAGATGGTGTGAAAACAGGCCGAGCTTCATAAATGTGGACAAAAAGAACACCATTATTATGTTTTCAGGTTGTTTATCTATCCAACTCATACCATGTCGCATTATCCTTGCAAATCAAGCCCAAAATACCGCCCATCTTTCACAAAACCCATATATCGATTCCTCACCCCCTGCTGGTGGCAGTGGGTTTGCACAGGCACATGCAATCATTTCCTTTTTTGTCACCCACCTGCTTTAATTTCATGTCACTGCATGCAGTGACTGGTGATGGTGAACAAATCCCGCTTGTCATTTTATCTCTGCAAGTGATCGAGCCGATCATTTTCCGGTCTCTGCCTCCATTATTGCTGCTTCAAGTCCTACCGCTACGTAACTTTCACTATCTTCTGCTACGTCACTAGAATCCTCACTCAAAAGTGAAGCATAGTTCATTACATTTTCAAGCACTGTGTGAATGCACTTATGCACTAAATTTAAGTGTAAGTGCAGAAGTAAATGATTTGGGACACAGCATCAGTGTTGTTCTATTAATTATGAGAAAATACTGTTAGAATATCAGCCATTTTGATCTTTAAAAAATTGTGAAATCTTAGTGGGACTGATTAGTCCAATAATGTGTAGAATTATCACCTCCACTGGTAGATACATTTTTATTGATTTTTTTTTTTCAATTTGGTCATGTTTTCTTCAAACAAGTCTAAATCCACCCAAATCAGGAAAAAAAGCTTGGAATGAGGTAAATTATCTTACTAGCGGAATAATAATTGTACTCAATATTGGATGAAACTGAACCTAAAACAAGACCTTGACATTTTGTAGTGTGGTCAGAGGTTACTGACCTCGAATAACCCGTTTTTAGCCATAACTCAAGAATTCATACTCTGATTATAGCGAAGTTTCACAAACATGTTTAATGTGATAGAATGAGGAAGTGATGACATTTCATATCGAAAAGGTCAAGTTCATTGTGAGGTCATAGTGTTCTACAAAACCACTTTTCTGGCGTCTCAACTGCAAGGCGGCGTTTCTTGTATTATTTCTCATGGTCCATTTAAAAGGCCCACGAGGCCAGAATGTATTTACTAATCCAGACAACACCTGCTTAGCGGTATTTTTCAGAGGACAAACAATTGCTGTCTGCTCTGTCACATTCAGACATTGATTCTCTCTCTATTCATGCAGACCATTACAGCCTCATGTCACATTCCCTTTTTGCATTATGATCATGACTTGCGAGTCAGGTTAGGTGCAATAATGGAGCTGTTCAGGTGTGATAATGGCCCGGCAGGAACAGGTTTCAACAAGCAGGTTGGCTGAAGGTTTAGTCTCTAAGCCTCCTGCCTGCTGTTACATAACAGGGAGGTGCAGCAGCTCTTTGCAGCTATGTGTGTGGTGTCTGTCTGTCTGTGTCTGTGTGTGTGTGTGTGTGTGTGTGTGTCTGTTTATGACTTCATCATGTGAGGAAAGTTCTGAATTAGAGCTGCAATAAACTGGGGATAGAGAAAAAAAGTCTTTCTGAATGAGTCTTTTCATTCATATGTTTAACGAAGTAAAACAGCAATGCAATTTTTAGCAGCATCCGGTGGCTGAGAGTCAGGCAGGAAGGAGAAAAACATTGAGATATTCTACATGTGGCTGCATCTCTTCCTCAGATGGGAGCGGTATGGAATGCACCGCTACCGCAACATCACCTCAACCCGCCTCAGGCAACGGAGTAATCTTCCAGCCCAAGAAGATCCGAGGTGTCGGCTTCGGAGATATTTTCAGAGAAGGCTCGGTTAAGCTAAAACCCCGCCTGCCCAGCCCCGAAACTGAGGAGAAGAAGGAGAAAGTGAGTTCATGCAACATGCATAACAATGTCAAAGGTCATCTCTATTGAAAAACTTGATGAGATGTTTTTGTTTTTTTTGCCATGTGTTGCATACTCGAGCGTTAAAAGCACTCTAACACTCATACTCACTTTCACTCCTTGTTCATTGCTTCTAAAAAAAATCACAGCCCTGCTTAAAATACAGCATTCACACTAGAGGGGAAAACAGTTAAATATAATATCAGTAGTAGGAATTTAATTTAGATTTGAGCCATTTGTGTGATTATTTAATTGGGTTCTTTATAATCTCATTTTTAACATGTTACAGAATATATTCTTCATGTTCTGTAATGCTCCTCAGTGTGATTTCGATGATTTTATGGACAAATAATCGCATTGCGGATAATTTAGCTTTTTTCCATTTTTTTTTTTTCCTGATTTGGGTCAGTTTTTTTGTTTTAGGCTTTAAATAAATTACTTTTTTCTGTAGTACAACACAATTTTGGATTTATTTGTTTTAATATTCTAGCTTTTTTTACTCTGTTACAGTAACATACATTGATTCATACATACCAGAGTACTTCTTGTATTAAGAATGAAGCAGTGAATGCTATCGTAACATAAAATAAAGCACAGTTGAGTCAAGCCGGTGCCGTGCTATGGAAAACCTCATTAGCAACATTGTTGGCAACATTTAACGTCTGCGGTGTTTTGGAGGAAGTTTATCCGGTCAGCAGGACACGGATTTACCTTTTTGTTTCGGGTCTTCTCTGAGGGAACAGACCCACATACATGCGAAGAATGTGTTTGTTGTGAACACACTTGTGGTTTCAGTTGTCGTCAGCACATGAACGTGACATAAAGGTCAGTCAGGACGGTTTCAGACTGGAGTTTATAAACTGAACTTTGCTTCTCGTGTCCCTTTTTTTGTCTTTTTTTTCCCCGCTGCAGTTTTGAAACATACACGGATAGACCCGGGGCTTGTATCACAAAGCAGGATTCACCTATCCAGGTTCAAGTTAGCAGGCTACACCCAAACTAACGTTGTTGATCCAGGATAACCGGTATTACAAAATCCAGGATTTCCCTATCCAGCTAAGAAGGTGTTTGTTTGAAAGAGGCAGTGTCTTTATTATGAGTGACATCATCAGATCCATGAATGATATACCTGTGTAGGTAGCTTTCAATAGATCATACAACAGAATAAGATGTACAAGCACTGGATTACTTTTTTTTTGGCAAAAATATATGTAAGTATTAATATATATGATTTAAGTATAATATAGAGTATTTTATGCTAATTAAATATGGTGATAAAACTATTCTGTATATGTCCTGCATATTTAAATAAATATAACTTAAATGTAATGTCTAACTTAATAACTGTAGAACTAAATATTGTATTTCTATTTACTGGTGGCACTTTGCATCCTTTTTTGCAAACTCTGGACATTTGTCCATGTCAGGAAATTTTATTGAACAGGAGCCCATAGGCCTAAAAAAAACTTCTCCAGAGCAGATTAGCATCAGCATTGGTTGCCATGGTGATCTACCCTGGTGAAACCAGGTGAACCAGCTTTTGTGTAACCAAAGATCCAGGGTTCACCTGAAGTTAACTAGAAAACCCTTTAATGCTGCTTTGTGATAGAGTGATGGAGGCGCCTGATTTAACGTATATAATAACACTGCTTCATTAGTTTAACTTGTAACTCTGTTCTGAAAGTCTCCCGTTTGTTCCTTCTCTCCTCTTCACAACAGCCCTCATACTCTTTCACCACTAACACAGCTTCCTTGTCTGTCTCATGGTCCTACTCTCTCCTCTTCACATAATAATCCACTTCCTGCTCTCTTCTCTGCCCCTCCGCCTGCAGTAGTATCAAGGACATTAGTTTTGGTCTTTTGCCACTTTTCACAAAAAGGCCTGTTTTAATGGCTTCGTTTGACTTTAAATGAACTTAATCAGTGTAAGGAGCAATGAGCTCATCAGAGACAAACGCTACACTTGAACAGGTTAGAGAATCTTGATTAGTTTTCCAACACATAAAATATGTATGACTCAGTAAGCAACAGTTAAGTTCGGAAACAAGATACTCGGGTTGTTTGTTCAGAGTTTAAGAGCGTACAGTCACGCCAGCAGCTCTGTGAAATTACTTGAGCTAAGGCTAACATGAGCATGCTATCGGTCATTTTTTTTTCTCTCGAGTGTCTGGAACAATTTTCACTTAACTTGAGGTCTAAGTTGTGCTTCGCATCAGTATTGTTTGTGGTTGTCAGAGTAACCGTGCGTCACCTCCGGTCAGTGTGGTGGTGTTCCCGCTTGTTCCTGCTTGGTGAAGACGAGGACGTCTTTCACCAAACGGCTGCTGCTGCACTGCTCCTGTTGTGTTGTGTGGTTTATGTGTCGTTCTGCTTGGTGTGGGTTGGTTGAAAATGGTAACTCCCATCTGGGGGCAAAGGGTGCGATTCAACTTCAAATTGTGCTTGGGTTGAAAACATCAGGCCAGTGCAAGCCTGCCCCCATTGACATGTATGCGTGACTGTTAATATCTCTCTCTCTGTCTCTCTCTCTCTCTCTCTCTCTCTCTCTCTGTCTGTCTCTCTTTATCTCTCTCTCTCTCCCTCAAATTGAGTCTTGAGGTAGACTTAATTTGTGGTTAGTTTTTGCCATAGGTTGGTCTGTGTGTGGTAAACACTGCACATCTTTTGGTCGCCAGCATCATCCATCAAGCATTGTAAGTGAATAGTTTCACCTGGTGGCGCTTGAGGCAGGATGTGTCCTTTGGGCACCTTAAATTATCACCGTAATCAATCCAATATTTGATAAGGTGTTTCAGCCTGAACCACAAATGTCAACCACATGGTGGTGCTAGGGGAAACGTGAGAGGATTGTCAGTGAGTTAAAACTGTGTGAGGGTGGTTAGACCCGATTTGATCGATGGTTGCCTGGCAACAAAAGAAAACAACCCACAGCTGTCATCAGAGTCCCACCCATTTAAAAGCCCTGAGAGCAACAACACTGTCATAAATGGAAATGCTCATGTATGAGCATTCACAGTAGGAAGCAGATGACCATCTGCTAAAAACATTCCAATTTTTTTGTGTCCTTTTCCGCCTCCATATTGACTTTGTTTGACTCAAGCCACACGTCATCATAATAACAAGCCGTAACAGAAAGGGTCAAATTTTCCCAGCCTTTCTTCCTCCTATCCACATCGTGTACAGTCCTGAACTGGTAACATCCATCATTAACCGCTCCATCCATAAACCTTATTCCTGTCATTCAGTTCAGAGACAGAACTGTTCCACATTCAGCCACATATCCACTCATATCCAGTAAATCATTTTCCATTGGTTTGCTTCATTTTAGCCAATCCCATCATTACCATCTGCTGCAAAGCCCGCCCACCCCAACATGAGTGACTCGCAGAGAACCGACGGAGAGAGCAAGCCCAAAGGTAAAACACACTTGAGAGCAGTTGAAGTTTTTCTGCTTGTCCTGTTGAAAGTCGCCAGTAGTCTGAAAAGAAAAAAAACATCTGCAAATAATGAAAGTGCTTGAGCTCCATACTGGAGTAAATGATCGTAAAGCTTGGCTGTATATTCGGTTGGGATGGTGTTATCTGCTAGCATGAATGAAAATCACTCTGTTTACATCTAGAGCAGGGGTTTCCAAACTTTTCAAGCCCTGACCCCCAAGATAACGATGCCAGAGACTGTAGAAATGCTGCAAATTAATCTGCAACTGATGCTGTCTCTAATCTGTTTTAATCACCCCAGGGGTCATGTGAGGACAAAGAAAATCAGAAGCCTGAACATAGTTTTATTCGCATCAACCTACTTTACACTACTAAATTTAACCTCTATTGTTCATTTTTTGTAACAATTTTCAAAGGCTGAAATAGACTATTTCTCATCGTTTAAAGTTTTTTTTATAATTGACCCCCACTTTGGGAACCTCTGTTCTACTGGGCTCGGATTAGATTCATTGTGTGCTGTTAAGACTCCAGTGTTTCTGTCCCCTCAGCTAAAGAGTACTGTAAGGTCACCTTCGCTTTTGAGGCCACGAACGAGGACGAGCTGACCCTGAAAGAGGGCGACATCATCCACATACTGAGCAAGGTGAGCTGAACTAACCCGCTGGTTTGGTTGTCTATGTCGTTCTTTGATGTTCTTCAGAACTGTCGGTAAAGCTGTCAGTCAACTTTTTATACAGTGCATCCGGAAAGTATTCACAGCGCTTCACTTTTTCCAAATTTTGTTATGTTACAGCCTTATTCCAAAATGGATTTAATTAATTTTTTCCTCAAAATTCTTACACACAACACTCCATAATTACAACATGAAAAATGTTTTCAGATTTTTGCAAATTTATTAAAAATAAAAAAACTAAGAAACCACATGTATATTCACAGCCTTTGCCATGAAGCTCAAAATTGGGCTCAGGTGCATCCTGTTTCCACTGATCATCCTTGAGATGTTTCTACAGCTTTTATGTGATTATGCTTCAGTTAAACCTAAAAAATGCTTTTATATTAAACATACTGTTGTATTGTTATCAAACTTTAACTTGGACTAGGTTAGGCTACATGTTGTAGTCCCATCGTGTTTTACAGCTAATGGGTCCCATCTAGAGATCATTTGCAGGCAGATGTTTGCAAAAAAAAAAAATAGAAAACCTAATATTTAAGCATGTTCAAACTATTTTGCTGCAACCTCAAAGCATTTGTCATATTTCATATTTTTCAAAGTCATGCTTCATTTGGGGATTTTAATAGTTATTGGTATGTACACGTAAACAGCATTTTCACCATGGTGAGTCTAATGTTAACTTGTATTATCGGGTACTCAAATGAAATTAATGAATGTTTATTTTAAAAACTGATCATGCGTTTAGTACAGTAGAAAGTAGAATAATTACCTGTGAGTGTAAGTGCAAAGTAGCATAAAATGGAAACGCAGTACTTCCACCTTGTACTTACTTAAAGTATTTGAGTAAATGTACATTGTTACATTCCAACACAACTAAGATGATATCAGCTCTGAATGCAGACGACTGAAGTCATGACTTTTCCAAACAAGGCTTCGCTGTTCACAGCTGCAGACCCACAAGTTGCAATCAAGGTCGCTGGTTAATTATTATTTATAAAATAGGCAGAGAGCTCCTCTTCTATGAAAAGCTCCTCTGATCATAAACAAATCCTTGAAGTGTAACTTGCGAGTCCACACTGAAAACAAAGACTTTGAGATGAATAGAAGTTTTTTTTTACTAGTCAGAGGATACACGTGTTCAGTTGGTTGACTGAAATAAACCAGAAGAGTATCAATTGTAGACTCTCACACTACCAGCTGTAAAGACTCTGCTCAACTGAGGTTTGATGACCGACTCAGGGCTTGTTGTTCAGCAGCAGGCAAATAGTGACGCATAACCACGAGTCCTCCAGCTCCGCTGCCAAATCTGACTGGAAAGCCGCTGCTGCCACCAAGTGGAGAAGGCCGAGAATACAGTCTGGTCAATATTCGGTTAGAAACAAGTGTACAAGGTGCTGCTTTCAGCAACTTTTGAGAAACAACGAAGACATTAGACTAAAAGAAAAAAAAAGCCACCCTTTGATTAGGTTTCAGCCGCGTTTCCATTGCTTCTCTGCAGGACACCGGGGAGCCCGGCTGGTGGCGCGGGGAGAGCGGCGGCAAAGAAGGCGTCTTTCCTGACAACTTTGTCGTCCTCCATTCAGAGGCAGAGAAAGAGGTGAGATCAAGGAATAGAAAATACATTTTCTCTATGGATAATTGAAATCCGTCGATCTTCCCTGAACCAGCGATACTGTTGGTTCTTGAAAGAACTTTGACTCTCTTGGTGTCTTGATGGTGAAATGTGGGTCTACAAAGTTTCATTTGATCATCTGTCAATGCATATCCCTCCTCTACCAAAGAATATACATGCACAAGAAGGTGATCATCTTGATCAAGGAGCTCTGTTATAAATTTACTTTTGAATCCAGTTTTAAGACATATTTTTACAAGGCTATTTTTTGATCATGGCGTTTTTGAACTGTATCTTTTACTGTAAATTACCATGATCGCACGCTACTTCATGACTACAACAAACTCCATACGCTACCGTTTGGGGTCACTTCGAAATTTCTAATCAGCTAGGCTAATCGGAAAAGCACTCTATACATTGCTAATGTGGTAGCTGCAAATTTCAGTTTTTTTGTACAATATCTACATAGGTGTATAGAGGCCCATTTCCAGCAACTATCACTCGAGTGTTCTAATGGTACAATGTGTTTTCTCATTGTGTCCAAAGCCTAATGGATGATTAGAAAACACTTGTGTATAGCTGAAAACACTTCAGCTGTTCAGAGAAACTATAAAACTGACCTTCCTTTGACGAAAGCAAAGTTTGAGGGAAAAAAAAAATATTTCAAATACAAATCATTATTTCTAACCGTGTCAATGTCTTGACTATATTTTCTATTCATTTTACAAAATAAAATTATGGTAAATAAAAGTGTGACTTTTCGTGGAAAATACAACATTGTCTGGGTCACCCCAAACTTTTGAAAGGTAGTGTATGTTGTTGTTTTGATTTAGAGACCCCTATCAGCAGAAAACGACATTGCACATTAGATATAATCTATTAATTAGCTAATAAAATTCTAACATGCCTTATATCAGAGATTAAAGCAGCCCCACGGGCGTCTGATATATCAACACATGTATGTGTTTATTCCTGATGTAATTAGTTTAAAAGCTCTAAAAAGTTAATTCAGGTTCTATGTTGCTTTTAAAGGGTAAAGGATGTTTGGAGCCTGGAATTCTTTCAATTTAACGTTTATCAGCAGATTTGAACGATACAGCAGAAATGGCGCAGAGTCCTTCCTCATAGTCTAGTTCAATCCAGCTCCGACACATGGCAGCTGTACCTTACGTCCTCTGCTGTTTGATTAATTATTTAAGCTTCTTTCCGCATGAACAAAAAGGTGCCTTGATAATCGGCCAGATGCCTTTCTTAAAAGGCTATTTTGTATCACTCAGTAGTCTCCTTTGGTCTTCGTTAATGATCAGCGGCCTATTTCCTGCAGAGGGTCTTCAGGTCCTCTCAGTGTTTTTCTCTGGTGTGACTGATTTCCATTTCCCCTTCTTAGGTTAAATTATATTTATTATATATAGAAGTATTATATTAAGAATTCTCTGTTGGTTTGTCTAGATTCCCACGTCGAGAGGGTCTCAAAAGGCATCACCTAAGCAGGAGTCAGAGGAGGTAAGCTGATGAAAGGCCACCACTGAATGGGATTGTTGGTTCTTTCATTGCTGCGCAGCAAATATTGACACAAACAGGGCATCGTGACAAGTCCTCCAGCTGAGGTTAAGGAGCATACAGCAGCTGTAATCACTTCCACGCTGCTCACACCCTGAGGACCTGACCTTTGGTCTGGAGGTCTTCAGTGTACATTTGGTTCTAATAACCCAGAAATCCACACACAGTTTATTAGTAGATTGAAGTTCTGCCTGTTTTTTATTTAAGAAAGCTGTAGGTAACTCGCTACTTGTGAATAAGCTTGCGCATTTTTGCGCAAATTCCATATTGTATTCAGTCACTGTCCCTTAACAACAAGCTGTCAGGACTTTCTATGAAGTTGTGATGGAGTGTGATGAAGTGATGAAGTTGTGCAATTACCACCTACTTCCCATTCAAAGTCATTCAAATCAGCCAGTCTTTTTCTATATCTGCAGATAAAGCTTTGAGAGTGGAGATGTAAAACCCATATTGAGATGAGTTTTGGTTCTGAAACCAGAAATATATCTCGTTTGGAATGTCACAAATTCCGAAACTTACAGAAAAATGGTAAAATATGGGACCTTTAAATCAAAGAAGCAGAGGTCGACACATGATTAAACTGAGAGATCCTCACTCTTTCCAACATCTAACATTGTCTATGCGGAAAATTAATGAATGAGACTTTCACTTTGCCTATAATCTGTTCTTTGATTGGTCAACAGGAAGCTGAACAAAAGAGAACTTCACTTATGTTATTTGATGCTTAGCGAGATTCTCTCTGTGCAATATATCAACATCTCAGCATGTTTGTTTCTATATGTGGGTGATATGCAATTGTGTAAAATGTGAGTGTGTCAGAGACTCACTGGGGATGAATAATGTGAATGGACTGTAAAAAGCTTCTTATTTAATGCCTGCTGGTTTTCAGCCCATCAGCGCTGATTAATCTCCCTACAAAGGCTGTGACTCCAGAGATTACAATGATGAGGTGTAAAAGGCATTGAATGTCAAATAGCAGCCATTTCAGAAGGTATTTAAGGCCAGTCTATAGTATGAAGGAAGATCGTCCAAACAGCCCCATAAAAACACATGACAAGGTGCAGAATCCCTCCAAACAACAGTATGCTTCAGGTTACCGTATGCTCTTTTATTTTTTTGTTGCTACTTCGGGATACTTGAGGCCCTGATCCACTGTAAGAAAAGCTAGACACACAAGTGAATGATGAAACCGTCTTAAAATCAAGTTTTCTTGGCATAGATTGCTTAATTGTGCTTAACAACTTCATATTATATAAAATACCAAGTTACCTCTTGCAGTTCTCCAACCATAATCAGTTAGGTTTCTATGGTGTAATGTCTTCTATTTTTAGGTGTTCCTTGTTGAGAAAAGGCAAGAGGGACTAGGTTTCTGTATTTGAGAGAATAAATGTTAGTGTCTCCATGATGTTACTTTGACCTACTTTCTCCCTCTCTCTCCCTCCTGCTTGTCTGGCAGAAACCGAAGAAGCCACCTCCACCATCAAAAAGCATAGGTAAGATCCTTTTACACCACGGGTGTCAAACTCAATCCCATCATGGACCACATCAGCGTCTTTATAGTAAAGACTATGTAAATGTTATATTACATTATTGCCTCTCCTTTCATAATAGTGTCTGAATAATTATAATTCATTAATTGTTTTTTTTCTTGTAGAGTTCAAAAAAATATGCCAATGTAGAAATCGATCTTATATTGGTGGCAGAAAAACATGAAAAATCATCATATATCTAGAGACGTGTACACGAATAGGCTGATAACCGCTGTTAGCAATTTTATTTATTTATTTTGTGGATTTTCAAAGATTGTGATCTATAATTTGTTGCATTGCAATGACGAATATTAAACTACTGCAGTGAAAGAACGAGAAAGTAACGACAGGCGTATTTCAACAAAGGAGAATAAGGAAAATGGAATCTTCCCTGACATGACCAGCGTGTCTCGTTGAGTTTAAACATTTATTCACTTTTCCATCTCTCGATCCATCGCGCAAGTCTGTGCAAGCTCTCGTGGGGCCACAGAAAACGAGTGGCCAGGCCGGATTTGTCCTGCAGGCCTTCGGTTTGTCGCATGCGCTATACGCCACCCACCTCATTAAGGGTTTCAGCTCAGCGCTACGTTTCACAATAGTTTAGCATCAGCGGAACACACTGATGACTAAATGTAGCATACTTAATAAGTATGAGAGTATTGTGAAGGCTGCAGCAGCTAAAGTGAACATAGAATGTGGTTTTAAGATTAGTACTACATCCATATAAATGTTTTCCACCTGTGGTAGTGAGAGCATTGTAAATATAATGTACTACAGCAAACATAGTAGGGAAAAATTATTTTGCTTAATACTGAAATTTGATATATGTAATACTGTTTTTCCGTTTCATATATTCGATCTCAGCCTAAAATTGAATTATGAAAAAACAGTAATTTTTTATTTTGTGTTAGAATAATAAATAAATGACAAAATAACCAGTGACCTTTTAATTTTTTGATTTTTTGATTGCCAATTGAAAATGGAA
Organism: Lepturacanthus savala; assembly: GCA_030544235.1. Classification (NCBI taxonomy): domain Eukaryota; kingdom Metazoa; phylum Chordata; class Actinopteri; order Scombriformes; family Trichiuridae; genus Lepturacanthus; species Lepturacanthus savala. The sequence goes on from CM060477.1 coordinate 17,523,587, forward strand.
AGAATGAATGATACACGGTTTCTGGAGGTCATCTTATCTTCCCATCCCCAGTAGATTGTAGTTCATATTAAATTGCTGAGAAGCTTTTCTTTCACCAAGCATGAACATGGTGCAACACTTTAGACATATTCTATAAACACAATATATCAATATATAAATACTAGATTTACTGGCACAGACGCTAATGACTAATTCTCTGACTTTTCCTCTAGTTCCTTTATCTAGAATATCTATTGTCTCATTTAAAAATGTGCACACATTGATGTCCCTCAGAGGATGAACTTTGATACTTTTCATCTGGTTAAAGTTTGCCTGTAAATGTCTGCAAAACTCAAGACATTCCCATCAGCCTCAACAACTATATTATAATTAAACCAACACAGTGCATATTATACCTGCCAGACATCAACATGCTAGCATTATCTTTGTGAGTGTGTTGGAAAATATATCTCAAGTACAGCCTCACAGAGCCACTAGTTTGCAATCCTCACTTAGCAGAAGATGCATCACTTCTTGCACCATTTCTTCCCCTGTCTGCACAGGAAGCAGAAGTTTGCAGTTTTGTCTTCCTACAGTACCACTCCATGCACACCGTGTGAGATAAGTGACTGTGTCTGTGCACAGCTTCCTGTCTGAATCCAGTCTCTACAAAAAGATTACATGTCTCACACAAACCAAAAAGATTGTGTTTTTTTTTGTTTAGTTTTTTTTTAGGGTGTGAATGTGCTTATGAAAGCATTTGGTCCTTCCCTCTGCCATCTGCGGAGCCTTGAGTCATCAGTTTAGACAGACGAGGCGTCTCTCTGACTTTCTCCGGTCATGTTCCGTTTTTCAGCTCCGAAACCAGAGGTTCCCAGTGCTGACAAGAAGCCCCATCACATCAGACCAGAGGACAAAGGTAGGACCGTCCAACGTTGCTCGCTCTCCTCTTTACCCTCCTGGTCTCATCTTCCGGTTTCCTTCCCTTACACGGCTTTACGAATATGAACGACACATCAGAATCCACCAGTTTAATTTCCTGTCAACATTAACTGCTCTGTTAACCCAAAGAGGGATGAGGAGGCACCGGGAGTGGTCGGATCATTTTCCTTATTGGTTTCCAGGACTTCTTTCACCTGCTGTTTAATCTGTCATGTTAGTTCCCAGTGAACTTCTTCCCCGCTTTAGCTTATTAGCTAAATGCATATTTTCAACTTTATTTATTAGTAGATCAACTTGGAATCAAATAAAGTAAAATAATCTCAACATTACTTTCAGCACTTGTCCCAAGACGGTGAAACCGAGATTGAGAAAACATTCAAATTTATTAAATTTACCAATAGATAATAATCTAAGACATAATGAATCCATGAAGTCATACCTAATCCTACTTTACATGCAGTACCAGCTTAAACCAACACCACCAAAAAATAGTCAAATACAATTTTAATCAGACAAAAGCAGCAGAGCCACATCTCAGAGAAAAAACTATAACGATTAATGTATTCTCAAAGTAGTGGCAAATTGAAATACATCTCAGTTAATTACAATATCCTGAAATAGTTCAATATTTTTTGTAAATTATTTCACAAAGTGAAATTCCTATCATTCGTTACACATAGAACAAAATATTTCAAGCACTTTATTTCTTTCAATTTCGAGTATCATAACTTACAGATAATGGAAACGCAAAACTTGTGGCAATATTCTAATTATTTGAGATGCATTTAACTGTCTCTAAAGAGACAAGATGAGCTGCCAGTGTTGCTTCTAGCTCACTGTATGATCACAGGAAACAAGCTGTGACTGGTAATTAAATGATTAGGATTAAAGTCTTGTTGGATAAAACCTAAGCCTCAGTTTGGCTGCATGGATCCGTTTGAATAAACATTACAACTGATAAATAACAAATATATAAAGTAAAGAGGCATATATGAAATGTTAAGTATAGATGAACAGATCTAAGTTGCTCTTGAACAACATTTAAAGTTGTTTGACATTTCAATTTCACTATATTCTAAACATTAAAATTATAAAAATAATAAATAAATATATAAAATAATAAATTAAAAGCTGTTTTTTTATTTTCGCACCATCGCAAAAGTTGTTGTTGTAACTGCTGTTATGAGAATATTTAATGTGATTATATGCCCCATAATGCAACACATTCTAATTTCCTGAATGCATGAGTCATAGCAGAAAATCCCCCATACATTGTTTCATCTCTGCAAGCATTTGATAATGAAGCGTGTACGTTTTGTTACGACAGGGACGTCAGTTTGCACAAGTCGTTTGAAAAGATTCTATACCCACATACATCAACAAGTATTATGTTTATTAGATGCATGTTAAATGCAGCATAAAATGAGCGTGGCATGTAAATGTTCAGTTACAGAGCTTCATGAAATACGAGGAACAGATGTGATGTGTTCCGCATCAGTTTAAAGAGTTGCTTGTGAAATATTCCGATTTCACATGCTACAGAGCAAAATCGTAATAATGACTCAGCCTTTTTTTCTGGCGACAAAAAGGTTTTATTTTATGGTGGCAAAACTAGAAACTTCAACTAAAACCACTCACTATTCACTATATAGTAAACCATAAAGTGAGTTTGCTATTTTTCAGTGCTGTCAAAATGTAAAGTGGGAATTATTATACACTAAAAAGTGAAATCGGCGTATCACACTAACTAAGCATTATACGTGGTTGTGTGATGTAATGCATGATGGTACTGTGTATATATCACACAATGTATGCTGAGAAAATGACCTGAGTAATATCCAAAAGGCTGTTAGTAGTGAGTGGTATCAGACATCGGCTTTGTGTTTTCTCACCAAGAGTTGCAACCTAAAGTTTTACAATATTCATTTCAAGCCAGGCTTTTTAACAGCAGTCATCTTTTCTGCTGTGGTATAGCAACAGTGGTGCATCTGTTCTCTGTTGCTGCAGAGTGAAATTAAGCAGCTCTAAATGCCTCTTCTTCAGCCTGCAGGGACTCTCAGATACATTTTTTTCATATCTCTGCTGTAACCTGTTTCTGTCACTATAACATAAGTCATAAGCATGGTCCCACTCGTATGTATAATAAAAGAGGATATGTATACACTACTCACAATGAGTTAGGGATATTGGTATTTACACAGTGAGACTATTACATAGAATATACACACACACACACACACACACACACACACACACAGTACAGGCCAAAAGTTTGGACACACCTTCTATTCAATGTGTTTTCTTACCATGATTATTTCCATTGTAGATTCTCACTGAAGGCATCAAAACTACGAATGAACACATATGGTGTCATGTACTTAACAAAAAAAGGTGAAATAACTGAAAAGATGTTTTATATTCTAGTTTCTTCCCACCCTTTGATCTGATTACTGCTTTGCACACTCTTGGCATTCTCTGGTGAGCTTCAAGAGGTCATCACCTGAAATGGTTTTCACTTCATAGATGTGCCTTCTCAGGGTTTATTAGTGGAATTTCTTGCTTTATCAATCAGAGCAAAGGATGGCTATTTTGAAGAAACGAGAATATAAAACATGTTTTCATGCTGGATCGGCCTCCTTCATCCGATTTCCAATCCAGCTAATTGGTAAATATCGGAGCGGAAATCTGATCCGGGTATCGTATCGATGCATTGTTAATACACGCATACATGTGTGTATATATATTTGTGTAATTGTAAAGCTGATTTCACAAAAGTGTATTATTCTATCTAAATGTTCTCTTGTGGAATTTACAGAACTAAAGTTCAAGGGTTGTTTCACTCGTTAACAAGTTGTATTTTCACTTGTTAAGATTAAAATGTTTGCAGTACATTTCCAACTCTTCCATCGTCTCTGTTGTCTGTGTTGCAGTTGACAAGCCGACACCAGATCACAGACCTTCCAAGCCTGCGGCGCCAGTGGTCCCGCCCAAGAAGCCGGTCCCCCCTCCAGGGAAAGGCCGACCGGGAAACTTCCCGCCGAAGAGGCCCGACAAGCCTCTCGCTCCTTCGCCAAACCTTAAGTGAGTCCGTTTCTGATGTCGTCAGCGAGTGTGACTTCTTCACTCTCTTTTCTTGTAGTCTCCTGTATATGCCGTACAGTAATCATGGTTCTTTTTCCTGCAGGCACAATGGAGAGTTGCCTTCCACACGACCAAAGTCTGACTTCGAGCCGTCATTGCCCACCAAACCCAAAACGCTGTCTGGTGACTGGGGGGAGAAGTCCTCAGATATGGGTATGTGTGACAATATGCCTCACCTCAGCATACAAACGAGTTTCACCACAGGAATCTCCATTAATTTAATCAGCCAGGTACTCACTCAGTCACAATCTCCCCAAATATGGTCCCCTAAGACAAAGGAGCCTCCTGTGATTTAAACAGCTGTGCTGTTCTTTAATCAGCACCACGTCACGCAAACAAACATAGGGGGTTCCCTGGAAGTCCCTCTCTGATTGGCTGTGCTGCAACCCTGCATGATGACGTCACGCAAGCTTTGAGAGGCGTACCCGCATACATCGCTATTTCCATTCATACCAACAGGCGTAAAGACAGGAAAGCTTCCCCACCTCCACACAAGTTAGTTTGAGTGTTTATGTGCACAGATCTTCAAGGCCTAACAAAAGGAGTCCTTCCCTGGATGAGTTTTCCCTTTTTCTCCGACCTTGATCCGAAAATCCAGATGGAGACTGCGAGAAAATCTAAATTGACCAGAAGTACATGGGAGGGCGGAGCCAGGAAAACAAAGGCTACACTCCGAGATATTATAGGGCAACAAGGTCTTGTAAATTCCAAGTACTCCAAATGCAGTTTTATTCAGAATTTTACTTTAGAGTGCTATCAGAACTATCATTAAGGAGGGTGTGAAGGGAGAGTTCCAGGGGGTTTTATGGCTAATCTCAGTTGAAAGTAAACACAGTAAATGATAGAAGCCTGCTCTTCAACATTATGTACGCGACCTGCATATTGAATATCTTGATATATGAAGAATCAGGCCAAGCTATGGCTCATCATGAATAGTTGATCACAACGAAAGCTGATTCAGCATAATTAGAATAAATAGGCCTAATGTAGCATCAATAAAACTAAGACTTGAAGGGGAAATGTATACGTTTAATTGCCGATACCTCCGAAAAGCAAAAGCAGAGCTCGGTAAACAGTAGGAGGGGGAGGAAGAGCAGAAACTGACATCATTAAAAAGACAGATAGTTTGGTGATAAACGGAGGCACATGGCAACGGGAAGCTGAAAGGAGAAAGACATGTGAGCCACAGGTATTTCACTGGAGGGTTCGGTGCTGGGCGACAGACGCTTATAAAGGTGGTAAAGAGCTGCTAAAACTCCAGCAGCCAGTCTGACAAGTGGAACACGAAAATTCAATCTTTCCTGCCCGTCACAGGCAGCTTTCCAACTCCAGCAGCGCGTAGGTGAAAAGTGGTGTTACACAACAGCCACCAGCTTTTTTCGTCCATTGTGGTAACACTTAAAAATACTTTGTTAAATCCTTTATTACTCTCTACAGAGAAAACCAGGCATTTATTCTTACTTTTTAATCCTATATTGCAACATGAGCAAATTTAGGTTTGCTTACATCCTCCCATGGACAAGCACAGATTAGACAAACCCAAGAACAATGCAAACAATGAGTCTCAGAACATAAAACATCTGCACAGGAAACCTGGAATATGTCAGAGCCAAACACATCATGGAGCAGCTCTGCAGACACTCCAGCTTCTACTCCTCCAGCCAAATCGGCTTTCCCAGAGAGACACATACTTTAACACAATGACACCTGCTGGTGTAAATATTGAGTTTAGTGTCAAACGCTTCTTCTGAACAGGCTTCAACATAGCATTTGTATAAGAATTTGTTCTTAATTGACCTGCCTTGTTAAATAAAGGTTACAAAAAGGGGAGAATGGGAAATGCTTCCTTACTTTAATCATCTGCCAACTCCTGTATACAAATCACATCTATCTTCCACCATGTTCTGATGTAAACCACGAAACTGAAGCACCAGCATATTGACGTGGCCAGAATAAAGGGAACAGTCAACTTTTGTCCTGAAAGGGTGTGTGTGTCTTTTTACTGTTAACTACAGTACAGGCTTAATGGTAGTGTTTTTGAGCTGGAAAACTCCTCCTCACCCTGCAGCAAGTAAAAATACACATTCTTGCTCTTCAGAAGTACCACAAAAATGTAAAAACCAATGCATGACGTGAAGGAATGTTGGCACTATATATGTGATCAGTTACTGAAGTCCAGCTTAGATATGTCCTTATTTTTGAAAGAAAAGCACTATTTTTTTCAATGACGATACCTTTTAAACTAATCAGAAATACACTCTATACATTGCTAATGTGGCAAATGACTATTCTAGCTACAAAAGTCTGATTTTTGGTGCAATATCTTCATAGGTGTATAGAGGCCCATTTCCAGCAACTATCAGGCCAATGTGGTAATGGTACAATGTGTTTGCTCATTGTGTCAGAGGGCTAATGGATGCACAGCTAAAAACAGTTTTATTGTTAGAGAAGCTACAAAACTGACCTTCCTTTGATGAAAGCAAAGTTTGAAGGGAAAAAAAATATTATTTCAAATATTGTACAGCTCATGGCGGTAAATAAAAGTATGACTTTTCATGGAAAACACAAAATTGTCTGGGTGACCCCAAACTTTTGGACGGTAGTATTCACTAAATAAGTTAATTACTGAAACACTGCACTTAAATATATCATCTGTTATTTTTTTTTTCATTTTTCCTGTTTAACTGTCTGCAGATCTGATGAGTTTTGATGACTTGACGTCATCTACCTCGGAGAAGCTCTCTCACCCCACAGCTAACAGACCAAAGATGCCTGGCAGGAGGCTGCCCGCCCAGTTCGGAGGAGGACAGTCGGTGAGCATCAACATCGCTAATCTCACTCCCATAACGGCCAAAATGCTCCTTTTGGCTGCTGTCTGGTTATCAGTAAGCCGAGTGTTTGCGAGGGATCTGTGTGTGTGAGCTCTCAGCCGTGCATAGCTGTCACCATCACTCTCTCAGCGTCCTGTCACACCCACTCTGCGTCTCGCTCTCCTCACAGCAAAGGTTGTGTTTGAACACAGCAGTTTTCCAGTGGCACTTATTATTGGACCGTGGTTCCACAATTTGCACTTTGACAGCCACTTCCTGCTATTATGAGATGTGGTGAAACGCCCACTTAATGGCAACTCTTATTACAGCGGTCAATGTCTGATCGCTGTGTGCTAATCACTGTCAGAGCAGAGACTGCGGTCAATCATCACTCATCAAGATTAATGTTCATTGTGGTCACTCACGCAGTTTCTGAATGTTTCTCTTTCATGTTTCTCTTTTTTCTTCTTTCAGCCTAAAATAAAGATGTGTGTTAAAAAAAAAAAAAAAAATCTAATCAAAACTCTTTCATTGCAGCCCAATAAGGAAGTAAGTGTGGAGAAATCCTTCAAGATGGACGAGGAGGACTCAGCCAAACCAAAGCTATCGGAAACAAAAAAGGTAACTGGAGCGCCATTATTCACTACATTCACTATTATTCACCAGTTTCATAATGATAACAGATAGAACACATTTTTATTTCTTAATGCTAGATAGAATATTGATATTGATTCTTTATTCGTTTGCATATATATCTTTATTACCTCAAAGCTGAACAGCAGCTTTCAGTCAGAGTTTATAATAACTAACATTAGCTCAACAGCAAAAGTTTTCACAATCTTCATCAAATGCAAAGGATGTTCTATTTATCAATCATTTCAATCAAAAAGGTCTTGACAGTGTGGACACATAAAACATTGTGTCCCTTATGTAACATTTAGGAACTTCCTTTCTTTTTAGGCAAAAAATAAAATGGGATTAGTCGCCCTCTTCATTTGTCCATTGTCCTATAGGTCATAAAAAGAATGATGATGGTGATTTTACCAGACATGGCAGCATCATCAAGAGATGATTTAGGACGCCGTTATTTTAATAGTTGTAATGATATAACATACTCTGCATGTATATAAAATACTCAAAAGTCAAATTATCTTGTTAAACTCCTTGAATTGCATCTACATTTGATTAGATGTGCTTTATTAATCTTCGGGTTACCACATCATACTTGTGTAAGTTGAATATACTGACTTTATATCTGTAGGGAGAAGCAGTTTGAACTAAAGCAATACAAACATTTATGAGAAAGACTTTTAGTAATTGGGATATTTAGCCAACATTCCAGCAATGAATTAAATCCTCATCTGTCCAACTGGTTCCAGTCATACTGAATTAAATTTGAGTCTCACAATTAACCATGTGTCACAAGTGCTATACCATCATCCAAATGACAGGATAGAAACACACGAAACACACACGCTGCACACACACACTAAAAAATATACATAATCCACCAGAGAGAATGGATTTTTATTATACATTATCGTTAATATTATTACAATTACATGCTTTTGCTCCCTCATTAACAACAAACCAAACCATGAAACAGCACCAGAGAATGAACAATTTAATAAGTCGGTTATTAAATTTAATTAATAAATTTAGCAACAGAAAACAAATCCAATTCTAATGATTCTTTTTACCTTATTTTCAATCCAAAAATCGAAAAAAAATAGTCCAGCTACTTTCATAATATTAGAGTATACGAATATTTTTTCTCATTCTTGTGTAATCTGATTTGGGTTTTATGTACAATCATATATAAACATTTTGACTATTTTTTTTCCCCCCAATTCATTTTTCTTTATTTAAATCCACTGATTTAAACGGTTAGAAAATAGTGGGGAAAAAAGTTTAGCTTGCGATTTATTTGTGTTTATTCAATCGTTCGTTTACTCAGTCAGAGAAAAGCACCAAATCCTCACACGTACAATGCTTGTTCAACTAAATATTTGAATGAATTTTCCGCCAATTAATAACAATCACATGAGTAGTCTAGAAAATGAGCCAGTTGTATCTCTGGAACATGTGTGTGTGTGTGTACTGCTGTTCAGCCTTCTGTTTCAGCATTTCATTAATTGTCTTCGATGCTATCTCATCTGGATTAGTCACGGTCAACCCAGACTAATTACACCTTATTGTTGGACACACACACACAGACAGTCATAACCCGGTCATAGCGGCTCAGACTTCCACAGGTGAAATAACAGGACGTGGACCCTGTGTGATCTGTGATTCTTCCAAAGTAAGATTGTGAAGAGTCTGTCTGAGAGTCCTGGCCAGGGCCTGACAGGATGCAGCTTTTACATTCCTCTGATATCACAATAGCTGAAGCTACCAGGATCTGTCATTTTTTCCATCTTCACAACACCATCATAAAATGAACCAACCTCGATATAATAGATCGACAGTAAAGAAAATCAACAGTTTATTTATCTAACCAGGTGCTTTCTCATGTTTTCAAGTGCCTTAATAGAAGAAATTCCTTTTTTGTTTCCTTTTTTTGTTCAATATTTAAATTTGTTAGATGATCTGAACATTTACTTGTGACAAGCATGCAAAAAAGGGGGCAAACACTTATGCACACCACTGTAAATAGCAGATGGCAGAGTAGCTACATCAACATGCTCACATTTTCTTGATACTGAAAGGTGAAAATTGTAATCAATAAATGTTACATAGCAATTAACCGTTTCTTTAAGGTCATGTTAAATGTGCTCTGTAAAGTGCTCACTTTAAAATTCATTGGTGGGTTATAATACTGCTGCTGCACTGAAGAGATATGTGTTTTTGCTCATTAGTTACTGAATCGAAAGTGTTTCAAGTCTGTGGAGCATCTTGTAAAGATGTTAGAAGTGAAACATAATTGGGTACTTTGGTCCCATATTTTTGTAGGTGAGAAACATCTTTATATAAAAGGTTCCTTTATCCACAGACGATAAATCAAGCTTTTTGAAACATTCAGGATCAAGTAAGTATATGTGGACGGACCTTTAATATAACCCCAATCAATTTATTTTGAGTCTTTTCATAGTCTCGGTGCAAATGATGAGCCTAAAAGTACTAAAAGTACTCAGTGATTAACGAGCAGCATGATAATGATGTGAATCTACAGTGACCCTCTGTCTGACGCTTTTTTTTTTTTTTTTTTGTTCCCCCTTCACAGCCTTCCACGAACACCTTATCCCAGTCACCGTCGATCAACAAACCCAGCTTTGAGGTGAAGGCCAGCAGCCCTGCAGCCACACACCTGAGTTCAGACAAAGAGGAGCCCAGCTCCCAGCTGGACGAGCTGAGGAGCCAGATGAAGGACCTGCTGCTGTCTGTGGAGATGCTCAAGACCCAGCAAATGTAATGAGACGCAAAGCCGAACACGTCACACACAGGGCTTCCAAACACCGCCCGTCTTTGAACGTACACGTACTGTACATCGGGTTGGACAGAATGTGACATAGATGCTGATAATGGGATTTAAGTTGCTGCAGTCGTTCCGAATTAGACTCATCGGTTTCTGTCAAGCTTTCAAATCGCCTGAAGCTAAATTTTAAGGCAACATATACCACATTAACAGCGACTTCACATCTTTTAGTGTTATTCTGTATTGCTACATATGATGATCTTCTCTATTTGGGTCACTGAAGAGAAATCACACATTTACTTAAGTGGTTGAGATGCTTCGTGCTGAGTGTAGAATTACACTATTATACTGACATAAAAATGGAAGCATCAAGGACTGGCCTTTTCTTTTTTTTATGTATTTTTTTGTGATAATTAAAAAAAATGTGTATAAACAAATCTTAGTGAAAATTAAATTATTTTTTATTTTTATTCTGTACGGGCAAATGATTCACACCACAGACATGACAACCTTGATAATAAAAACTAAAACAATATACATTTGTTCTTATAGGCTTAGACTATATTAGAAATCCTTTACTTCTTTATGAAGAAAATATCTCTTTAAATTATGCGTAAACTGCAAACTGTACATGTATATTATGTGCATGTAGATAGAGTAGATAGTGTAGGATTCGCTGAACAAGCAAACATAACAGTCTCTTTACAAAGAGTATGTGAGTTTGAACATTTTGTCTGTGTGGGTACATGTTCTAAAGTGTGCTAATGAATGTGTGTGTGTTTTTGTGTGTGTGTGTTCCCAGGAAAGAGATAGCAGATCTGCGAGGAGAGCTGGATGAGGAGAGGCTAAAGCGTGTGGCTCTGCAGGTAATATTGATCTCTATAGCAACACATGCTAGGCTGACTACATTCATTACTCTCATTGGTTTAGTCAGATATTGATGGTATTCATTCACCCATGAATGTATTTTGATGCACATGATTGAAGCAGAGAAACACAGCTGTCTTCAGCTTAAAGAAGTAAAAAGTTTCATGCATTAAGGGGTACGTGTTAGATTATTATGGGTACTCTTGTTTTGTTTTTATATATTACAAAAGTACCCTAATTTGGGGTTGTTCTGTACGTGTAGCTAGGTGTAGCTGCTAGAGCTGCATCACAATTAGTCAATTAATCTATTAGTTGCCAATTATTATACCTATTTTGATTTTCAATATATAATAGTCTTTTTTAAGAAGGAAATGCCCAAATTCTCTGGTTCCAGCTTATCAAATCTGATTATTTACTGGTTTCTTTAATAGCAAACGTATGACTTTGGGTTGTAAACTGTTGGTGTGGGCAAAAAAAAAAAAAAAATAGCTTGAATCTTCAGCTTTGGGAAACAGTGATCAACATTTTACACCATTCAAATCCAACGACTAATTGATTAATGGTTTCAATAATAAACATTAAAACATTAAACATTTGACATTATTAAACATTTGACATTAAAGTGCATGTTGCAGAACAATACAATGTGGAGACAATGTAAAAGACAGTGTGCGAGACAATATAATGTGGAGGGCTGTAGGTATTTGTCGGTTTTTCTGTCCTGAGTGTAAAAGTAATAAATTAGCTAATTCTAAATAAATAAGGTTAGTTCTTGGTGCAAAAAGGTGCAAGATGGTGCTGAAAAAGTATGTAGTGCGTATGTAGTATGTAATGCTTCTGCACCTAAAGCTGAAAATAAATGTAATGGAATAAAAAGTGCAACATTTCCCTCTTAAATACATTGAAGTGGAATAATCAATAGTTTGATTGACTATGAAAATAGTGGTTAATTTCAGCCCTATGTTGCACAAATGTTTCATCAGTTATTTCATTATTTAAAATTTGAAAACGCAAAGGAGGGATTTCATGTAACTGCTTTACCTACTGGTAAGCTGGAATATACCTTTAAAGAGCGAGAAAAATATATAAAGTTGAATATCTGCATCTTTTTTAACTACAAAAAAAGGATTTGTATAGGAGTCGTAGTGCTGGTGGGTCACATGGTTCCTCAGTCCGCCTCACTGCAGTGAACACATCCGTTCTGATGTGAGGGGGCATCAGGGGGCATCACCATCAGCCTTTTTTTTTGGTATAAGAGCGTCTGACGCCGTCCGGCTCAGCACGGCACCGCTATACCTCAAAGGAAGAGAGAACCCCTGGGGAGGCAATCCACACATAACCACACATCTGTGTAAACCCCCCGCAGTCAACCGCCGCCTCTACACATGCACACAAAGACGTGAAATCTCGAGAAGAAAAAGAAAAGGACAGATCGCTCTTCAACCCTCAGGAGAGCTTCTCTCTCCGGTTGTTGATGGTGGAAGCTGCAGGTCACTCACAGAACGTGTGAAGTCACGTGTGAACCCCCATTCAGCTGCTTTCTTTATGGAAGGAGACATGTGGGAGGCAGTTTTATGGGACTGATGTGCAGCACATGTGTGCCATTTGTAAATATCAACACTGATCAAAATAAGCGATGCACACTATGGCTTCAGAAAGAATTTCACAGCTTCTTCCTTAGGGTTTATCTGCTTTTGTAATTCATAGTATCTAAATGGAAAGAGTAAATCGTTTCCTTCCGTACCACATTCTCTTCAGGTGGCGTGATAGATTTTTCAATGAGGCTCCGTGTGAATTCATTTAGGCTTGTGAAATTCTGGGAATTTGGACACTTTTCATGGAAATTAAGTAGACTCTTCAGTCACATGCACACTGCTTACTGCAGGACTAGTGAGGCCACACACCCTCCATGCACTGTGCATTCCTCCATCACATGCACAGATGATACACAGATCCCCAGAGGCAACACACAGACAATTGAATTAATTATTCCCACGGAAAATTTACAGTTAATTTTTCCACCCATTTGCAACCCTCGTATTCACACTGATTAATCTTCAAATGCAGCGATGATGGTAATCTTTGGTTCTAGTTAGCCTAAAAAAAGCAGCTGCGGACGTGGGTGGGTGTTTTTAGCCCCGCTAGCTTCAGTCCAGACTGAAATCCCTCAAAATTTAGATGGATTCCCATAAAGCTTCAGCTCCCAGGACACGGATGCTGCTTGATCGACACGCATTGTAAGTTTTATTCAGTCGTCGGTTGAGGAAAGGGAATTTGTGCTGCACGATGCTGGGTTTGTTCGTTTTTTTCAGAGAAGGCAACCCCTCGGAATTGATTATCTGCAGCTGTTCCACAGAGAGTCACTGTGCTGTGTTAGACTCTGTCACTCATTTACTGTTCAGCTCAGGTTCTGCCAAAGCATGCGGCTTCATTGTCATTCTGCTGGACGCTGCAGCAAGGGACCATGCGGGATGAGTTATGAGCTCCTCTGTCTCACCAATATAAAACCTTTGTGTGTTGTTCTCTCCGCCCTGAGCCGTGTGCGTTTGTGCCCTTGCAGATGGAGATAGAAAAACTAAAGCGGAGTGTCCACTCGACGTGAAGCCCGGGCTCTAATCAGCAGCGAGCCTCAAGGTCAGCCACCGGCCTGTCGACCGACCGGCGCAACGGAGGCTGGCGACAGGCGGATGTTTGATTGGGTGGAGAGAGAGAGAGAGGGTGAACCACCTCCAGCACAATCCTGTTCAGTGATATACAAAAAAAAAAAAACTCTCCCCTTATTTGTAAGATTTACATTTTGCACATATAATTTTTTTCAAGCTAGATGTAATTAAGTTCCAGATGTATATGTTTCTCTCTTCTTCTTTTTTTTTTCTCCTTTTTTTTTATTTTTTAATGCCAAAACCGAGGCCTTACTTCAAACTACTGCGCTGGACTTTCCTGCCGCTCCACTCTCTCCCTTCACTCCCGCGTTCCTCGGCTCCTTTGGGAGGAGGTTCGCTCTCAGTACTACTGACTTTTGTATAAAGCAGGGGGCGCTTCATCATTTCTCCACCTGATTCTTTCTCGTGCTTTTTTTTTTTCTTTTTCTTTTTTTTTTTACGATGCACAAATAGTTGATTTTAAATATATAAAATTTGTTTGATTTCAGTTTAACATCTTTGGAGAATATTTCTTTCCCACGCGGCGTCTGTCAACGGCGTCATATCGGCGCCTAAGCAGCTCCGCTTTCTACTTCTTTGTCTTTTATATGTTTTCTAGCATTCCTATCCAGGGTAACACTACTGTGCCTGTTTAAAACAAAACAAAAAAATCTATTAAATGTTTGTTATGGGAGCTTACATTTACCATGATGGTGTCTGGAAAATGTGCAGCATGATATTGTATATCTATATTTTTTAAATCTACTGACATGTCTAGTCAAAAGCTATATATATATATATATATATATATATATATATATATATATACATACATATATATATAGAGGGCCTCTGCTATTTTTGTCAAAGTGTTTCACCTGCTGGGAATATTCTCAGAAATTTAGCCACAGTTACAGTCTGCAGCTGATGCAGACAAGCGTTCACATGCAAAAACCGAATCTTTCTTCCATTAACACAGTTACTGACCAACACATCGGCCTGTTTTAGGATCATCTCTTGCTTTTCCTTCCTGTTTTTAACCTGGGCAATCATCCCTCTAATCCACTCTCCCTGTTCCTCGCCTTCGCTCCAAATCCGATGATCTGAGAGCAGCCTCGTGTCTCTGCTCTGTCCCACGTTACGCCTCATTTCTGTATTCTACATGCGTCGTCTCTCTCTCTCTCTCTCTATCTCTTCCCACATTCCAAACACTGAGGTTAAACTAACTGGAAGCAATAATCTTATAAAGCATTCTATCCTTCCCCACTTTAACATCGAAGAGCAGAGAGATAAAGCCCCCCCACCCCCACCCCCACCCCGTGTTTAGGATTTTTTATTTTCAATAGTAATCTAGTGCAGTGCCTGTTCAGAACGTGCCTGTTCACCGTTCATCCTAAGGACTTCGCGCTCGAGCCGGTGCTTCCTCTGGTCCTCAGCAATACAGCCGGCGAGCGCGAGGTCCATCAGATGGACGGTTGTCGAAGCCGAACGTCGGCGCAGTCTGTGCAGGGGGAGTCTAGACGTTACAATCGATCCATCAGTCGATCAATTGATCCACCGCTTCGTTTCAGAATATGTTTCATGATCAAATTTTCACTCAACATCTCAAACATCTCAAAATGTATTCATTTACAGATGAGGTTATCCTTTTTTTTTTTATATTATTATTTTATCCAGTGTGGCTGTTTTTGATTATTACACCTCAGAGTCGCTAAAGTCTTAAAGGTTGAAATATTACAGAGGGGGGTTTAAGGTGGAGCTCATACTGTACTGTACAACAACTGTCCTTTCTCAGAAGCAGCCTGAGCATCACAGAAGTGCTGCTATTACTCTTTGGGATGCTTGTCTTCCTCACAACCCGGGGAACTTGAGTCTCCTCACTGCTAACAAGAAATGTAGCTTTGAAACAGTTGTACTATAGTAAGCGGTTATCTTCATGCTAAGATGCTTCAGAGAAAGTGGCAGCAGCAGCAGCAGCAGCTCTGTCCTACTGCTACTGTGCACCACAAACACAAGTATTGGTTACTGTTATGCTTTTTTATTTTTTTTTTATTTTACACATTGTTATACATATCTCACAAATGTCTTAAAGATGCATTACTTTACTTTCAAAAATCATCCTCAGGCTTTGTTCCATGTGTCGAGATGTGTGTGTTTGTGTGTGTGAGAGAGCGCTGCTATTTACACACATTTAAGTGTAAACGGCTTCCATGAGTTTAAAATATCTGAACTGTCCGGAGACACTTTTGACCAACTTGATGCTGTATATCTGATCTTCATACACACGACGCCCATCGCAGTACGACAGTGTCGGGCATAAAACAAGCAAACTCTTCCTTTTAGCTCACAGCTCTGTATCAATACGGCTGTTCAAATGAAATAATCACACGGCGGGAAAACAACAGGATCCACGAGGCGACAGCTCTTCATGTGATATCTGTAACACGGCTTCACTTTCCACGTATTGTACATTCCAGTTAGAGAAAACCGAGAAATCTGTTCACGTTTGTAACATCTTTTCAAGTGATTTTTGTTTACAAGAGCTGTATCCTTGCATGAGCTGAGATTCTTTCGGGAAAAAAAAAGAATAAATATCATCTTTATTTACTGTCATCGATTCCCTGCTTCTGTTTTATTTCTGAACTCGATTCAGGCTTTTTCTCTCGCTCGAATTGTTAAAAACTTCCGCATTCGTGGAAGCATTGATCGGACGACATCGACTGACAGAAGTTAGTTTCTGAGGAAAATGCGCTGCAGAGACTGACTCATTTTCCCCAATATGAACCTTTCCTTTCCCCAGTGAGAGGAGCACAAAATGTTGCCACGTCTTCATCATCACCAGTCATAAACACAAAATTAGTACACAATCACTGATTAAACAGTTGTATATTCACACATGCAGCAGACACAGAGAAGCGTCAGCACATTAGTCATCGCTATGCAAATTGATTAATGGAAATCCAGTATACATTCACCTTTCAGCTCCTCGCTACTGCTGAGAAATATATCTGACTCTTCAACAGATAAATGTTCCACGTTAACTTTGTTTTCTTGCTATTTGGTGCTTGTGTGTTGGAGTATTGTAAGTGTAACATATGTGTAGTATAGGGCTAATACAGCTCTGCTATAGCTGTATAGGTAAGTATGGTATATGTGGTGTGTAATTTTAAATATATGTATATATATATATATATATATAAATTTTATATATATATAAAAATCCTTTAATATCCCATTAACATGTATTTGTGTATTTCTATTCTAGTTTTTTTATTTTCGCTTTGAAACTGAGTTTTTTTTTTATTTCAAATTTTTGTTTTAAAAACTGAGGTGAAATTGCAGAGAGAAATAAATTGGGGGATATATATAAATAAAAAAACATCAAATTATCAAATAAAATCTAAATCTCAAATAATTGTGTGCAAAAGCAAAAACACCCAAATTAAGTTAAATTTTAAATATATATTTTTTTATGTTATAAAATATCTAAAGCAAGTTGAATTGGTTTGTTGAAGAGATGCTATCACAACATTACATGTGGTTATTTGATACATCGTTGATCTAATTATTGATCAGTGCAGCTTTAAGCTTTGCTGCTCTGTGGGTCTGAAACAATATTCATTTCTAACCAGGGATCAGGCTGCTGCATGTGAAGTGCTGAAAGGGACAAACCCAGCAAAACAAATCATTTTCCACATGATCGATATACAGATGGAGAGCAGAGATATCTTTCAATAGACCGTACTGCAGTGCAGCTTTGGATCATATGTTAGAGAAAATGTGAAATATTCTTCTTCACTGCCGGAGCTCTGCCTGCATTCAGAACGACGCGTGACAGTCTCCGGGCTCTAAAGGTCGATCTCTGACCAGGGTCGTCTTCAGTGGAACAAGTTGAGGTCACCGAGGCGACGAGAACCTCATGGATCTGCAGGAGATCAGGTCAGTTTCATATCAGCTTTTCTATTTTAAGAAACTCACAAAAATTGAGCCAAATCAGTCGTGCATGCATTAGTAGATGTAAGGTCCGTCATGGCAGAGATCAAAGACCTCTCACAGTGACTGCTGGGATGTTCAACTATTCTATGCTTTATCAGTGCTTGTGTGTAATTAATTAACTGTGAAATAAGACCACTCACTCATGTTGTGTAGTGCTGCTCGATTATGGAAACATTATCACAATAATTATTATTTATAAATCAAATGATTATTTTTTAGTTATACAACACATTTATTCAGCATGAGTGACTTGGTGCTTTAGTTTGAGATGGTTAAACGGATCTGTTGTGTTGCTAGAAGTCATAGTTATTACCTTATAGCAAATCTTGCATGTTATCATGTATTTCTGCTCCTTCTGGGATTCTTGTAGTTCTTCTCTACCTCTCTATCGCTGCCATTTCACTCGTGCTCCCCCTCTCTCACCTGCCATGTGCAGTATTGCACGTTTGTGTCGAATCATTTCAACTTGATTCCATGAGTTCCATGAGCATCCAAATCACGATCGTGCAGCTTTACCGTTGTGGTCTGGCCTCCTCTGCAGTGTGGCATGAGCCATTAAGAAAAGGCTTCTGCTGTGATGTCACAACAGGAGTATAAGTAAATAGTAACCTCCTCTGGATCCATTTAACCGCCTTGGACCATAAAAGACACTGATTTTTATACACCATGAAAATGTTGCCACACAGACTGACTGACATCACTAATGCTTATCTAAGACAGTGAGCTGATAATCAAAATGAACTGTGAAAATGAAAAGTTACGAAGGTGAAGGTGAAGTAAACAGCGGATTGTTAAACAAATGTCTGTCACACTGCATTATGCAAATGGAAAATTAGTTCATGCATTATGAGACACACACACACACACATTGCTGCAATGGCCATACTTTGCCCAAAGGCTGTTAATGAGATCTGTGTGTGAGTATGTGTTTATTAAGCCATGCACAGATTTCTCTGACTCGCTCTGAACATATTTGTTTATGTTGCTCCCGGCGATGACGTAACGGGGCCAATAGGGCTTGATTTTCAATCTCCCTGGTTAACGTATTAAATTTATGTCATCTAAACATTCAATTCAATTAATTCTCATTCCTGCCTGAAGGAAGCAAGACGAGCGAGGTCTTTTTGTGCTCGTCTGCTGTGAGCTCCACGTCTGCCTCGCTGCAGCCGAAACAATGCTGTTTCCTGCTGCGATAACATCATCACAGAACGACGATATAATCACAGCACATGGAATATTTGTGGAAATATAAACAACTTGATCAGATTATTTTGCTGAAAATGTTATTTAACCATTATGCCATTATTGTACCTTCACTCATAAATGTTCTGTTTCCAAACTACCTAATATAAACCTTTGTCTTCCTGCTAGAATTAATAAAATCATATTATACAACCAACCAACCAACCAACCAACCCTGGCATGCTGTGGTGGTGTAGGGGTAGAGCACTTGTCATGAAAGGGTCTCTTTTTTTTCTTAAGCAGCTGACCCCGGTCCGAGTCCCAGCCAGAGCGGCTCCTTTGCTGCATGTCTCCGGCGCTCTCTCTTTCTCCTTTAAAAAAAAAATTAAAATCAATTAAAAGACAAAACACAATGGCAAGAAAGGCGAGGGAGGGAGAGAGGCATGGATACACCACAGATGGTTGCCACCCTATCGTGGGGCACACACACATTCACTTACACCTATGGACAATTTAGTGTGTCCAATTAACCTCAGCATGTTTTTGGACTGTGGGAGGAAGCCGGAGTACCCGGTGAAAACCCACGCAGACACGGGGGGAACATGCAAACTCCACACAGAAAGGTCCCAGACCCAGGACCAAGGAGGTCTTGAACCTTCTTGCAGTGAGGCAACAGTGCTAACCCCTGCTCCACCGTGTCACCCAACTAGCAAATATGTCCAAGTAAAAAGAGGACAGTGTCATTATCTGAGTAATATGGTCATGGCACAGAAGCTCATTAGTAGCCTAAAGACAAATTATACACTGGTCAGTTCATACTGGGTTTATGACATGCATGACACCTGAAATGATGTTGTCCTTAGTGGCAGTTGCAGGCTGCTCAGTTGCAGTGGCTCAGGACTAACCCCCCATTCTAACCTTCCCTCCATCCACTCAGTGAAGATTCATGTTACCTACCTTGTGTGAAAGTCTCTGATCCACAGTGATGTGGGTTTGCCTGCATCACTGTGCTACTGGATCAGAGACTTTCTCACCAACAGGCCTCAGGTGGTGAGAATAGGGAACAAAACATCATCCCCTCTGGTCCTCAGCACGGGCACGCCACAGGGGTGTGTGCTCAGCCCAGCCCTCTTCACCCTGTTCACTCACGACTGTGCTGCCATCCACCCCACCAACACAGTCGTGAAGTTTGCGTACGGCACTACAGTATTGGCCCTCATCACAGGGAACAATGAGACCCACTACAGAGAGGAGATACACCAGCTCACACAGTGGTGTTCAGCCAACAACCTGGCGCTGAACACAGGGAAGACCAAGGAGGTCATTGTGGACTTCAGGAGGTCCAGGAAGATTGAACACTCCCCCCTCCTCATGGATGGAGAAGTGTTGGAGCGTGTGGCCAACATCAAGTTCCTGGGCCTCTACATCACATCTGACCTTTCCTGGTCCATGAACACCTGCCGCCTAGTGAAAAAGGCCCAACAAAGGCTCTTCTTCCTCAGGAAACTGAACGGGCTGGACTCTCCTCGTGGTTGCTCGTGAATTTCTACAGAGCGACCATTGAAAGCATCCTCTGCCTCAGTGTGACAGTGTGGTATGGCAGCTGCACGGCACAAGAGAGGAAACAACTGGCACAGGTGGTGAAAACTGCACAGGGCATCATGGGCTGCCCCCTCCCTGACTTGGACTCTGCAGGGTCAAGAAGAGGGCAAGAGCCATCGCCATGGGCCCCAGCCACCCAGGCCACAGACTGTTTGAAGGAAAGCAGTACAGGAACATCTGCACCACCACCAACAGACTGAAGGACAGCTTCTTCCACAGAGCTGTCAAAGCTATCACCCCCTGCACTACAGGAAAATAGACTTTAAGCTGCTGTACACTGCACTTTTGTCTAGTAAATACTTGACTGCACCTTAACTACTAGACTGCACCTTAGTGTACGTATATTGTACAGTTCTATGCAGATATTTCAGCCTCATGTACATACTCTTCATCTTTCCTTATTATATTTGTTTTTTGTATATTTGGTTGTTGCATGCTCTTTCCTATTTTATTGTTTTTGTCTTGTTGCACGGGGGTTCTAATGACAATAAAGCTAATTGAATTGAATATTTCTTCCCAACACTTTCCCATTACAATTCAAAGCACCGCTGTCCCGATTCTTCCTCTGTCAGTCGCGCAGCCAACGTAACAAAAGTATTGTGACGTCTCTCAGATACCACACGCTAAGACGGGTGTCCAATCCTGGTCCTGGACAGCCGGTTTGGTTGCAGGTTTTTGTTCCTGGGGGGGGGGGCTTTTTCTACTTTAATATTTCAACAGTATACCAAATGATTTAAAGTACCATCTCTTGGAGCTGGAGCTGCTTTTTGGGTCGAGGCCTGTGAGGAGGAGGATGAGGAGGAAGATTTTTTTTTTTTAAATGATTATGAATTTGAAATTTAAAGAGGATTGTGCACAGCTCCACCACACAGGTGCATGATGAGCCGTTGACCTCTTGCCTGTTCCCCACACAGGAAGAGACACCGTGCCTCTAGGGCGGCTTTAGAGGAGGAGGCGGAGATGTACGCAGCATAAATAAATACATGAATACATAAATAAATTATATATTTCTACATGTGTTTATTCATGTATTTCTGGTCTTAACTGAGTGAAAGCGGGCTGTTTCTCTCATGCCAATGCAGCTTTTATGACCTCCAGGACTAAATCACAGAAACGACATGAAGAGACAGAATGACCTGCTGCTCCAGCAGTGCTTGGTGGGATAGAAGGAATCAATTTGTGAGGTTCCACAAGAAAAGAAAAGATATTTAGGAAATAATGGAATGTGTGCCAGCTGTACTTTAAATGATGAGTCTCAGATGTCCGGGACAAAGCAGGAAGTTTCTACGGTAAAGAATAGATACATTTTTGCTGCATGGTGCAAGTCTGCTGAAAATGTTGTGTATCTAGTGTCTGATTCCCGATGAGCTCCATGTTTGTGTGTGTGTGAATGTACATTTATATGTATGCACACAAACACATGTACAGTTAGTCACGTTGTGCGTAATGATAAAGTAATTACTCCACTAATTTCTTCTCAGCTAGGAAAATTCTATAATACATGTGACAATTACCCATGCAAAGACAGACTGAGTCAAGACTTAAATTTAATGCACAAACTATTAAATAGGACAGCATGTGCACACCGTATATTAGCATGAACTCTCTTTTGACGCTGCTTGATTTTATTTTATTTTATTTTATTTATCTTGGATCCCCATTAGTCCTCACTGCAGTGACAACTACTCTTCCTGAGGTCCAAGGATTTCAAACTTAAAAAAAATACAGTAAAATACAACCATTACAAATGAGATTATTATAGTATGTGTGTAATTATTCCATTTAACACTCTCAGAATTTCTGAGTAAACCAATCAACAAGAAATTGACTTCCTTGCTAAGTACTGCTGTTCCTAATTTATTTTTTAATATTACTTCATTATTTATCATGGTTAAATGTGGCGGTGTGAACTACAGTAAACTACAGTTAAGTTATATTTTACCAGTAGGTTTGAGTTTTTTTTTTCCTTGATAACCAAAGCCTTCATTTAAAAACTGCATTTTGTGTTTGCTGTGTGATAAATATGCAAAAAGAAATCAGAAAAGGGGGCAAACACTTTTCCACACCACTGTAACAACCTGTTCAAGTTCAAGTTGTCAATTTCCCTTCAATTTTCGCGTCTGCAGGGTCGTCTGTGATTATACCAGAGGGTACAGGATGTTCTGACCGATGGATCGAACAGGCCGACAGGTCTTAAAGATCATTGGACCCTTTGATCAGAGTCTCAGCATGAAGAGAATTAATTCTGAAAGGAAAAACATTCACTCTGATGTTATTGTGATATCATATCATTAAAAAAAACACCCTTGTGCCAGAGTCAAAAGTAATATTACCCCTCAGGCTGTGGGTACTTTTCATCTCTTTCAGCCCTCCAGATCTGCAGATAGAAACCTTGAGGCTCTCCTCAGCAGCGTTTGGTCCGCAGCAGGAGGGAAGTTGTCCAGGGGGCTTAAGGGTGATGAGGACTTTGATCCCAGTGATAGTGAAGATGAAGGTATAGAATGTGATCGGTAGTGGAAGGAGTTATTAGACGGTTGCTACTGATGCACGAGTCAGTAACTGTTTCAGCAGATATTATATACAGGCTCCTTCAGACTGAGCTATGGAGCTTGTGGTAGAGCTACTTGGGTGGCAATAAAATCCATGTGTCCCCAGTGTCAAGATGCCTTTGACAATATGAAAGTTTTGCATGCGTCAGCTCCAGTACTTCTGGCTCCAAACTTTGACAACCCATTCAGTGCTGCGCAATGCCAGTGAGAGTGTACTCACCAACCAGTGTACTCCACTGTGGAGAGGGAAGCACTTGCATTAATTCTTGCCGTGCAACATTATGAAGTTTATTTAGGCTCCTCTTCGAGACCCATCGAGGTATTTACGGATCACAACCCCCTAGTCTTTATTGAACCAGTCAGTCATTTTCTATACCTGCTTATTCCTCATTAGGGTCACATGGTCTGCTGGAGCCAATCCCAGCGCGTTACGGTGAGAGGCAGGGATACACCCCAGATGGTCGCCAGCCAATCGTGGGGCACACACACCATTCACTCACACACTCACACCTACAGGCAATTTAGAGTCTCCAATTAACCTCAGCATGTTTTTGGACTGTGGGAGGAAGCCGGAGTACCTGGTGAAAACCCACACAGACACAGGGAGAACATGCAAACTCCACACAGAAAGGTCCCAGACCCAGGACCAAGGAGGTCTTGAACCTGTGACCTTCTTGCTGTGAGGCAACAGCACTAACCCCTGCACCACCGTGTCGCCCCAACCGGAATCAGTGTTTGATTTTACAACAATATCCACTTAAAGTCATGCATATTAAGGGAAGGGATAATGCTGTTGCAGGTGCGCTGTCTAGAGCTTAATGTGTATGTATGCCCCCAATTTTCTTTCCATTCATTTTTTTTTTATCTAGTATTTTGGTGTTTTCCTCACTACTTTTCTTTTGTAGTCCTAGGGCCCAGGATCTACAAAGAGTTTGGGTATGGACCCCGGTAGTGGTCTTTCCTTTAGTAGCTTTCTGAGCATGAGGTTTGCAAACCTCTTTTTAGTGAGGGAGGTGTTATTGCCCATCCATGCCGCCTTCAGGCCCAGCACTGCCCGTGCACGGGCAGGGCTGGGTCCTGGCTGGTCAGCCACTCCTGACACGCCAGCTGGGAATAAAAGGAGCTGATGACCATTTCTCCACAGGCACTTTTCTTCTCCCCACATTGCTCTGGTTACTCACTGAATCCTCTATGGGAGCCATTTAGAATAGAAGCCTTGAAACTGCATGTGTAAAACCAAATAAATACATAAATCACAAGTCATTAGTTATGTTGTTATACTGAGATATTATCTTGTTATTTTGATACATTATCTCTATAATATAAAAAATAATATATAACATCATACCAATATAGATATAAGCCACTGAAGGGGTAGTGTGAGTCAAATGGATGTAGCGGTCATGTCCTTTATTTTGAAATGACAACTTACCTTATCCGATCTTATCTCGAAATTCCAAGATAAGATTTCAAAATAAATACGTATCACGAAATAATGATGAATTATCTCAAGATAACAGGACATTATCTCAAAAGAAAAAAAAAGATTTTAAAGGAAAAAACATTTTTTAAACAGAATATCTCGAAATAACAAAATAATACCTCAAATATACAAAAATTAAAAAAATAATTCAATTACATTAAAAATATATGTGGTTCAAGGCTTATTTTGTAGGGATTCTGTAATTTAGTCATGTGCAACATGTTGCTGCAGTGTTTATAGAAGGTGTGGACACTTTCTGGTTTTTCTTGCATGAGACAAGAGAGGAAAGAAACAGGTGACTCAGACTCTATAACACATTAACATATTGGTTGTTGACGTGTGTTCTGGTAATATTATGGTGTTTTCTCCCATTTGAGGTGCAAATAATGTACAATAGGTGCTTTTGATGCAAACAGTTACATCTGTGCTGTCAACTGTTTGCTATATTAGATAAATTTGCCTCTCAATAAAGATTTAAATAGCGCTTATGTGTTTCACAATAAGGTTTGTAAGTCCTGTGGTGATGAGCGTTAAAATAAAACAACAGTGGCTGAGCCGTGTGCCGCCTGCCCACACGCTCAGTTTAAGCTGTGTCTGAAATGAGTGAGAGAAAGGACTGGAGTCAGATGCTGCCATTAAATTACAACAACCATGAAAAGACATTGTCACATGCCTGCTGGGAGACATGAACTGACAAATCAGCTGCTCCTATACTGCCGTCAGAGGATTTAGTCAGGTGATACATCTCAGAGGGAACGCTTCAGCTTTTATATGGTCCAAAAGGATGGAACAGGCCATTAAATAGTGCAGAAACAGACCCAGTGGAAGATCTATTATCTATTATTCAGACACCTGTAGCTGCAGAGAAAATGATCGGATCTCTATTTAAGTGCTGTCACTGCAGCTAATAAAGGAGACATGCCCGGAAACAACGGTGTTTACTTTATTAGCTGGACAATTCCTCAGACCCTACAACCTTACAAACTCTTTTCTGTTACTATGACAGCAGGGATGTATCTGACATTAATGCCTTGTTTGAATCACTCTGGGTGTTGCTGGAAAAAACTGATGTTGACAGTAAAAGAGCGTCCGGTTCATCGTGTAAGTGGATGTGTGTTCACCTCGAGACGCTTTTGTAAAGAATCTCCATCATGTGAGTCCTCATCTAACGTGACTTTTCTACCCCGCAGGAATTTCCTTCCTACAGAACATTTGACTTTACTCCCCCAGGCAGAGATTAGCCATTGAGATTGTATGACGTATGTTTGATGTGTTTAGCTCAAATTCCGGCAATTCTCTTGGTTCCAGTCGTTCCAAAAGTAGCCACGACGACTATTTGCGTGTTTTAGAAACACTGATAAAATGTTTCCAGCTCGTTTAAATGGAAACGTATTGTTTCTGCTCATATTAGAGCACAATTTCTGTCATTAACATGTTTTTCGTCTGACAAAATAGTCATGAAATAATGATTTAGAAAAAAATCTATTTCCGCATGTTAAATTTGCATATTAAAAGCGGATCAGGGAGAGATCTTTAAATGGTCTTTGTGAACAGGAACTTTGATAGATGTTCTGATTTGTGTGAATCTGACCTTTAAGACTCTGGAGGGAAGCTGCGGAGGTTAAAGTCAATGTGTCTTTTTACATCGATGAGAAATGCCAAGTAGAATTCCCATTAGGCCAATTACGACAATTTCTTTTTCTTTTTTTTTAAATACCATTAGACTAAATGTCATTTACATTTTACTGTGTGTGTGTGTGTGTGTGTGGGGGGGGGGGGGGGGGGTGCGTGTGCAGGTGGAGGCCAGGGACTGCCTCCTTTATCAGTAAAGTGGCCACTGCAGTGTTTTTATTTTTCTGATGAATTCGTCTCTCATTGGTCTGAAATATTCAACCAGTTTGTTCTACTGCTGTAAATTCTCAGAAGATGAAGGTCAAGTCAGAGCCACAGACGCAACAGGAAGTATCACAACACGCCTGCAAATTAAAGGTTACCTCAATGTCAACTAAAGCAGATTTAAAAAAAAAAAAAAAAAGTAAAAAATGAATGAAACAATATTTCTGCTCATATTCTGTTCAAATAAAAAACCTGTGGTCTTCTGTAAAAAAATAAAATAAAGGGCCAAGAAACTTCATGCTTGAAATAATATTATAATATTATGTAATATACTATATTATATATTAATATCATGAAATAAATTCATGCTTAATAAAGTTCAACTTCTCCTAGGTTGTTACACTCATACACATTTCGGTCAGAGGGCTACTGATCAGCAGTAGAAGTAAATAAAATAAAAAAGTAAATAAAATAATAAATTACTGACAGAAATGCAGCAAAAATGGATGCATTTTAATTTATATTAAAATAAAAGAGCAGAAGTGGTATTTAGAACCAAAATATACTTGTTTAAATATGAAACATTAAAGTAGGGTGACACGGTGGCGCAGGGGTTAGCGCTGTTGCCTCACAGCAAGAAGGTCGCAGGTTCAAGACCTCCTTGGTCCGGGGTCTGGGACCTTTCTGTGTGGAGTTTGCATGTTCTCCCCGTGTCTGCGTGGGTTTTCACCGGGTACTCCGGCTTCCTCCCACAGTCCAAAAACATGCTCAGGTTAATTGGCAACTCTAAATTCCCCATAGGTGTGAGTGTGTGAGTGAATGGTGTGTGTGCCCCACGATTGGCTGGCGACCATCTGGGGTCTATCCCTGCCTCTCGCCGTAACGCGCTGGGATAGGCTCCAGCAGACCCCTGCGACCCTAATGAGGAATAAGCAGGTATAGAAAATGACTGACTGACTGACTGACATTAAAGTACCATTGTGCAGAAGAAGGACCTGTATAAGTGTATTATTATCCATTATAATGTGGGAGCTATGTTAATATGTATGCTGTGTATCAAATCTTAATCCACAAAGCTAGAACAGATAACTGCAGTGGGGTAATTGTAAACACAATGTTTACCTATGAAATGTAATGGAATAGAATTATAACGTAGCATGAAATGCAAATCCTGAATAAAGAACAAATACCTCTAAACCAGTGGTTCTTAAACTTTTTAGCAGCAAGGACCCTCAAACTCACAAGAACTAATATGACTCAGTACATAAATATTCCAGTAAATGCCCCATATTTATTTACTTTTCATTGCTTTTATTATTATTTTCCCATTGATTTGATTTTTCATTTAATTTATTAATTTTAAAATATATGTATTTATTTGTGTATTTCATTCATTCATTCATTTTCACCTATATGAAATGGAAAATAAAATGTGAAATGAAATAAATTAATTTGCAAAGGCAAACTAATACACAACAATAGGAAATGAATACTACTAAATAACATACATTTATTTATTATAAATTATGTCATTCCTCTATACACATTCTGTCATTGTGGAATAATAGTGAAAATAAATGATTCCCCCTTGTTTTGTGGGCCCTTAATGCACCTTCTCTGGGGGTTCATGGAACCCACTTATTTAAACTGGACTTAAGTCCACAATTGCTATACTGACAATAAGAAGAGAGTATTTTACTGAAATTTACATTTTTAGAAAATTAATCAGAAAGTGTTATTAAGTGGCCCAAAAATAATCAGCTAAGGCTCCTTCGCTCATGTTTTTTCGCCCTGTTCCTGCAGCTGAATATTTGATCTTTACTCTTCAGAATCTTGAGTTGTGTGTTTTGTTTTGTTCAAATTCATGTGCCCTCTCTGACCTCACTGAAAATCTGATTACACTTAATCATTGACTTACTACTGTTCACTTACTAGTGTCAATACTTTTATCAGAAGCAGTTGAGTCTCTATACTAAGCGTTTACTGTGAAATCAATGAAGGGCAGAATGTAGTGTTGAGATCTTTTAAAATCAGGACTTTTCTGTTGCACTGTGACTTTTAATCTCATGTCATCCTTGCATATTAAATCCCCCTTTGTGAAATACTACATACTAACCTACACAATAAAACGGTCTTGTCTTTTATTTTGAAAACCATGACCGGAAGTGTGTATCTAAGCGGCCCGCGTGGACTGACGGGACTTGACACTTTATAAAGAAAATTGATTGTGTTTGAAGCTGTTGCTCAGAGCGTCTGCAGCTCAGAGGAGAAGTTAAAGCGGGAATAAACAGGCGGAGTTTGTCGGAATAAAATGACTCATGGCCAATGTTAAAAAGGTGAGTTCCATTACTATAATACCTCCTTTTATTCTCATCTTCTCTATAGTTGTGTGATAGCTTAAACAAACATGTTGCTAACATTTACGTCTTTAGTTTCCTGCATTTTATTAGCTAACATTTCTTAAAAACAATTTCCTAATGCGTCTGTGATTTAAAGGATAATCTCTAAATGTAAGCACTTTATCTGAGGGAAGACTCCGCATATATATTTATGAGGTTGGGATAAAAAAAAAAATACTAATAAATAAATCAAGATAAAATGCATTCGTGTTTTGATGTTGACTTTGATGTTGATTGCAAATAACTGAAAAAAACAAACCATTATGAAATATATATTTATATTATATTTAGATATATTTGTATCTATTATATTTTATCTGACCTTATTAAAACTCAGCAGGTGATGACAGACACCATTGTTTTTTAAAAAAAAATTCGTTTTTCCTGCTATAAATGGTAATAAATATTGATTATCTCTACAATCACAAAGGTATGTACTTAAACCTGGTGTCAAAAGAAATCTACATGTGAGGTGACTACAGAAGTGTCAGAATCAATTTATGTTGCTGTGAAAGAGCAAATAGAACTAGAATGTTCCAAAAAAAAATCTATGTTTCACTACAGATAAATATATTAAAAAAATAAATAAAACAAGACCAAATTGACCCAAATCAGAAAAAATAAGCTAAGTTATCTGTCATGGAAAGTTCAATGATTAAAAGGGGCTCAAAGATCAATTATTTGTCCATAAAATCACAGGATCATTATAGAACATGAATATATTCTAATATTTTATATTAAGATGTTTAAAATGGAGATTATAAAGGATATTAAAATATATCATATATAAAGGATATTAAGTTTGTTGCAGCCCTACTACTATTAGGGTTAGACATTAGGGTTTTAGAGTTAAGTATTTTGTTAGTGTGTTGATGATGTAGATATCAATGATATGATGCTGTAACAGTAATATTGTGTTTACTACAAAAAATACTTCATTTAGTGTTGCAGCTGAGATTTTTCATTATTTAAGAGTGTGTTCCGATTTTCTAAGTATTTCCCTCCCTCTATTATTAGATTTTCTCTGCTTCTGCTCAAACTGTCGCTTGCATATATTCCCTGAATTTTAAGTTTTGTGCAGCAAAAATACTGCCAAAATACCCCAAACAGTAAGATGCCAGATGCAGTGTTGATCCCTGTGTCCTTGCAGGATTTAATACTTAAAGTAAACCTTTTAATTCCTGCCCTCCAGGGGTTATTATAATATTTTTTGTGCCTTCATCAAGTTAATTTGAAGGAAGTAATGTCATGATGAATAGCACCAGTAAAAAAATGCAAGAAAAATTTACCTTTGGTTTTAGTTTTCCAGCACATGGCCTGTTGTCTGTGGGCTATATGGCCTTTTAATGTCCCTTTATCCCAAATGTTATAAAGAAAGCAATAAAGTATAGTTAATAAAGTTGTAGAGGGCAGAAGTGTATAAACCTGATTAAAGAGGAAACGCCTGTACGGGACGACGGTCTAAGTAAAGTGAACGCTACAACACCAGGATAATTTCATTGGTCAAAACTACACCTGGCTTTGTATTGGCTGAAACACGGGGAATGTTGAGAGAAACCAGGCGCGTCCACGATACAGTGGAGAGATAGAGAGTGGAGGTTATTAGAGGTTATTTTTACTCTACTCTAAAAATAAACCGATACCTCTTCAGTCTGAAGGATGCATCATATCCCTGTTTTCCTTCTTTTTTTTAAGAAGGCAGAATCCTTTAAAGTGTAAAGTTTGGATCTTATATACATAAAATAAAGGTTTTTCAGAGTGCACAGATAGCCGCTTGATTCAAAGAAATCAATAATTCCAACCCATCTAATGTGTTATTCAAGAGGTGTCAGGGAATATCACATCAAAAGTGAATGTTGCTCACAGGCGTAAGAAGTCTTACCTCATCTGAACCATTGACAGATGCCGTTTGGCAGCCTCTTATGTGGTTGAGATTAATGGGCAAGGCAAAGCTTTTACAGGTTAGAGTCACTCCAAATCCAACGAAACAATGCTTAGAATGGACGAGTGTCTGTGACCCATGGACATTACTAATTACATACAATAACAGTTTTTTTATAAGAAGGGGGTTATTTTCACATTATTCTTGTGATACCACACGAATGTAGATCCTTCTGCCTACAAACCTCCTAGGGATTTCCAATGTGAGATAGTTGACATTTCCAATGATAGACATGCTCTTTATTGACTACAACTCAATACAGTCATCCCCCACAAACTCACTGGTAAACTGCTCTCCACTGGACTATACCCCGCCCTCTGTGACTAGCTGCAGGACTTTCTGACTGGCAGCCTCAGTCTGTCAGGACAAGGAACAGGACCTTAGCCAGAATCATCATCAACACAAGAACACCACACGGGTCTGTCCTCAGTCCCAGCCTCTACACCAGGGGTGGGCAACCAAGCAGGAACACGCTTGATTAGTAGAATCAGATGTGTTACTGCTTGGTTGTAACAAAAGCCTGCGCCCACAGTAGCTCTCAAGGACCAAGGTTGCCCACCCCTGCTCTACACCTTGTTCACCCACTGCTGTGTGGCCTCCAACAAGGACAACGTCATCCTGAAGATTGCAGATGACACCGCCGTGATACTGGTGGTGATGAAGCAGCCTACAGGATGGAGGTGGCCAGTCTGGTGACGTGGTGTGAGGAGAACCACCTCGCCCTCAACACGGACATATCAAAGGAGATGACAGTGGACATGAGGAAGGAAGTGGAGAGGGTGAGCAGGTTTAAATACCCGGGGGTCCACATCAGAGAGGACCTCACCTGGACACTGAACACCACACAGCTGGTGTAGAAGGCTCAGCAGCGAACTTGGGGTCTTGGATTAAACAATAAATACGTTTCGAAGAAAACTTCAAACTTCAGCAATTTTTAAGTGAAGTGAGTCTATTTTTACACGTGCAAACTGCAGCATAAACAACACAACGTGGATTCACGTCATCACGTCATCACACACCTGCACAGCTGCTGTGAAGCCAAGGTGAAATAAAGTAGAACAATAGGCCTACGTGAAAAATAGGCAATTTAAGCAAGCAGTAGGTAGACTTTCTAATTAAGAAAAACAAATTAACACAATAAAAACACAAAATCCTCCTCCTCTTCCAGCAAATTAATGATTATAAGCAGCAAACGGGCAGGAGCGTAGCACCAAATTCTGAGCTTTGTACACTCTTAATGTTGTTGGGCCCCTATCCAAGCATGTAAAATACAGTTAGCTCGGATTATATTGATATCTTGTTGTTTCATTCACTAATTCACTAACCAGAATTGATGCATTTGGCCTCTATTAAACCTGGGCTCATTGCTGCCAGCCGCCGTCTGTGGGTGGACTAAACCATTTTGCACCTCCAAGAGGGGGCCCCCAGAATGTCCGATAAAGTCTATTCTAGCAGGATGTTATCAATATGTTTGACGCCATATTAAATTGTGACATCGATTTACTGGATGGCCCAATTCATTCATTCACCAAAAGTCCACTTTTCCCCTTACTACCACGCCAATACTAACAGGTAAACAAAATGCAAACCTGTCACCTCGAAACAAAATAAACAGGCCTGACCTCAGTCCTCAACCAACAAACCGATTGTCCACTGCTTTTTCGTCAGAAACAGCAACATGTGGACCTGATGCTGGGTTTGTCTGTGCAGTCTGTTGACTCTGAGATCCGTGGTGAAGATGGTACACATGTCCCAGGAATGCACAGAGGCCAGCATCAGGCCAGCTTGCATGGTTAGCTCTCTTACTAGTCAAAGAGATTAGGATCCATATGTATGTATGTATGTGTGTATATATATATATATATATATATATATATATATATATATATATATATATATATATATTATTTAATGAGTGTCTACTAATAATAAGTAAACTATGGTGTATATATGTCGATATGTTGTATGAAATGCTCCTCTCATCTGAATTTAGCCTCTTTTACATTGTATGCTGCTGCCAGCTGCTGCAACTCCAAGTGGGTGTTTCCCTGTTAAAGTATCTATTATTGATGACAGGTCTGCAGCTCCAACGGTGCAGAATTTTTCAATATTCATGGGGGAAATTCAACTTTCTTAAGCTTTTTGCCTTCAGGTCTCAAGTCAAATAAAGTTAATTGTTGCTTTTTAAATGATGACAACATATATAACTTAGTTCTTGTCACCAGTATTTATGTATTTACTGTACTGAGACATTAACCAACCTCTCCTGGTGGAAATTTACAAGAAAAACTGCAGCAGAAACAGAAGCAGCTGCCCTTATGTGTAAGTTTTGAATCTTAGTTATCGTGGCTGAAAACTGTGAAGTCATCTTTGCAAGTCATTACTAGGCGATTGGAATGCAGCCATTGCTTCTAAGATGGTTAACTGTATCCTTGGCAACCTGATTGGCCAACGATGGTATGTTTGGAAAAGTAGCACATCACATGGATTTTATATAGAGGGATTACTCTGTTAGCACAATCAGAATCCTGCTTTTAAACAAACTTGAAGCGGAGAATTCACTTAAGAAAGATGTCTTAACCATGTTCAAAATAATTTAAGTGAGAAATTGCAGGGTGGCAGAGAGAAAATGGACAAAAAATAAATTAACTGTCAAATACCAGCTATACTGAGAAGATTATTAATATATCTCAAGGCTTTGAAGGAAGCAAGAAAAAACTATTTCAGCGGAATAATCTCACTACACAATAATACCCCCCAATTCCTTTTTAATATGATTGACCGTTTAATATATCCAGATTCTAGAAAACCCAACATTCTTTAACAAACTCTCTCTGTGAGGACTTTGCAGGCCACTTTGGAGATGAAATTGATTTTATCAGACCCATAATTTTATGTAATCAAACCACTTTTTTTGTGTTTTACCCTGAGGAAACACTGGACAGTTTTGTCCTTGTTAATGCTGAGATGCTCGGTAGAGTAAGTTCCCAAATTAAATCGACAACCTGCCTTTTGACCTGATCCCAACATTACTTTTTAAATTTTATGGATTCATTGTAGTTGAGCTTTTAAACACTCTAAATTATTCTCTTCAGACGGGCGTTTTCCCTGCAGCTTTTAAAACAGCTGTAGTGAGGCCTCTTTTGAAGAAAAATAATTTGGACCTCTTAATACATACAGAACAGTGTTCAACCTACGGTGGAGGTCAAAAGTTTACATACACTTGTAAAGAACATAATGTCATGGCTGTCCAAAGTTCCCAGTTATTTCTACAACTCTATCAACCTTTCTCTGACATAGTGATTGAGGTAGATACTTCTTTGCCACAAAAAACATTCATGAACTTTGGTTCTTTTATGACTTTATTATGAAGTCAACTGAAAATGGGACAAAATCTGCTGGGTCAAATGACATTTTCATTTGACCCAGCAGATTTTGTCCCATTTTCAGTTGTCCCATAATAAAGTCATAAAAGAACCAAACATCACAAATCTTTTTTGTGACAAAGAAGTATCTGTTCCAATCACTCTATCAGAGAAAAATGAGAGTTGTAGAAATAACTAGAAACTCTAGACAGCCATGACATTATGTTCTTTACAAGTGCTTGTAAACTTTTGACCTCCACTGTACCATTTTTAAGTAAACTTTAGAATTGTTTTTATTCAGCTGAATGATTTTTTAATTAATCACTCTTTGAGAAGTTTCAATCTGGTTCAGAGACCAGATCAGAGACTGTTCTTCTAAAAGTTGTTAATAACTTCAGGTGCAGTTTGGACACACATAAGCTTTCAGTCCTTGTGCTACTGGATCTAAATGCTGCCTTTGATACAGTAGATCACACTATTCTTTTAAATAGTCTCAGACACCTGGTTGGCCTCTTTGGTACTCTTCTTAAGTGGTTCACTTCTCACTATCTCAAAGATAGAAAATTCCTGGTAAGTTGCTCCTCAAGAATGTATAATGTAGTAACGTGTGTTATCCCCCAAGGATCAATTTTAGGCCCAATTCCTTTTGATTTTTATAAGACACTTGGCAGTGTCAGCAGGAGACATGGCATTCATTTTCATAGCTATGCTGATGATACACAGCTGTATATTACCATGTCTCCAGATGACACAGCATTTGATTCCCTTTTTAACTTTACTTTAGACATCAAATCCTGTATAGCAGAAAACTCCCTACAGCTCAACCAGGGTAGAATTGAAGGCCCAGAGAGTGAAGCTTTTATCAAAATGCAGACACTGACTCTAAAACCATCAATTTAAGTAAAAAATCTTCTCTCTTGGGCAAACACAGAGATGCTGATGCATGCTTTTATCTCCAGTCGTATTGATTATTGCAATGCCCTGCTTTCAGGTCTTCCTAAAAAGAACATCACAAGTCTATAAATCCTACAGAAGTCAGCAGCACGTGTGCTGACTAGGACCAGAAGGCCGGAGCATATTTCACTGGTTTTAAAATCACTGCATTGGCTTCCTGTGTGTTTCGGGATCGATTTTAACATTCTCTTAATGGTTTTTAAATGTCTTAAGGGGCCTTCTTGTCATTCTGAATAGCTTTTACCATACAAACCCTCACAGACTCTCAGGTCCTCCGACACTGGCCTTTTATTTATTCCCAGACTAAGATGATGGACATACGGTGAGACATCTTTCCAGTTCTATGACCCCCATCTGTGGAACAGCCTGCTGGGGGACTTGAGGGTCACAGAGAGCGCTAATACTTAAAAATAGGCTCAAGACCCACTATAGACCGACCCCCCCCCCGGGGTTGTATAGCGAATGAAAAGCGAATGTGTATGAAAAGCGCTTTATAAATATTGATTGATTGATTTATTGATTGACATAGGTTATTTCCCTGTGGGAGTGTAGCTAACAGCAAGCATTTTTAAAAAGGCACCAAACAGCGTTATATTTTTCCATTTATGATGTCAAATAGAAAATGCTTTCAGTCATTGCTTTTGAATGGCAGTATGTTCAATATGTAGCAAAGAAACAACAGTAACATGGTCACATTTCTGACACAAGTGACATCTGTTTCTGTTTCTCAGGGACATCATCATATATAAAGTGGTCATGTTTGTAGTTATGTGTTCATGAATTATTCTACATCTGCATGTATATGTTTTCCTACACTGCACCTATGGTACAGGGGTGCAGCTATGTGTCCTGTTTACCTCATGCCTACCTGTACAGTTGCTGGTCATATAATTAGAATATCAATAAAAAAAAAGTTCATTTGTTTCAGTAATTCCATTCAAGTGATTCCATTCACTTGTATAATGTATCCATTAATTTCACAATTTTTTTTGGTGTCTTCACCAGGTGTCACCAGTTGTCTTCAATTCTGAAGACCTGGTGCCACACTCTAATCAGCTAATTAACCCGAAACAAAACATCTGCAAAGGCCTCTAAATGGTCTCGTTAGTCTAGTTATGTAGGAAGACCGCTGACCAGACAGTTGTCCATACAACGACAATTAACGATCATTGCTAAAGAGGCTGGCTGTTCACAAAGCTCAAAGGAGTTGGCACCTGCACACAGTGCAAAAGCTACCAGTACCTGGTTTAGGGATCATGGTATCCCTGTTATTAATTGGCCATCAAACTTGATGAAGATGCAATACACCAGACCCAAAAATGCAGAAGAGCTGAAGGCCACTATCACAGCAACTTGGACTCTCATAACTCTGAGCAGTACCAAAGGCTGATTGACTCCATGTCATGTATTGTTGCAGTAATCCAGGCAAAAGGAGCCCCAAATAAGTATTAAGTGCTGTTGTTAAGTGGAGTTCATGTTTATACTTTTCAGTTGGGGCAACATGGTGGCGCTGTTGCCTCACAGCAAGGTCACAGGTTCAAGACCTCCTTGGTCCTGGATCTGGGACCTTTCTGTGTGGAGTTTGCATGTTCTCCCCGTGTCTGCGTGGGTTTTCACCGGCTACTCCGGCTTCCTCCCACAGTCCAAAAACATGCTGAGGTTAATTGGAGACTCTAAATTGCCTGTAGGAGTGAATGGTGTGTGTGCCCTATGATTGGCTGGCGACCATCTGGGGTGTATCCCTGCCTCTGACCTGTAATGCGCTGGGATTGGCTCCAGCAGACCCCTGCAACCCTAATGAGGAATAAGCAGGTCTAGAAGATGAGAGAGAAGATGACTGACTTTTCAGTCGGTCAACATTTCTAGAAATCTTTTTTTTTTTTTTTTTTGGATCAGTCTTAAGTAATATTTTAATTTTCTGAGATACTGAATTTGGGCTTTTCATTAGTTGTCATTTATAACGATCAAAATGAAAAGAAAAACATTTGAAATAAATCAGTCTGTGTGTAATGAAGGAATGTAATGTACAAATTTCACTTTTGGAATGGAATTACTGATATAAATGAACTTTTTCATGATATTGTAATTATATGTCCAGCACTTGTATGTACGTGTTAACAGAAGCTTCATTGTGACGACCTTTTCCTCCACAGAACATCCCTCACTGACGGCAGTGATGGAGAACGAGACGTGGCCACACCACTTGTATGTTCCCCATTATCTCCTCCGTGGTGACCCTTTCGCCTCCAGACTCTCCAAAAGAGCGGACATTGTCGCAGCCTTTTACATCTGCATCATAGGTGAGTTTCTCACTGCAGATACTGCAGATCTCTTCATCTCTTGTAATGTGGGGGACACAGTGGGACAGTGGGTAGTGCTGTTGCCTCACATCACATATACAAATGAAGATAACTCTCCTTGACATTTGATGTTTCCTTAAGCAGAATAGGAACAAAACCTTTGAAGAACAACGTGTGGGTTTATACTAATAACATTATTATAATGTTATTCACATCAAGGTTGTTTTCTTTCTTTACTTTCTATAAGCTTCATATCACCTTATACCCACAAATTAAAGGAACATAGCCTATTAATAGATGTGTACAGGTTATTTGCAATTGCTTTGACCTTCAGATCTCCTGCATAAAAATAAACTAATCGTGCATGATACAGCACCTTTAATAATTAAAGGTACTGTATCATGCACTTTTCTATGTTTTGAATTTTTACACATTACATATAAACAACATTTGGGTATGAAGCAGAAGAATGACCTCTCATATATATATATATATATATATATATATATATATATATATATATATATATATATATATATATATATATATATATATATATATATATATATATATATCCATTTACATGTAATTTATTGTGCCAGAAACTAAACCTTCATGGTTCACAGAGGAGTTATACAGTCACTTTATATTGTGTTATTAGAGCTCCGGGGCAATCACACCGAGCCTACGGTGTGGGGAGGGAATGAATAGGACGAGGTCAAAAAATGAACAAATCATCAGAACAAATCATCAGAGTTTTTCACTGGAAACTGCTGGCTACTGCCCGGGCATAGTTTCACCTAGAGACTCCTTTTAAACCTTAAACTGATGCACCAATGTCTTGTCTATTAATGTGTTATTCCATGTTTTCATAGGTAATATAGTTTTTGATCAATTACTGATCAATGACCATCATCATTTTAACAGAAATCTTGAGTTTATAATGGGAGCCTATGCGATGGAATGTTGATGCTTCAGTGAGTGACATCATCGCTTAAAGTGTAAAGTGAGAACAAAACAAAAAATCAAGAATTTTTGTCTTTTTTCTACTCTCCTCCCAACCCAAAATTTACAACATGCACATACGTTTTTTTTTTTTAATTTTGTGAAGAAACTTGTTCTGATTCTCAGAATGTGTTCAAAGGATCTGCGAATTACTGAATTTGAATGGGCAGTAAATAAATACTTGAAAAGAAAATGTTTGTTGTAGGTGTGCTCTTTGGTTATAATATCATAAATTTACTAGTATTTTTCCTCAAGAGTAAAGTAGATGAGTAGATGAGGATACTACTGCTACTGCTACTACTACACAACATTAGTATTTGGGACTACTATTCATTGCTATAACAAAATTAGGGAAGGTGTAACTAATAAAGTGCATTTCCAATTAACTGAATTGAAAACAAATGGGAACAAGGCCGTTACAGAAAATGAAGCAGAAGAATTCAGCATTCAACAAGACATTCATGATTTGCATTTATTTGAGTCAACAGTATCGTTTAGCCTGGAGTCAGTCACGTTCTCCTGCTGATCACAACTTGATAATATAATGGCGTAGTTCAATGTGATCACTGGGAAAGGACTGTTCCTCGCTGAGTCACCAGGGCGGAGTTCTGTCAACCGTTCATTCAGCTACTGTATTAGAATTCCATTAACCAGCAGGAGCCACTAACAGCCACTAAAACACCACTATCACTAACAATTAGACACTCAGCAACATAAGGGATAAAATATCACTTTTCATTCCAGTCCAGTCCTGGGGGTTAACGACGATGACCCTGCTGCTCTGTCAGCTGCTTCCTATTGTCCACAAACATCCTTTTTACCGGCAAATTACAGTGTCACAAAGTCAGTCAACAGACACTTCCAACCATTAAAGTATACAGCAAAGCAAGGATCTGATTAGGCGATAACAACATGAGGGCAATCCATAATTATCTTGAGTCCAATAGGACAACAGGTGCCAACCTAGAGACATTTATTATATATATATATATATATATATATATATATATATATATATATATATATATATATATATATATATATATATATATATATATATATAAAATATATCATATTTAAGTGTATCAGCGCTGAGAAGGGGCTCAGCAGATCGAATGATAACTGTCCTATACCAGTGATCACAAAGAGTTTAGCTAGTGACTTTAGCATTAATGAATAAACTAGAAAATTTCCTCTTAGTTAATTTTGACATTTGAAAATTTCATACTTTTTTTCCAAACTATCATAATAACTTCATGAATAGTAAGATGTGTCTCATGTAAACCAAATATGTTATGTGTGTGTGCGTGTGTGTGTGTGTGTTAGGTGGCAAGCGTTGTGATGTCAGTCTGATTCGTCATATGTGTGTGGGTGGGCCAGTATTTAAATATGTTAACGAGTGCCACATGTTTGTTTTATAAATCTTAACGAGCTGTGGCCTGAGCCTAAAAGGTTGCCACAGCAACTTGAGGCGGTTGCCAATGACGACAGCTGCACTGCAGCCATCGTCGTAAGGACTTTCCAAAGGTTTTGGTGTGATTTGGCGTTTTGTACAGTAAATATTCTGGAGACACTGGGTAGTTTGGAACAGAGGTCCGTTCTGCTTCTCTTTGAAAATCTTTGGATTGGAGTCAATGAGGAGCAATGAGGAGTTTCAAGTTGCAGTCAAGCTCCCATTATAAACTCCAAATTTCCACAAATACGATCATGGTCATTGATCAGTGACTGATCAAAAACATAAACAGATATAACATTTCATTACAAATAATGCATGTATACAACAATAAACAATGCTAAACATTACCTCACAAACATTGTTAAATACTTACTCTCGCTTTGACACATAGACTTTTGCTACTCAAGCATCTGCAATGCATTAAAATTTACGTAGAGCAATTTTGAATGGTGCCACACAAATGCTATTTCAACAATGTCAAACCTCTCTCTTACAGGTGTCATGTCTGCAACAGGAAACGGTTATGTCATTTATATGTCCATTAAACGCAAGACCAAGTTGAAGCCTCCGGAGCTCATGACTGTTAATCTGGCCATCTTTGACTTTGGTATTTCAGGTACTGTAATACTTTCAGCTGTAAAATCAGTGATACTAGTACTGTTTAAATCTATTGTGCACTTGCTGTCACACTGAACGGAAACAAAATACTATGCAATACAGCTAAGACTTCAAGTCAGCGTGAACATACTTTTCTATTGATGCCACTAAAACGCCAACCTCTGTGACTTTTCTCTTTGGTTTCCTCTTTTTTTGTTTGCTTTAACACCATGTGGCTTATGTTGATGTATCAGTAAAAGCTCATTTTGCACACAGCAGCCTTTTTTCATTCATGATCCTTAAAAAAAAAAATAACCTTAAAC
The DNA here is from genome assembly GCA_030544235.1 of Lepturacanthus savala. NCBI lineage: Eukaryota > Metazoa > Chordata > Actinopteri > Scombriformes > Trichiuridae > Lepturacanthus > Lepturacanthus savala. The sequence continues at coordinate 17,564,372 of CM060477.1, forward strand.
ATCTACAGAACACGTTTTAAACTGATCTCTGTGCAGGAACAACCCTAACCTGTTAATACTATGTTACACAGTAAGAGAATAAATGCACTGATGCATTGATGCATGATCATACATGATATTCTACAATTTGCAGGTCATTTTCTTTCCTATATATATATCAGCCATGACAGATTAGACCTTGGTTTTATAAAAGTGATGTTGTAGATATTCCTTGAGCCAGTGGACAATCAGCGATATACAATATTGATTCTGAACTGTCACCTGGTAGGAGTTCTGCAAGATACTGAAAATCAATGATATGACTAATAGCTATTTAGTGTCCATGCTCAATTTTCTCTTTTGACAGGAATGAAGATAGAGATATAAATACATTGACTGGTTAGGTCAGTTAAAGGACAATCAAGCATTCAATTAACTAATTAATTATTTGCAGACATTTAGTCTTGCTCCGACAAATAATAACAAAAAAATGACTAATGGATTGTGATTTGAATTGTGACTAATGAAAACCTGATAGAAACCTCTGAGGACAGTAGGACAATATGAATCTGACCTGTCGGAACCATTTATGTTTTACATTTAAATCATTGAAATGATGAAGCCTTTTATTAACAGTCTCTATTTGTATTTTAAAAATCACTTTAGATGTCGTGCAACCAGAATCACGTAACTGTACTATGTTAGTAACATATTTCTTACCTTTGCATAATAATTGATGTGACCCACCTCATCTAATCCTCACTAATCCTCCTGAGGTCAGCCTGCTCCGTCATTAAGATATTCAGCTGGTTTACGGGGACGTGGTGAGGCTATTCCAGGCTCATCATAAAAAGGATAATACTATAGTCTCTTCAGGTGCTAAACAGGTTAACATATGTTGCTGTGCTATTTCTAGAGATGAATACTGAAAACATTAAATAATAGTTATAAAGCTATATTGACCACGGCCTGGCCAGATTAGACTGATATTTATTCATTCATTCATTTACTGTCACCAGACCATGTTTTCAAAGGCCTGAGGTATATTTCTTTCTTATGCTATCATCACCTTCGCGTTTTCCTCGTTTGCTAAAGAGGTTCCGGGAAACGGATTAGAGTCTAATTTCTCATTGTAGGACTCTGGATAATGCTTTCTAGTAGTGACACTGTAAGTTTTGAGAGACAAAAGCATCACGATGGCCTCTCCACATTTACAGAAAGGCGAGGTCTAGTCTACTTAATGCAAAATGGCAGCGTCCAGTTTGACTCGCCATCGCTCTGCACTTTGAAACCAACCACTGTCTATGTAAAATAAACGCAGCTAATCCGTCTTGAACCCTAAGCCTCTTCACAGAAAAAGTGGATTTCAGATGGCATCATTTTTTTCCAACATGTAATTAACTATCTTTCAATCATAATTATGCTCCTATGAACTTCCAATGACTTTTTTAACAATAACGTCATTGACAAAACCGACTTGGTAGCTTTTTGGTATCAAACTTCACAAAAACGTAACATGATCTGCAATAATAAATGGCAATGAAACACCGAAGGCATAAGATGTATGCAGACGTCGCCATCTCAGATGTAGTAACAACTCTTACAGAACAAATCTAAACAGAAATACGCTTTGCAAAATGACATCTGACATTGCTGTTGACAATAAACAAGCATTTTTATGGTAAATACGTTAAATATATGCTTACCGCAGCAGATTTGACCACTTTACTTTAAAACTTCTGCCAAAAACAAGACTTCCCGTCCACACCCGCTGCAAGACAAATAACAACCACTGACAAACAAGTTGAATCAGAATGTGCAAATGCTGTTAAGCCTTCAGCCATGCACTTTCCAAGAAGACATTTGGTTCCTCATCTCATCTCTAATCTTGCCTCAAGGGATTTTTCTGTGTCCTTTTCACACCACTCCAGCTTTTCTGCCACATGGTTCTTTCCTCGTCCAGCTCACCAGCATCTAACACACACCAAAACAGCCAGGAAATCCCCCGACGAAAGCACTCGTACTATAGTTTTGTAGATGTATCTTTGATAGGAACCAATGAATTGTTCGTACTGGAATTGATTGTAATGTTAGCTGATGTCCAACTTTAGTATTCGGGTTATGTTCCATACTTTTTTTTTTGTAAGAAATATTAAATGTCTAACCCGTAAACACAACGATAACGTTCTTGATTTGTCAGCCTTTAATGATTCAAATGTAAACTTTTCTAGTAAATGTGACTAAAGAATTGATATTAATTTTATGTTTTGACCACGTCTTACATTCCTTCTCGTTCCTCTCTCTGAAAATCAACCCCCTCCTTCCATCTCACCCTCATCATCACTGTCAACTGTCTTTTTCCTATCCATTCACATCCTGGTTTTCTTCCGTGACATCCCTCTTCCTCCTTTATGTTCATGTCTCCTGACACTCCATTTGTTTCTCTTAATCCTCATCCTCGTGTCCCCCATTCTTACCTGTCATTGCAGTGACAGGAAAGCCCTTTTTTGTTGTATCTAGTTTCTACCACCGCTGGTTGTTTGGCTGGGAGGGCTGTCGCTACTACGGCTGGGCAGGCTTCTTCTTTGGCTGCGGCAGCCTCACCACAATGACCCTGGTCAGCCTGGACAGGTACCTGAAGATCTGCCATCTGAGATATGGTACGTCCTGATATTCTCCAACAGAGCCTCCACACACACTATAGACAAACATCAGGCCACAAGACATACACAAAAGGATGAGTTGGCATTTTTATCTAAATAGGAATAAATTATATTGATGAACAGTCTTGGACCTTTCTGTGTGGGGTTTGCGTGTTCTCCCCGTGTCTGTGTGGCTTTTCACCCACAGTCCAAAAACATGCTGATGTTAATTGGAGACTCCAAATTGCCCGTCAGTGTGCAATATAGATTATTCATACCTGTACATTGCATTATACTTTACATATTTATAAATATACAATATTTGTATTCTATTTTTGCACTGGAAAGGGAGAAGCTCTTTAATTTCATTCTAAAATGTATTTTGAAATGACAATATAGGGTGTTTTGTTTCTAAATGTGATTTACAGGACTCGATGCTTATTGTTACTGTCCAAGCAAACTCTGCATTTCACAGATGTGATTTATATGAAGAGACAATATGGGAAATACATGATTGCAGTGATATTTGCTGGGTAATTGTCACTGCAGTGTAAAAGTAGTTTTTAGAAAATCAGTTTTTATTGGTCACAGTTACAAATTAAGGCTGGAGATAGAACGTTTACATTGAGTTCATGTTAAAATATCTTGTTTTTATTGTCTTTCATTTAGGTGCATGGCTGAAACGCCACCACGCCTTCCTGTGCCTGTTCCTTGTGTGGATGTATGCAGCCTTCTGGGCCACTATGCCCCTGGTCGGCTGGGGGAACTACGCTCCGGAACCCTTCGGGACATCCTGCACTCTGGACTGGTGGCTGGCGCAGGCATCTGTGTCCGGCCAGAGCTTCGTCATGGCCATCCTGTTCTTCTGTCTCATCCTCCCCGCCGGCATCATCGTCTTCTCCTACGTCATGATCATCTTTAAGGTCAAATCTTCGGCGAAAGAGATCTCGAACTTCGACGCCCGCATCAATACCAGCCACAACCTCGAGATGAAACTCACGAAGGTAGGTAAAGAAGGTTTTTGGGGGGAAGGTGGGGGGGAAATGCAGGAATCGAGTCTGTGATGTGAGTTCTTGTTTCGTGTCCGCTCCCAGGTGGCAATGCTGATCTGCACGGGCTTCTTATTAGCCTGGATCCCTTATGCAGTGGTGTCAGTGGTGTCGGCGTTCGGGGAGCCGGACTCGGTGCCCATCACCGTGTCTGTCATTCCCACGCTGCTGGCCAAGTCCTCAGCCATGTACAACCCCATCATCTATCAGGTGTTGAACCTGAAAAAGTCCTGCATAAAATCCTCCTGTTTTAAAGCCCTGAAGAAACGCAGACATATGAGAAAGTCAAGGTAATTCTGAATGTGACATATGTGACAGACGTTATTATTCTGCTTTAATTCATTATGTGAGATATATAGACAATAATGTCTAAAACACAGAACAGTAACTATGGTTTCAAACACATGATGGATGGATTAATGTACACTATTCTCCTTCATTGCAAACAGGGAATAGATGAGCTCAGAATTGCTAAAAACAGCACTATTAAATAAAATCTATCCTTTAAAGCATCCCTCTGACTGTTTGTCAGAACAACCTCAGCTCTCAGATGGCTGCTGCACATGGATTGATGGTGAACATCCTTTTTTGTGAAATTTTGATAGATATTCAAAACATCATTATTATCATTTAAAGTTAAAATCTCATGGACTGGTGTCACAGCACTATCCTACAGCAGCACCTTTACAGTAAAGCTCTGTATCAGGGCTCTGCTCTTCCTCATGTTGCTTCCCAACACTTTCATTACAATTCAAAGCTCCTTTGTCCCATTTCTTCCTGCACCGATCGTGCAGCCCCAACGTAATGAAAGTATTGTAACGTCTCTCAAAAATCACACACTAAGATATTACCTGGTTTCGCTACTATTTTATTCCTCACACTAACCGAGGCTTTTGTGGGCCATAACCATCTTACTCCAAGATGCGTTCAAAGACCTTCAGGAAATCCCAGAGCAACACATATAACAGTAACATGCCCAGGTCATTATACTATTCAGGAAAAAGTAGGAAGTCAGAGATTTGCATCGTCTATCAACACCATTTCAAAACCGACATGGAGATTGAGATCTGAACTATCAATGTAAATTGTAGCCTTTTTCTTACAATAACTGTATTTTCATGTCCGTCCTAATCACAAGGTGATTTATTTACACAATGTACAATTTGACTATTTTCTTGACTATGTAACAGACCAACACACCCTCATTTAGAGAAAGATCTACTTAAGCTTCCACCTTTTTATAGGAATATATGTTTCCTACATGCAGTGCACTAGTATAACTTAAATTCTCATCTTTCAGTCAATATACAGATATCTAGAATTATAGAATCGCATGAAATATTTATTTCCATATAAACTGTCCCAGGACATTCACAATGCCACGCTACAGTACGAGTGACGACTTTTCTGATTAGCTTGACTTCTGAAAATAACATCACATGTGGCGGCAAAGTTTCATTTTTATTTAAATAAACTGCATTAACTAGAATATGAACCCGACATGATAATTGATAAGTACCCTGTTGAAAGTGTATTGTGTCATGAATAGTTGTTGATTAATATTGTGATTCTGTGTTCCTGCAGGTTCCAAACGATATCAGGCGCATTAAATGACACACCAGCAGCCAGAGGAGCTCACATCGAGATGTTAACATGTTGAGATTCACTATGAATGAAAAGTGTGGTACAAGTTAAATGTATTATTATTATTTATACTATTTGGACAGTTTGCCTTGTTCCTTGCCCTTGGTGCCATTCACTCGCCCAATCACACGCTGCCTGTCTCCTGCTGTGACATCATCAACCACTCACCATTGATGCTGGTGGCTCCCAAGTCTCGCTGCTTGTTTGCTCGTGCCTGGATCTCTGTGTGCTTCCTGCAGGAAAAAAACAAAAAAAACATCTTTCCCACAAGGTTTTCCTCTGTCTGTGGAGTAGTCTGTGGAGTTGTACAACATGCAAGTGATGTGTTGCGTGAGCTTCTTGACTTTAACTTGTAATAGTACAGACAAAGTTTTTTTTTTCTTTTGCTATTTGGAGTGGAGAAATCTGAAGGCTCAAACTAAAACAGAGTATCGTGTATGTAACAAGAGGAGAGATCCTGAGATCATGGGGGGTAAACCTTAAGGTTTAAGTCGTGTGTCATCCTGAAATCGGGGGGTTCTGGTTAAATTTTACTGGAAGTGACATTTTGGGCTGTTTGCAATCGATTGACAGATTGTTGAAAGACGGTATGGGAGAGTTGAAGGAATTCCTGATGACATGAAGAGTTGAATCAGAATTGTGGACTGCTGTCGCACAGAGCCGGAGAGATCACGCACCCTGCTGCAGCTTCCTCCTGCAGGTCATATGCGGACTGAAATACAGCTAAATGATTAAACAGAGATGTCTTTATTTTATGATCCACAAGAATGTTTATGAAGTTGTTTGTTGTTGCTTGGTTTTACACAGAATTACAATGAAGTCAGAAAACAGGAAAAGAAGACAATCAAAAAGATCTGTTAAAATCTGTTAAATGATGCTGCTTCATCACGATGTACTCTCTCCAACTTGGCTTAAAAGGAAGTTGAGTTCATGTTAATACCCAAACCACACCAGTGAATAATTCCAGAACTTAAAATAAATAACCTTGAATCATTCACTCACAGCTAGCAACATGACTTGGACACTTTCCAAACAGGACCCAAGAGTTTGGAAAATCACATCTGGAGCTTTAAAAAAAAAAAATCCAAAACCATGCAAAGGGTTACATTTATTTTAAACAATGTTCTTGAACTGCAAACTGATGGAGGTCCTATCAATTCACGTTTGGGTGTTTACTGTCAAAGCTCAAATTTGTATTTCTACTGTTTGTACAGGCTGTTGTCTTTTGTACCTGTGACTTGTATATGGTCGATATTTCAAAAGGCACTAAATAACTAAATAGCGTCAGCTTATGTTCTCATCAGCTGTCAAACTGCACACAATGGAGATGGGGAGATGAATTGGACTCTAATAGGTCAATGATTTTGATATGACATTAACAGCGTATTGATCCAATGTTCTTTTTGTTCCAGAGAAGAGAGGTCACAAGTTAGCTAAACAGCTAAGAGATAAACTCTTCACAAGAAAACACATATACATACAGACACTGCACTTTACCATTTGTTATGCACTAATGACAGTTTAGTGTCATATATATATATATATATATATATATATATATATATATATATATATATATATATATATATATATATATATATATATATATGTGTATGTATGTGTGTGTGTGTGTGTGTGTGTGTGTGTGTGTGTGTATGTTGTGGATTGTTGCAGAGAAATTGATATTTGAACCTACCTCAAATGCTGTCAGATGTGATAGCAATCAGTCCTCAGATTCTGACTCCGTATCAATGTGCAGATTTATTTACTGCTCCAGTTTCAAATTGTCTGAGTGACACTTTGACATTCATATTTCCATACCGCTACGATCATTATGCTAACACAGTAAGTCTCATGGCCGGCAATTTCTATACAACTCAGCTGTTATTGACAGCAACAGCACAAAAGTCTTCAAAAGTGAGACACTATTTCTGTTTTTCCCTTTTGCTGCTATAATTGATTCTTCTGTAAATGTGCCCTATTATAACTCCTTACCCTCTGTATCTCTGCACTCAGCCCTGTTTGGACATGTCCCTGCTGTCTTAAACACCTGCCTGGATTCTATTTTTACTGCAACCCTAAAGTGTGTTAAAGCAGTGCTAAAGTCCCTTTAGTGCCACTTGTCCTTCAGGTCCAGAACCTCCAAACCAGGATTCTTAATTGTACCAATTTTGAAAGTACATGTGTATGTTATTACATACACATGTGCATGTGTTGTTAAATTTTGTATGTTAAACATACTGTTTAATTATTCAATTATAATCATTCAACTGTGTAATTATAAATAAGACATATGACAATATATAGAGCTTTTATTTTAAAATTCAACGTCAGTCTGATATGGCTTGATATCATCTGCTATCAATCTGAACTGGTAAGAAAGTCAGATTGGTCTTTGGAAATGTATTTCACCAATTATTCATATATTAAAATGGTAAAACCTCATTTTCTTTTTGAAATTAATTTCGCAGGCAGTAGTTAATTATTTATTATTCATTTTTTTTGTATTATATAGTATTTACTCATTTTATTTTGTGATTTACGTATGTTTTAATTGTTTGTTTATTCAATCGTATCCTGACAGATAGACTGAGACCTCAAATTAACTGGAGCCACGCTTTTATTATGAAATTATGTGTGTGTGAAAAAGAGAATATTATAATTATTATTTTAACTGTGATGAAAATAACATCTGTGAAATATTTTGTGTTTGGGATATTTACTGGAACTGGGACAGTGAGTTTGAAATCAGAACGTCTATCTACTAGATTCACACACTTGCAATTTTTGTTAAAGACGACACGTGTCACATTTTGGGGCGTGTGAATAACCAATAAGGCAGAAAACAGTGCAGAGTTACAAAATATTTTCAAACCCAGTGTGTAGATAGGGTTGACATAAGTGGCTTGAAGAGTCAATCTCATTGTCTCTCATTGATTTTTGTTAAAAAAAAAAAAAAAAATAATAATAATAATAAAAAATTCTGTAAATTAATTCAATTATTGCAAAATCAAATCTTTGTCTGTACTGAACACTGCTGAACTGTCAGTGTTTCTTTCTCCAAACATTGCACATTTGGTCCTCCATAAAATCAAATAAATTAAAATACACTCTGTTTTAGGGTGTTACACATTTAAAACAAATGTGGTAGGTCAATGATTGACCTACCAAATCATTCATTCCTGATTTGGTAGGTCAAATGATGTCATGTAATTGATGTTTGCACAAGGACAAAGTTAACATATCGTTACATTAACGTTAACGAGTTGTTAAGCTTGAATCGCGGCTGATACAAATAATGTTTTTGCACATAAAGACACATTATAACACAGGCTGGAGTGTGTTTGCCCTCAGTTCAAATATAAAATCTGAAGTTCCATTAAATAATGTAAACATGTATTTAAGCCTTAGGATTTATGAGCTATTTGAACTGAGGTAAGGTGTCCTGTATATGATGAGAATATAATGAAACCATGTTTGGTGTAAAGCTGAATCTCAGGTAATTGGTTGGTAGATTTTTTTTTCTTATGGATGATTGTTTGTGCCAAAAACACATTACACATGAATACTTTCAGAAATTATAATATTGCTGTTGTCTTTCATCTTATTTATTTTTTTACACAAATATTTACTGTTGTACATCACTTCTGTTTATTGTTTGAGCTTCACAGATATCATCAGCATTACATCTGCTGTCTGTATATTATTCATTGTGACCAAATAAAGCTTTTCACTGTTCATACTCAGGGAGTATATTGAAAAAATATTTCCACCCATAATGCAATGCAGCAACAACGTGGTGTGGTGCAGCCATTCACACATAATGACCTTTTTTTTAACCCTATTAATGGAAACCCAGACATGTGATGTTTCCGTTTTTCCATTGTCAATATAATGTACTATAGCAAACAGAATGATAAAAAGTATATTTATTGATTTTTAATGAATATTTTTAGGTATTAAATGCCTACTACATCCATATAATATCCATATAGCAAAGAGAGTAGGGAAAAATCATTTTGTTTATTTTTGGTGAATGTTTTTCATTTCATTTCATACTGAAACATGTAACTTGCAGACGGTCCCTAATACGGACCACAGCCAATGAAGGTAGAGATGTGGAGACGCTGTTTTCTGGTAAAATGTAAGATCAAGAAGAAAGTTGACAGTAATATTATAGTATATCAGAATATGATTCCATGTCTATATACTACACTCTTCATTTACGCGTATAATGCCTTGGTGTAAAGCACAGGTAAATAAGATGTCAGCGATACACTAACTAGCCCATTGAAATGAATGCAGACAGTCCATTACAAGTTCAGACTTAATAATCAAGATAACTATCACCACTGCATCATCATACCTTTATTAATTTTTTTACCTTTGAAATTCCTGCTGTTTTTATTGATTCGTTGACTCTGACTCTTCATTATTATTATCAATATCAATAAATCCTAGATCCACACCTTATAATCCTCTTGTAAAATGCAGAAACCTACTACTGGTCCGGACTCGAATTTTTTAATCCTCCAGAAAATTAAAAATGGCTTCATTAAATGTCAGGTCTTTAACAACTTAACAATCTTCTAACTACTCATAACCTGGACTTCACCCTGCTGACTGAGACCTCGCTGGATAGAAATGGCGCCGTAGAGTCTGTGCCCCTTAATTTCAAGTTCAACAATAGTACTTGACCTGATGAGAGACAGTGTGGTATTTGTCTTCTCTGACATACATGGCTACAAGCAAATCTCCCCCCAGGGAATCCATGTCTTCTTCATCTTGCTATGTCAATACACTGTAAAACTACAATTATTATACATATATTGTCAGTCACCAAAATCCAAATATGGCTGTTTTGATGAATTTTCAAAGTTACTGTCCAAAGTCTCCACTGATTACGATGTGTCTGTATGTCCCAAATTAGAGTAACTATTGTGATGATTCTAAGAAAAAACAAATATGCACATGAAAAAAAAACAAAAAAAACTATGCATTAGATCTGTCTTGATGGCATCCAGGAAAATATATTAACATTAATAGAGTAACAGAGGAAGGATCCCATCTCCAGGATGGACAGGTGTGCAATCCATGAAGTGTGCATGGGATGGGAACAATGCTTTGAACAGGAAAAGTTGAGAATGACATTAAAAAGAAAAACAGAACTATATAATCGTGGTGTATGTGGAGAATGAACTGATCATGAATTAATTTTGAATCGGAATTTCCCTTTGTCATTTAACTGGCCCATTTTACCTGATAAGATGGCCCTTTTTACCATGCAAAACAAAAATAAATAAATAAATAAATGGCATAGCAGATGATGATTTTTATTTTATTTATTTTGTTTTTTATCACATAATTTCAACACAAAATGATCAGAAACAGTCATTATTTGGTATTGTATTATTGTCCCAAGCAATTTGGTGAGCAGCACTGCTAATGCTAATGCTAATGCTAATGCTATTACGACAGCTTCAGCAGCAGCAACTTGGTTGTTTCTGTCTCGGCAGAACTGACCAATTTCTGACTGGACTTTAAGATGTTGTGAAGGATTTTGTCAAAGCCAGAAAAGCGTCAAGTTTCACATAAGCTAAGACTATTTAAACTTGTTTGTTAGGGTTATTTATGTGTTTGCTAATCATTTTGTTAAGACTTGTTTTAGAGGCTTGTTGAGTTTGGTGTAGGTACTTATTATTTATAACTGGCTATAAATCCTTATTGTTGTTAATAAAATAAACGTGCAGCCGGTGGATCCTGTTGGTAACAGATGAATGTTGAGCTGTCGTTACCTGCTGTAAATCCTGTGTTTAAACAGGTCATCTCAGTTTCCTGTTATGTTATTAGTTGATTAGTGTTCAGTGTTACTACACTAGATTAGTGTTCAGAATAACAACTGTGCTGTAAACCCTGCTGAGTCACAGGTAAACATCAAACTCTTAATTAGGCTATGATGTGGCAGGTTGTATTTGTCCAGGCCCAGGGGGCCATCACGTCATATCCCTCCTATGTCAGGACAGCATCGTACAGTGAAGCTTGTTTTTGCTCATCACAGTATTTGGAGCCTCTAAACTCACTCAGACAGTTTTTTACAATTGTAATGTAGCCGTACCTATTGTAGAAGGGAAAAAAGATGCCTGTCTGCATCTGAGTGAGAACGAGGTACAAGCTTTCCTCTTTATGTTTGATGCAAACTTCACACAGGCTCAAATCAAATGGACCTTTAAAAAAGAAAAGATCCTGTCTTCCAGCTAATGACTTTTGTTTTAATTGCCTCTGACTTCTTTTCCTTCTTCCTGTCTGGATTGATGTAGACAGGATAGATGTAGATTATGGGGCCATGAAGTAAAACTAATTAGCTGTTTGCTCTCTACCCACCTATTTTTTATCAGAGCACCAGAAAAGTAGCTATTCCTGCTTTGTTATATCATTTTATTTAACCCACCGTTATCCATGTAGGATAATGTACCATCTCATCTTCTATACCTGCTTATTCCTCATTAGGGTCACATGGTCTGCTGGAGCCAATCCCAGCGCATTCCTGCGAGAGGCAGGGATACACCCCAGATGGTCGCCAGCCAATCGTGGGGCACACACACCATTCACTCACACACTCACACCTACGGGCAATTTAAAGTCTCCAATTGACCTCAGCATGTTTTTGGACTGTGGGTGAAAAGCCACCAGACACAGGGAGAACATGCAAACTCCACACAGAAAGGTCCCAGACCCAGGACCAAGGAGGTCTTGACCCTGTGACCTTCTTGCTGTGGGGCAACAGCACTAACCCCTGCACCACCGTGTCTCCAGGATAATGCACCATGTAATCTAAAATGATAAAGGTCTTTAGTCAAAGGGACCTCAGGGCCAGTAATCCTCTCATGATATTCATCTATTAAAGCTTTACTTAAGCTTCCTTTTGATTTCACTTTTATTCTCACATCTTGGAGCGGCAGCCACCTATCCATACATATTATACAAACTCATGAAGGCAGAAATGGTTTCACTTATTAAAACTAGTCATCACTTTAATCCGAATACAATTTTTATGCCTCAGCCGAAGAAAGCTTCATTATGTGAGTTTTTTTTATATCTTTATATAATTGTTGTCGTTTTTTTACCCATCAGTTGTAGTTGTCTGGACTTCTGAACAAACCTCCTGATTAGATCATTAGATTAGTTACATTTAGATTAGAAGTTTAAATAAATGATGCCTTGAGATAGATTGTGTTATGTTTTAAGTGTCAAATTCTAAGACTTGATTTACTGCAATGATCAGCATTAGATAATAGAATGAAGCTACACACTAATTGAATTATATTCACAGTCTTGAGGCACTGAGACTTTGTGCACACTGCCCTCTAGTGGCGGCGTGCACAAATTAATGAGATTAACAAGTTTTAATAACTGCAGAGGCAAGTTTGACACACACACACTCACACACACACACACACAAACACACACATATATATATATATATATATATATATATATATATATATATATATATATATATAGACAGAGAGAGAGAGAGATGCAAAATTATCTTTTTTTTTTGGATTTACTACGTATAGGTATGTGTTTGGGCAAAAGGAACATTTTTGTTTGAGTCTATAAACTACTGACAACATTTCCCCCAAATTCCAAATAAAAAAAATAATTAGAAATAATCAACAATAAATTATCGTTTAGAGTGTTGATTTGCAGAAAATGACAAATAGTGAAAATAACAAAAAAAGATGCAATGTTGTCAGACATCAAACAATGTAAAGAAACAATTGATCAATTCATTTGATTCAACAACATAATTTTAATGTTTACACTTGTAAGTGTATTCAGAAATCAATATCTGGTGCAATTAACCCTTATTTTTAATACCAGCTTTCATGAGTCTTGTCATGCTCTCCACAGTCTTCACCATTGTTCTTTGGTGAGTTTATTCCACTCCTGGTTCCTCTTTAAGCAGAATGAGGTGTTCATGTGTTGGAATTCAACAGACGCTGGAATGGAATGGCTGGAATATATGTAGAGATGCTGTTTTTTTTCCAGAACTGTATGTGTATGTGTGTCTGTATATATGTAAGACAACAAGCATTGAATCAGAACAGAAAATATCTGTTCACCAACATTCATGCATGTTAAACTTACAACAATTACAAGCCAGTTATTAGAAATTATCAGCACTTTTTGTTGCATTTAAGTTAACTCCTCTTTTTAACCACTTTTCCTTGACCTCGCTGTAAATGTCAGGGGTCAAAGAAAGATTCTACATTCTTAGGAACCATTGAAGCTTCTTTCCTTAGTGTTTAAACTGTGCTATTATAATTATATAATATAATAGCATGGACAAGCTCAAAGTGCACTGAATCAAAGTGAACTCAAAGTGGACACGGAGCGGCCTGCAGGGGGAGCAGCTGCTCTTTGCCTGAAGTCTCAGGCTGAGCTGCAGCATCAATGAAAGCAAATCTCCTAACAAAAGCAAATGGAGCCTGTGCTTTTATTCAACCTTCCTCCAGTGATATTCAATTTTGTTTTTCATATTTGAGCCGCTCTGAAATTTTATGAGATTCCCTAAATGGAACGGGGCCAATAAGAGAAATCACGGGCCCACGATGTGGCTGTATCTCCCTCCGCCTTCAATCATCTGTTCCTTCCTCTCTTGCGCTTGTTTCTCTCTTATCTCCTCCTCCCTACACGTTCCTGTGTTTCCTGCGTGGGTGAAGCTGCGGACGGATCTCGCGTGCGTACGTGCTGGAGGCCCTTCCCGATGGGGAAGTTGCAGTGCAGGTGTTGGCGCCGCCGGTGGTGATGCAGGCCCCAGCGGTGGCCTCGCTGCTGTTGCACTAGTGATCACACCCGTAATAGCAGAGCTGGCAGGATGATAAGTGGCAGATAAATCCAGGGCTTCCATGAATATTTCATTTCTTGAGAGATGCAAGCCGGAGAGGGTGAGATGGGAGTTTGGAGGCAAATAAGGAGCGTCAGATTGAGAAGAATTCAGCTGCTATCTCCACCTCTCTTCCCTCCTTTCCTCTCCTCTGCCTGTTTCCACCTCACCTCCCCCTCACTCTTGCCAGATGGACTATTTTCATTATCTGATTAGCTTTTGTAATTAGTACCGATGAGCTTTTCTGTAATGAATTTAGAAACAGACGCAGCGATATCATTACACTTTCTGCCTGTCGGTCAAAAATACCAAGACACGCCGCCATGCGTGGACGTGCAGATGCTGAAATGAAAGGACAAGTGTTTTAATGCCTCCTGTGCAGATTCACCGCTCGGTGGCCCGTGTGCCGCTCCGTATGCTGCAGTAGCATCTCAAGTTGTTATTCCACACGTTCATCCAGGCTGCTCCTGTCATTTGAAACCGCTTCAGATGATATCAGTTGATTAAATGAGTCTTGTCAGTGGTCATCAGCTTCATAGACATGGGTTACAAGGGGCCCGCCTCACCATCTAGAAGGCCCTCGTCATCCATCGGCAGGCGACGCCATAGCAACCGGAATAACCCTGAGTTCCGAAGAGGTAAACAGGTGACAGGAAGTGGGTTACATAGTTCATTAGAGGGCGAAAAGTCGCAAAAGCAACAGAAGACGACTGTTTTTTTTCATCATGATGTGCCTCCGCCCTTAAATTGTACTGAAGTCTGTGTCCCTGAATGTTTATATTCACTATTCTGACTCTGCCCATCAGCAGCTGTGGAGCGGAGCCATCATTCTCTGCACTATCCAGGATTAAAAAAAAACAACAAAAAACAAATTGAGGATGAAGATGAAGCAAAATCAATTGAAGCTGGGAGAACTCACCAATCACTGGCTGGAATTTGAGGATTTTCAGCCAGAAAAACCCATTAAAACCTGCATAAGGTAAAGCTATCATATATTTAATAGTTCAACTTGTGTGATATTGTATCTTCCTGTCAATCATTTTGTTAAGACTTGTAATTACAGGCTAATTCTCTTATTTGAGTTTGGTGTAGGTGGCCTCACCTTATTTATAACTGGCTAAAAATGATTTATCGTTGTTAATACGGGAGAAAACATGTCATGTTGTTGGTTTAATTTAACGAGCTGTTGTTACCTGCTGTAAATCCTGCGCTGAACGGAGGTAAACTTGTGTTTTTAGTTTGGAGCGTTCAGAACAATGACAGCGTAGTAAATCATCAGGTGAACATCAAAGTGTAGGTGACTTTTATGTGTCCAGGCCCAGGCAGCTGCAACAACATAATCTGCATATGGTGAGAATACTTTGTGAGATAGTGACTTATTAATAACTGAGTTTTCCATCCAAATGTATAGAAATTTTAGGGTAATGTATGAAAGTATCCATGACAACAGTTGACACTCAGCTGAAGCGCTTATAGCTTCAAAACCACGCTGAAGAAGAGAAGGAGAAGAAGATTTTTAACGTTACAAATAATTACATTACATTCTACATGTGTTTAGGATAATGTGTTCTTCTTTTATTAACATGTAGAAACCTTTCTGTTTCTTTGTCACCCCCACCCCCACCACACACACACACACACACACACACACACACACACACACGCACACACACATACCTTCTATTCTCCTCTCCCTAACCCTAACCCTCCAAATGTAAAAACCTTTATACAAGTATTCAGCCTTTTTTTTAAAGATTTTTTTTAAAGAATTTTTTTTATGCGTTTCCATCTATGTGAATAAGAAAAGGTGGAAGGACAAGCAACTGATGTGGTCATCAGTTCAATAAAGGATAAGATATGAATAACACATGATGCAGCATATAACGTATTAACTGGTGCAATAGTTATATCAGACTGATCCTGATTCCTTTAAAATGTTGAAGACTTATTGATTAGATGCTTTTCCACACTTAAAAAAAGTGAGGTGTGACGTTGGCAAAAATAATCTTTTCATGTGATCTTAACCATAATGAGATAAGTTTGGCCTGATCTAAAGAAACAGTCTGGCATCTTAGGATACTGAAATAATTCATCTTTTTAATGAATCATCTTTTACTACTGAAATTTAACATAAATAAAAAAGGCACTCACATGTTTCATAGACAATTGCTTTTTTAATAGAAAATGTTTTTGTTTTGTTTTTGTCACATAAAAAAGGTTGATCATATTCATACTATTATAGCTTCAAAATAGGCAGGCAGTAGAAAAAAAAAGTATTTACATTTAAATTATTCAGAGAATTCAAAAACACGTGTCTTCTAATAAACTGAAACCGGCGCGTTCCCATAAATCGGTTGATCGAAGGTGTCCAGCCTCTTGTATAGAGACGGTTTTAAAGTTTCTATCCATCATCCTGCAGGTTTACATCCAGTGAGTGTGTTGGTTTGGCCAGAACTGGGTTGTGTCATAATGTGCTGGGTGATATTTTGGCTCAGGTGGTATCGGGCTAGTTACACAGCTGAGATGTCTTGATATATGAGCTTCTGGAAGATGAAAGTTCGTGCCATGTCACAGACCTGATGGTGAAATCTGAGAGGATTCATGTTCATGCGTACAACAAGGTATCTGCTTTCAGCTGTTTTTCTACTTCACAGTATGAGTGACCACTTTGTTTGACCTCTATTAGAATGGGCTGCAGTATGTTGCTGATGTTGCAATAGATAAAGGTCTTCATGTAATGGCACTTGGCGAATTAAATATATTGACCGCTGATAGCTGATGAGCAGCGTTCCACACTAAAGACCGGTGAAAATAAATATTAACAGTGTATCTAAAAAGACACCAAGCGTGTATCATGTGTATGTGTTTTTCCTATTTTAATTCTTTTAGTGTGTTTTTATGTGCTATTCCTTCATGTACTGGGAGTGATAAACTCTTTGCTTAACCCGCGTCAGCAAAGCAACATGACGACCACCTCAGCACTTTTCCTACATCCACTTTGAGCCAGCTCATTTTCGAAATGTGCAAAGGCCGATATGCATCCACGTAAGTGTTTTCAGGTCAATTTCATAAAGATCTCTTCTCTGTCCGTTGTTAAAAGGCCTCAGTAGCAGGGATACAACAAAGTCTCTTCATCTTTGTCTTAGCTCTGTCATAGAAAAGGCTTCTGCTTCTGCATCTGGCTTTCAGGATATTTTATTCCCCCTCACTGTGAAGTGTTGAAACGCAGCGTTTAACATGCCAGCGAAAAGAAAGCAAAGACTAATAACTGGTGTCAGGAAAGCCTTGAATGCAGCCTAACCTATTCACTTCCTATTTGTCATGTATATTTTATTAATCGGTGCACAATTTATCAACCCGTTCATCATTATAGTTTGTTTAGCAGCTCGATGTGAAATTTACCTATTAACCCGACCTGCTCTGCATATATACTGCCAGCTTAATGACCATGCTTCCATTAATTCATTGGCTATGTTAAGATTATACAAGTATTATAGATTACAGAATTGCATCAGCTTTTTTCCAAAACCTCCCAGTTGTTCTTGTCTTTACTAAAGCATTCAGATGGAGTTTATAGATCTATCCATCATGTTTTCAGCTGAAACAAAGAACAACTGGTTATGCCTGGATGGAAAATGGTGGATTTTGGTTGCACTCACGTTTTTGAAGTGAAGTGAACTGCCTGAAGGTTAAAGAACCGTTGAAGATGAATTATTGGTTAGAATTGCAGACACTAGTTTAAACAACTGAGCCTGAACGTGAACAGTGATCTTCAATGGTAGTCCCAAACGCACTGTGCATTCAGTCTAATATATACTCAATATATACTGTCTTCAGGATCTGTTTTCTTCAAGAGGGAAAAAAGAGAGAATTCCTACTTCTACGGAAGTAATTATTACAGAAGCTGCAATAATATCGTGAAGAAAAAGCAATCTGTTCAGAGGGTAGAGGGGAGAACAATACATTAACAGCCAGGTTTATTGATTTTGTACTTTTTTTATTTATATATTTGAAGGGTGTGGGGAGAACTGCAGATAGATTATATAACCTAATAAGTGAATAAATTACAGACATGAGCGGTGCCCAGCAGGGGAGAACACACTTCATAACTTCATGATAATGATGACACAAAGGGGAAGACCGTTGGTGGTAAAGGAAGGCACTCGGGAGGAATGGATAGGAAAGTGTAAAAAAAAAAAAAAGGAGAGAGAGAGAAGGTGAGAAAGAGAAGAGGGGAGGGGGGGGAGGGGGGGGGGAGGAAGCACGAATAATCCATCGGGAAATCACGACAGGATTAAGACGAGGTGAGAGCCAAAAATATCCCCGGCCGAGGCAGCTTGGTGCAATAATGCTGCAACGGAGCACAACACGACAGCAGCCGCTCCCGCTGCCTTCGCTGTCAGCTCAGGAAGGAAAACGTTCGGGGGGGGGGATTATAAAAAGCCACTATGACGTCGCCTCGTACAGTAAAACTTCCAGTGTCAGGCAGCATAGAGCTGAGTCCTCGCATAAGTCCTACCAGTCCTCACACTAATCCCCTCACTAGTCTTCACATTAGTCCTAACACTATTCCTCACATTAATCCTAACGCTAGTTGTCACGCCGCTCCAGACTTCCGAGCTTCATCCATACCATCGAGGGTAGCAAGACTGTCGACTACCCCCCCCCCCCCCCCCCCCCCCCCCCGGAGTCTGCAACGCTTCCTCGTTAAGGCGTCTCGATGTATTGCCGATCAAACTTAAAGTACGAAAGAAATCTTCGATTTATTATTCAACGCTCACAAACCTGGTTCATTTCTTTGGGACCGTGGCTGAACAAATCCGGTTCACGTCGTAAGCCATCAACGGAAATGCATGACATGACATCGCCTTTATTCAACGTAGCCTCGTCCACTTCAAACCAAGAAAAGCACAGTAAAAAAAAATCTCTTAAGCGATTCATCTAAAAGTATGTTTATATATGTCACTCACAGTAAGAAGTTGATTGAGAATACCTTTAATATTGTGTTAATATTTGATTTAAAAAGTGTGCGACCTTGAACAAATTTCCCTTTAAACCTATTGTCACAAAGTAAGAAACACAGCAGCTCTGGGCTCAGTAATGACTTAATCCAGCCATGTGTGCCATTGACTAAATATCTGGATACTTGCTGCTTTGATTTTTACTTTTTTTGTCAAATATGTCTTTAGCAAACACAGTGACTTCATTGAAAAACGTTGGTTATTCCATTTTCTTTCCAGCTGTTTGATCCAAGAATCATTAAAACATCTCATCTCCTATACTTGCTTATTCCTCATTAGGGTCACATGGTCTGCTGGAGCCAATCCCAGCGCATTACGGCAAGAGGCAGGGATACACCCCAGACAGTCGCCAGCCAATCATGGGGCACACACACCATTCACACCAACGGGCAATTTAGAGTCTCCAATTACAGAGAACATGCAAACTCCACACAGAAAGGTCTCAGACCCAGGACGTCTTGACCCTGCGACCTTCTTGCTGTGAGGCAACAGCGCTAATCCCTGCACCAACCATGTCGCTCTAATTAAAACATTGAGATTGAAATTACAAGATAATAAACATTTTTTTTTTCTGAAATGAGCAAATCACTGTTTGGACATACCTATGTGCTGTATGTAAAGTAAAGACTCATCACATTATTGTGAGCATTTCTTGCAGTCATTCATACAACACCTCCATTCCATTCTCCTCTCTGTGATTGGAAGACAAACAGGTTTTCAATCTTCCCACCGTTTGATAAGTGAGGTGAGGAGGCGTTTATTCAAATCTCTACGTGCGAAACCATCATTTTTCAGCCCCACTCTCAGTTTTCATAGTGAGGAGATTGTGAGTGATGGAAGCATTAAGAATAACCAACATTAAAAAAAAGCCTGATTTCCACAATACTGCCAAATGAAACTGGACACACCTCCACTCACCTACTCACACAACACACAAACATCCAATAAACTCTGACATGTCATTTGTTCACAGTGTAACTTCAGTACACCTGGTTTCCTGTGACCTATTTATATATTTCTTTATTTATATGAAAAATAATGCAGATTAAACATGATACCTGCGGACACTTACACTCGGGGGTTTGCTGGTATAACATCTGGATGTGAGCTAATGTTAGCTTGTAAATATTGCTGTATAACTGACATCGCTGCACCAGTTCACTGAATCAATCACACTTCCAGTTGTATCATTGTTCCTTCACTTGTTACTCTTATTTTGTAACTTTCATTTATACGCACAGTGCATTGCAGAAATCAAAATATTCTCTCTTTAAAGAAAGTTCATTGAACCAGTTGTTCTACCTCTCAGGAATGTCGCAGCTATGCTAGGAACTGTTTTTTGCCTATATGTGATAAAATAACTATAGTTCAGTTACGCTTCATCCAACACAAACTGAATGTTCTTCAGCGTTAACTCAGTTTCTCACAAACCTCAAAGTACAACTTTTGGTTCTCTGAGGGTTTTGTATATATGATTATAAAGATGACATTGTAATATTAGGTATAATTTGAAAGAAGAAATGGTCTCTCTTACAAATTAAAGTTGAATAATGGAAATAGGAAATTGACTTTAACATTAGATAATTCACTTAGCAGACATTGCTAAGTCAGTTCGAAGACTTTGTGACCATTCTCTGCATACGCTAATGCTACTATGCATTAGCACTGGCCATCATCCCATTATAGTGGATAGAGTAACCACTTTTCAGCAAAAAAAAGTAGCTTGTCTCGCTTTAAAAGTGTTTTAGAGACCACATCTTCTTCCAATCAGAGGCTGATTTCACAAAGATATGTTCCACTGCAGAATTCCACCTACACAACAACTTTCATTTATACGCACTAGTACAGTTTTGAATTACTTAACTAAAGAATTACTTAACTATTATTCTTCAAATTAGCAAATGTATGCTTTGTATACTTTAAGTCATCTGCCTGTGGTTCAGGGGTTAAGATGTCTCTGGTTTAAGTCTGTCTTTCTGAACCCAATGTACATGTTCAGCTGACGTGACTGAGGTTAGCATCTTGAAGCTTTAGCTTTTAATTTGAAAATCCAGAATCAATAGCAACACATTTTAGATAGTCCAAGATGTTCAAGAGCAGAACGTCCACCTGAAGTCTGTTAGTTACAGTAATATCTCTGTAAATCAACCTTATGTGAATCTCCCCCTTTCTTTTAACGTGTTCCACATTTGGCTAAATAACGATTCTTTGCTAGGTTATAAATGGTTTGAGAGAAAGTTAACATTGAATAGACTCAATATAGAAAGCACAGAGCATCATAGCACCTTCTAAAACTGAGTGGTATACCCCTATAAGACACAGTATATAAGACTCAGACTTTGGCAAAATCAAGATTAGATAGATAGATAGATAGATAGATAGATAGGAAGGAAGGAGATACAGGAATGAATCTCACTTTCATTTGAACGTGTCACCTTTTGCATAACATTGAAACTTTGTGAAAAATGTTGAAGCTTGATGTCATTAAATAAGAGGTTTGATGAATAGGGGCATCATGAGCCTGTTCTCAACAATACAAGATAGATGAGTTACAGTCAAACAGTAATTTGTCCTCTGAGGCTGAAGGGCGAAACAGATTTGTCATGTAGATTATTCAACAAGCGAAGTGGTGATTGCATATTTTTTTATTGCCCTGTATTGTGGAGATCTTGTGCTGCTGTCCCTGGTTGTACAAACAGAAGATGTGCTGGTGGTGGTCAGTACAGTACGCTCGTCTTCCTGCTCCAACCTGGACTTCATACCACCGGGATGTCAAACGTTTTAACCCGATTTCCCGGTTATGTGTTTGAATAACGTGCATTGCGCTCGTTAGTTCATTAGTTTAGAGAGAACAAGATTTGGAGACGGCCTAACCTGTCAGTGCACACTGATGTTTGAGCTGCGATGTCACAGTATCACATACAGTACATTTAATGTATGATCTGCCCATTGGCTACACCGCGGCACATAGGAGCTAATGGTAGCGATCTAATCAGACTGATTAGTAACAGTAGAAATTGTGCAACACTTTAAGATAGTTGATTGATTAACTAAGGTTACTATGGTTTATAGAAAATTACAGTGGTGCACTGAAGGCAAAAAATAAAGAATATATAAATACAAAGTTTGGCTGTTCAGAGTATAACGCACGTCATGATCTGGTATCTCATGCATTGGTTTGCAGCATATTCGGTCAATTTACCTGTCAAAGGATCGGTTAATATCCTTTACCCTATTTGAACAAATCCTGTGAAAAGACCAAAAACAATCAATGAATTGATCCTGGCAACAAGTGTTTAGCCAAAAGCCTTGTATAGATTATTCCTCGATGCTATTGGGAGCTTAAGTGCTTCCCTGTCTGGTGGAACCCATGGGATCATATTTTAAAATAAAGATATATGGTATTGAACAGCGAGACAAATCATCTTTTGATCCTGTTTAAGGTTTGCCATAGAATCCACACATGTATGATGTTTTGTCAATTTAAGCCACTATAAAAAGATTTTTTAAATCAAGTGTAGAAATAGAAACATACATATTAAACTACATATCTTGACTCGCACAATGTACAATTACCAGCATGTATGCTTAAATGAATTTGAACTGATTCAATCATAATAATTATTATTATTATAATAATAATAATAATTATTATTATTATAATATGTCTCTCACTGTTGAATATAATATATATTTTTCTAAAAAAAATCTCCATGGTGGTACAAAATGGGGCTCTCTATAGTGTTCTATTCTTCTTCTTCACTATATTGGATAGTTAATTAGATAATTCATTAACATGCAGCTTGAGGCCTTTTTAAACAGCAGCTATTTGTGACCAGCACAGACTCTGTGTTACAGACAGGTCAAAGGTTAGGGACTAAACCATTGGTGGTTTTTGGTTTCACAGGATTGCTGACTGTGGCAGAAATGAATGCCAGGCCGGGTTTTTGTCAAAAAGAAGATTGAATACATGTTATAGACTGCTTTTAGATATCACATGCAGTTTAAAAGAATTATCAGGAAGTAACTTTATTAGTGCAACGCCAATTTTGAACATTTGGTGGTGAATATAAGCTACAGCGATAGATAAGCCTCCTAGGTAGCAACGGCAGGTTTCCTTCATTAAGCGGACACCAGTTACATTTAGGAATGATGTTCCAGAAGAGTTTATAGTAATATTAAAGGATTTTTTCTGCTTCTAAGCTTGACCTGTGTTATAACAAACCGCAATAAATATATTTCACCTGTATTCTGTGAATGACTGACCTATGCTTTTGTTAAAAGTGATCAAGAATCAAGTCTGATAGACTATTTAGTTGTTTAAAGAGGGATGAGACGTGAATGTGAGTGCCAGATAGAGATTATAAAGGAGTCAAGACACAGAAATAATCAGTAAAACGGTGGCCACAGTTTCCCATATAAAAGAGTGATTCATCAACAAACATCGACACTGCAGTGTGCAAAGAATAAGATCTATACTGGTGACATTCCACTGTTTATTACTGGCCTACTGTGTTCAACTTTTTTCCCATTTTATTCCTTTTTTTTTAAGAAAATCCTGTCATTAAAAATCTTTCTATAGTATATTTTTTTTTCTTAGAAAATATAGAAAAAGAGTATTGTACAGTTATTTTACACATGATCCTCTGGCTTTAGTTTTGGAACATATATGACTCATTTTGTTCTTTTGCAGCACATGGTGTTACAGAATATGCGTCGAAACAACAAACATAAGTCACAGCAGCGTAGCAAAATAAAACATACGCAGACTTCATACATAGAAATTAAATACATGCATACATACGATACAGGTGCCATGCAAACACACAGTCCATTTTGGGAAGTAAATTATTTAAGATTTGCATTTCTTTTACCGCTTTTCAAACATTTCATGCCTTCTTGCTATACATACATGACATGGCTTTTACATAATGCAGTGTTCACTGCAGCTGCTGCAGGAAGTAGCTCGCCAAAAAAAAAAACTCCTCATTTCTAAAGTAGGGTAACATCTGCTTGATGAAAGATATACGGTTCTTATCAGAGACAATTCAACACTTACTTTCTAAATCCACAAAAGTGTGTGTTCATGGTAGAATATGACAAGTAAAAGATCTTTTGCGTTCTCGTTTGTTTGCTGATATCAATTTACACAGGAAGTGGATTCTAGAAGCCTTTTTGATAACTAGAGATTTGTTACTGGATATTGATGGTCCGCTTTAATCACATAACTGATATTTGGTCCAGTATTAAAACTAGAACACCCCCCCCCCCTCCAGGTACCTGATAATCTTTCCCTTTCTCTTCCTCAGTGGCAGCAAGACAGCAGCGTCCCCTCAATGACAGCCATGTAGCAACCCTACCTCCCCCCCCAATAAGATATTGACTGGTCCTCAATCGGCCACATCTGCTCAAAGACGGGGCCTTTCTGTCACATTACAGCAGCTCAGATCGGCCTGCCAGAGGTCAGACGAGATCTGTATCTCGCCACAGCTGCTGACCTTGAGTGTGTTTGTTTTTGATTGCAAAAGAGATGCTTATCAGGCCCCGGCAGACGTAGATAATACTGTTTACCCTCTGCGGAGAAGCTTTTTTGGGGAATTTTAAGACTGAATATTGAAAAGGACATTTGTAGATAGTTTAGATGTTACATGCACCGGTCCAGCACTAGGCTTGCGGTTGTCGTAATGGAGAGCTGAAGTCCTGATGCCACTTCCACTCCCGGCCTTTTGTTCCCCCACATTTTATAATGCAATGAAATCTTTTTTTGTCTTTTCTTTTTACTACAGGTCTTTCTGAAGAAGTGAAACCGTTCCTTCCCTTCTGATCAAATTAAACAATTGTAATTCGTTGGTGTTTAAATACTAGTCTGCCATGAAAATTTTCAAGCGTGACAGGATACATATTATACATGATGGTAATTCCTCATCAGTGACATCAAACTGGTTAATCCCGAATCATCTCAGGCATGTGGAAAGCGGTGTTCATTAAAGCTGCATGGATTCGTTTTTTGTCGCAGGGCTGCAGAACAGCTTCTAAATACAATGTTGACTTAGCAAACAGTTGTTGATTTACACATCCAGCAGACACGGAGCAAAATTAGCAATAGGCTGCATTCACACAGGATCAGGCATTGCAGCACCTTCCTGCATTATTAAGTTTGTTTGTTGTAGTTGACTGCTGGGTGCTGCAGTGGGTAATGCTGTTGCCTCACAGCATAAAGGTCACCGGTTCAAGAGCTTGGGCTGGGACCTTTCTGTGTTGAATTTGCATGTTCTCTGCTTGAGTTTTCCCCTTTGTACTAATAGCAGTGATGTACTAGTCTGATTAGACTTACGTGATTGGCAGCTGCAGCTTGACATCGGGTTGTGTTTCTGCAAAAGCTGATTGTGTTTTAACCTCTTGCCAACCTGCCACTGCTGCCACTGCATTTTTTTTTCTTTTTTATTTGGCACCCCATGTGGTCCCTACTCCCGCAGCCAAAATCCACTACCTCCATTTAAATAAATGTGACGACTGATGTTTTTTTTCTGCAACGCCTGATTCTGTCCGAATGCAGTCTTACTTTGGAGTCGTGTTTCTAATCACCTGGCACATCTTTGCTCAGTATTCACTCTTATTCTATCTCCACTTGGTCTCTCCATTTGTCCATTGTCAATATTAAATATTGACTAATGCAGCTTTTAAGGCTTGTTAAACAAATCTTACACTGAATATTTACTGAACAGCTTACTCTTGAGCAGGGTTATGTGTAGGACTGCATTATTTATTTTTTTTAATGAAATCATTATTAACAATCTGCATTTTAAACAGGGTTTTTCTACTTCTGGAACAGTCAGGGAAGTTAAGGTGTCACTTCAGCTCTCAGTTTTTCAGTATACTTTACAGAATGTGATTTAAAGCCTGCTTTATAATCTGCTTCACAGGTCTGAACACTAATAGTAATCGTTCAAATTAGCTTGATTAATTCATAATTCATAATTCATGATTCATGGTTGATTTATATGAATGTTATAGAGACTTTTTTTGTTTTCATAGAAATCTGCTGTACACTATTTGGCACCACTGTTAGTGTTGAATCACAGTCAAACCTTTCAGTATCAGTTTATCAGAGCCATGCCAGTGAGCTGTTGTAAGGGGATCATGGAGACATTCATACTCTCACAGAAACTTTCCATCGTTATCAACCTACTGGAAAGTTCGATATTTCAAGTCTTGGAAACACTCTTTACTTTTGGTTTTACTGGTCTGGTGCAAAAAGCAGTTTAGGATTTACTTCAGTCACACAGTAAAAATCAGGCTTACTGCCTGATAACTGCTGCACCATCACTTCCTCCTCACACGCTGCAGCCCACTGCAGTGCTTTTTGCAATTGCCTAAAGACCTTATATGACCTCTGGAATAAAGCAGAAATATTTGCCGCTCCTGCTTTAATAAAACCTCTGCAGTTCTATTCACACGATGCAATGTGCAAGATAAATTCTTCACAATGGACACAGTGTATGCCATCTGCCCAGGTCAGCTGTTTTTAATGTTACAGAAAAGCATGCGGTGTGCTTTCAGGTCCACAGTTTCTCTCTTTCCAAAGAATTTTGGTTTTGTCTCTTTTTGCTGTTATCAATGTGAAGAATAAGGTCAGCAGTCAGCTGTGTGCACAGTAGTTATTCATTTGTACACCTTTATATGATCACACTAACCACTTTCACCAACTCGCCTAAGCGTCCTTGGCTTTACAGACTGCTGTGCTCCTCACTCACTACTTGCGAGATAAGGGCTGCAGAAGATGAACATATAATTGCTAATATTCGACTGTACTAATATAGTGTATGCTCTGAATTCACTTACAGTTCTGATATCTAAATTGTTTTCATGAGCCAAATAGTTAGGAAAGAGTTTTAGAACCATGAGCATGTTGCAGTTTGTGCAAATGAGATACACTGTCCCGACTGAAGGACTAAGTGACTGTCCAGTGGGGCTGCGCTCTACTCTGGCCAGCTGAGCTGCTATTGGTTGGGAGTGACAAGTGCCCACTCCACAGGGGACATCTCAGACTCCCCTATGCCTTGAGAGGTGCCTCACCACTGGAGAACACCTCTCATCCACCAATACCTGACGGATACCCACTGACGCTCACTGCTAAAATTACAAACTACTCAGACGTTTGTCACATGATCAGGATTCTCCCTGACTTCGATGCACTCTATCTCCTCCCGCTCTCTTTCCCTCTCCCTTTCCCGCTCCCTCTCCCGCTCTTTCCGCTTGGCCCGTTTCTTTTTCTTGTGTCTCTTTTTGGACGGCGGGAAGAAGGTGAGGAAGACGGGCAGGATGACGAAGCAGTGCAGCACTGTGCAGCCCGCGGTGAGGAGGGAGCACTTGAACAGTGTGTAGGTCAGATTGGAAGGCACAAACACCAGGGGCATGATCCCGATCACAAAGCAGGATGTGTTCTGCAGGATGGCCGCCCCGTGCTCCTCCAGCGCCAGCTTGATGCACTGCGTCCTAGTGTGCTCGGTGGCCAGCACAAAAGTATACAGGTGTGGTGCACAGTGATCCATGGCAAAGTTGAGTGTATAAATAAGGCACAGGATTGAGATGCTGTCCATGCCGACGTTCCAGAGAGTCATCAAACCCAAGACGCCCAGCTCCACGGACGTTACCGTGAGGATGAGCCAGAAGTTCCCCAAGGGGTTGATGACCAGGAAGAAAGTGAGGATGAGGATGGTGAGCACACTGAAGCCTGAGGTCAGGATGGGCGAGATGACAGAAGAGCTGTAGCGGTCCATGTACACAAACGTGGGATTGAAGGCAATGAACTTGATGCTGTTGATCAGCATCAATGGGCGAAGCTTCTCCAGAAGCTCCACCACCTCCTCTCGCTTCTTCTCTGTGGTCCGAGCCACCAGATACATGCGTGAGGCAATAATGTCGTATTCGTCAGTCTCACGGTTCTTGGAGAATATGATGTCCTCGGTGAAGTGCTGGTACTCTGGGCTGCGCAGGAAGGAACCCTTGAGGATGGTGATGAAGTCGCCCTTGGTCGACGCGCTCACATTCACCACCCGCAGATAGTGGAAGAAGTTGTCCATCCAGGAGATCTTGTTGAAGCCATGACTCAGAGTCTTCAGGTGCTCCTGCACCGTGGAGTTCCAGTACTCGATGGGCTCGTAAATGTAAAACCCAATCACGGGACTGTAGTTACTGAAGTATTTCTGCTGGGTCACAGCGTACGAAACGCTCGGAGAGTTACTCGCCAGAAGATTTACAATGTTTGATCCATCACTGATTTGTAAACATCCCATGAATGAGAAAGAGGCATAGATGAGATACAGAATGACCACAAAGGGCTTGACATAGGTGTTGGTAATCCACTCTGTGTAGTGCTCACGCAGAAAGTGCTGGATGAAGTGATTCTGGTAAGGGACACTGTCATGGTGCGTGGACAAGTCATGTCCGTCACTCATCATGGTTTTAAACCATGTGGGCTGGCGGTCCAGGTACTCCACTGATGGGATCTTACAACAGAAAACACTGTGGTAGCGGTTCTGCTCCAGCTGTCCAGCAAACACCAGGCAGGAGCCGTAGAAGGAGAAAACGTAGAAGTAGTTGACCAGGATTGCGACACACATGCTTTGGCAGAAAATCTTCACTGACTCGATGTTGGTGAAAGGGCTAGCTCCCATGCCGAATGTGATGATGTAGAGTGAGCTGGTCATGGTGTAGCACACCATCACGTCAGCAAAAGCGTCCGCCACTCGCTCTTTAAAGGGCAAGTTTTCCCTCGTTCTCCTCCAGCCTGCCAGCAGCTCGAACACCCCTTTGGTTCCGTGGCCTAGAAGAAAAGAGAGAGAATCCATTGAGGATTATATTTACACTGATTTTAGTACAGAGAAGCCCAGACAATGATATCTGTAAATTGTTCAAATTCTGTTTTGTGCGCTCATAATGATGGTTGGAATCGTTTAACGGTTGACTGAACACAATCTGGATCTTTAAATAAATTCACTTTTTATTCTTTAGCAATTTTAGATATTACAGAACGGGCCATTTTTCTGGCCCATCACTATTGTTTTATTTATTAGGCTGATTCTGATACTTCAACTCAGAGTAATACAAGTAAATACCATACCATACAGATACCTACTGTATCAGAGACCCATATGTTTCTTTGTCTTCCTGAACATTGTTCCTGAAACTGCGCTATAGCTTAATTCCTTATATGTGTAAACATTCTCAGCCAATACAGCTGATTCAGATTGAACCCATTTTAAATGAATCAGATCAGCTCAGTGGGATCCATATTGTTGCTGGTATCTAATCCATTCCTACTATTCAGGGCCATATCCTAAACAAACTGATGGAAAAAACATAATTATCAAGAAATGATCACAGTTGATGCGTCAGCATGTAGAAGGGTCTAATAGCCTCTAAAGATATCTGTCAATATAATTAATGCTTTTGGTATTTTTTTTTATCATTCCTGCTAGGGATACTTAACGATGTGTGACAATTGCGATTATACAGATTAAAAATAAAAGATTAAATTAAACATTAATCCTAATATAGACATACAGAAGGCTTTCCTTCACTCCGGGTTACGCTGTCCTCTCTACCATCACCAGTAAACAGCAGGCCCATTCATGTGAGCCAAATCTGTGGGATTTTCACCAGTCAAAATTATAGACATGAATACACAAAATTCAAAGGCATAATATTCTCCATAGTGCACTCTCCCACACAGTACACCCGCCCACACACACTTTTTTAAAAAATGCCCGAGCTGCATTTCTGATGGGTGAAAACTGCTGCGGGGGAGTGTGTGTTATGGATTTCTGAACACCAGAATCAATTTAATGTTCCTCCACCGCATCATGTAAAAATTCCAGTTACAGTGAACAGTGGATTCATTATTTCTGTGCCAGCATCAGCTTTAAAATATTCCTTTTACATCTGGCAGGTGGACAGAGTGAGAGGGATTGCTCCCCTTGACAGCATTATAAATTTCCCCCTGTTTGACACTGGGAAAAAAAAAAGTTAATTAACTATAAAGGATTAGGCCTATGTAATGAGTCGGCTAGATGGTTCTTCCTGCTTTTAGTTTTATTAAGCTGTGCTGCAAGTCAATTAGTTAGTGTCAGTTGGTTTAGAGATTGTGGATAGAGAGAGACAGAGAGAGAGAGACAGAGAGAGAGAGAGAGAGTTTTCCCTTCAGCTGTTACCAAATAGGATGCTAAGCAGCGTAGTATATTCTAGACATTATTGGAAAAACTCATAAGATTAATTGATTGATAGCTTGCAGGTGGAGGTGGATGATAACAATGAGCTCATCTGGTTAAGTGTCCCTGGTTACTATCATATACTATATATATATATATATATATATATATATATATATATATATATATATATATATATATATATATATATATATATATATATATATATATATATATATATATATATATATATATATATATATATATATATACTAACACTGCAGTACAAGAAATATTCAGATCATTTGCCCAAGTAAATTTAACAATACAGGAATGGAAAAATGCTCCATTACAAGTAAAACTTCTACATGAAAAATCCTCTACAGTTTAAATAAGTAAGGATACTTGCATTAGCAGCAACATGCAAACATATTACAGTAAAAGTATTGGTATAAAGTAATAGAAAGCTTGTTATATTTTCTATTATGTCAAAGTTCATCTGTAAGAGTAATGGGGGAAGCGGGCATGATTTTTCACAGAAACATACAAACCAAGCGAGAGCTCTAATCAGTAGGAAAGTGATAAAATACAGGAAGGAGACAAGGGGAGGAGCTCATGGCTGGAAGCACGACTGCTGCTCAATGCTAATCAGCTTTGGAGCTAACTGACAATTCTGTCTAAATGCTGAAATATGCAAAACCAGAGGCTCACATTTTGCAGATTCACACACACACGCACACACGTACACACACTATGACTCTCATCTTTATAGCCACAACTGAGTCGACAGGGAAGACCAGACTCATTTTCTGTTCTCACCATCTTCACCCACACTCAGACACCTACACACCAACACAGCGACTAAAACACTCCAGAACAAAAACACACACAGCAAATAAACAAGTCTGCCTCCTTTCACCTCATCATTTTCTCCCTATAAGAGTGCAGGTGGTCCTGTATTAACAGTTTGGCAGCGATAGTAGCAGCTGTAAGACTTAATAACAGCCTGTCACCAGCAATGTAAACCTGCAAAAAAACTTTGAAATACGTTTTTCAACCTGCGTGGATTGATTGTTTTCAGAGGAGAGCTGCTATTGAGGAAAATAGGCAATTCACATTCTATAGTTAAACACTGACTAATACAAATAATTTTTACTTAATGCCAGGAGCTCTGACAGTGGACCACACGTTTTATTCAATTAAAAGCTATTTAGCTTTAGTTTCCTCCTGTAATGCTTCCTTTTCTTGAGGAGTTCCTCAGAGGTTTATCCTGGGTCCTCTATTATTCTCCAAATATATTCTGCCCAGTGGGCTCAACATCAGATGCTGTACACTAGGGCTGCCCCCATTTAAAGTTTTTTCCTAGACAACTACAGGTTTATGATATAAATGTAATTATTTAAAAATATATATCAAAGTGGTTTCAAATTAAAAGCACTATTGTTTTTCATATAATATATAAGACATATACTAGGTTTTGCCTTTTAGTTGTGAATTTACCAACGTGTGTTGTTTCTAATCTACAACCTAACCCCTAGATGTAATAAATTCTCACTATAACTCTGATTCAGTGACCCTTCAAATTACTCTTGACCCAGTCCTAGTACCTTGTCTGGGTGTCTTACCTCAATGAAATGTTGGACATGAAGTTTTTGATAATGTGAAATTCAGCTCCCTATACAGTCTTGTTTTATACATATCTCCAATATCAGGCTGTTCTTCTTAATTGCAGACCTGGTCAAGGACATTTTTGCTTTTATCTCTACCAGATTATAATGACTTTCTTTATTCTGGACTCAGCAGGCACGTCACTGACTCAGGACTATTGGTTTAGCTGGTAAACCTTCTACAAACAACTCATTAATAAACCTCAGCTACAAAGCTTCAATATACAGTGTCTTCTGCAAGTTTAACAGAATAACCTGTTCCCCTTTAATCACTACAGCATTCTCTCAGGAAGCAGGGATGGTTAAAAAGAGAAAGAACGATGAGAAGCTGTAACTCAGAATGAAAGGATGAAGAGGAAAGAGGCAGTGTATCTCCAGCCTCTCCCAGATGCAGGTATAACCCTGAATGGATTGTAAGAGGGCAGTTTGTCACCGACTGTCCTCCAGACTATTTTTTGCTGAGAGGAGAGGCGGGGTAGGGAGTATAGTCTCAGAGCCTGACCACAAGTGCTCCTATAATGGAGGCCCCAAGTGCCCCCTCCTCCCTTGGGCCCACACCAAGAAGCCACCGAGTCATTAAACTAAATTACTACTCCAAAACTTCTGTGGCATGCAGACCCCCAAAAACACATTCATCACGTAGCGAGAGAGCATGTCAGCCCGCTCCCACCCACCGTGGATTCATCCAATCAGGACGAATGTTAACCATGCCAGTTTGTCACACAGGTGGAGATGACAGAGGAGCCAATATCGCAAGGAGGAGGTCCCACCACAGAGGAGCCGTACAAACTCAATAACACAGGAGAGCAGAAACGCAATCTCCAGATCCAAATCAATACTTAGTTGATAATGCTCCTTTTAAACTCCAGTCGCTTGGTCCGCAAGCATGAAATACATTTCTCCAATTCAGCTGTTATTTTAAATGCACATTTATACAGTGCAGGTTTACATTTGCTGGCCTTGCTCTTCTGTGTTTTTTCTCGAATGTGAACGTCACTCTGCTGTAGTGACAATTGCTACTGAAAAACAGTCAAACAGGAGGTAAAACATCAGACTGTAATTAACAAATGACAAGTCCAGGGAACTTTGGTCTCTGTCCTTCTAAAGCCTGCAGTCTATGTTGATACTGCAGCAAAACGCAGAATCCACATCTCTATATATATATATACACAGGATCTGTGTTGACTGTTGATAGATCCATGTGTTAAATGATTAGATGAGATGATGATCTATACAGTAATGACACATTAAAGCAGGTTTCAGTTTGTGCCCGATAGCATTTGTTGAAGCAGTGCTGAGCTGTTTATGGTTTTGATTCAATTCTGAACAGAGGAAAATAAAGAGTGTAGATAAATTTAGCATAAATCGCAGAATCGTGAGAGACGACAACAGGTATCAAATCGCAGAGAGCACAAGGAGCACTTAACCAACCAATCAAATGCCTTCGCATGTTTCTAAAAAAAACGGATTAATATTTCACGCGACTGTCAAGAGGTGTCTGAAATAACAGAAGAAACATTGCTGTCACTCTCATCTTTGATATAAAATGATTTCACAAGCAATTAGTGACAGGCGGCGAACAAAAATATCACACTGGACCAAAAATATGAAACCACAGGAAGTATGATGCCCGTTGAACAAACGTTCAGAGCTTTTCCTTCCTCGCCACTCTTTGATGCTATTTCCAGAGCTGGTGAGAGGGGTCTTTTTGAGCCTGTGCTGCCTGCTGAATGTCCATTAATAATTGATTAGCCCCCAACACACACCTCTTTATTGACTCTCATCTGTAAAAATGGCTCTCATCCAGGTCAATCACACACTCACGCAAATGAGAGGCTAAAGGCAGGTTCAGATTTGTTATTTTTGGATATTTTCATAGACCAATAAAGACCAATAAAATGCATTGATCATAGCATTAATGGAAATTAATGAAAAATATGTATACCTTTACAATATATCAGAATATAATGTTCGATTATCAGACAATACCGTTTGATATATGACTGGCATCTCCTCATGCACAGTTGCAAACTTCAGACCCGTTTAGAGAGTTTAAAACAGAAAAAAAGTTTCAATCACCTTCTATTTTCAGGCATTTAACTAAAAAAATTGTCTTACACTCTATGAGCTGATCGAATGGAACTTTCATTCCTCGGATGTGTGAGAAAGAGTTTAGAATTAGCTAAATTGCGTATGGTGATTTTGTCGGATGGTAGCTTGGTTACTTACAACTTGGAAATGATTGGATTTGTGTTTCGTGAGCACTGTTCACTACCCGCCAGCTGCCGGTCATTTACACTCAAGGAGAACCTCCCAAGCTGCTCACTCATCAAAAAGATAAGAGCATGTGTTTCTATTTCAAGAAAACCATGCATCAATAATACAGACACCAGCATGCAGAGAGCATATTAACCAGCCGACAGCCAAGGGTTTAATTTTGCCAGCACAAGGAACTTTATGCCTCCCAGCATCAACTGTCACTTAAATTGGCAAAAACAATTCAGTCATCACAATACCAAATTGAAGAAAACGCGCCTAATGATTGTGTTTCATCATCTCTCTTCTCTTCTCTGCAGGCCTGAACATAAATGATGTTTGGACCTGAAGCCAAATAAAAACCCATTATGTCCCATTGCACACATCAGTGAAGAATTACACAGCTGTCTGAATAATGACATGTAATGTGTATCACTTTATAAACTCAGTGAGGACAGAAACCTCCGGTGCTGATTAGAATTATGTCAGATTTGACTGCGTACTGGTAATTACAGCTAAGCCTCCTCTGAATTTAAATAAGTTAGCGTTAGCTTAGATATGCAGCGTGTGCATCCAGGTATGTTCCCAGTTTATTTTCGTGCTACAGGTGTGACTGTGCATGTGTGTGTGTGTGTGACAGGCATGCTAAAATGTTCTCATTGATTTTCCCAGAATGCACCTGCCTGTTTGTCATGGCAGGACACATTCATGGCTCGAGTGAGGAGACAACGCATTACAGGGCAACTCTGTGTAAGTGTGTGTGTGTGTGTGTGTGTGTGTGTGTGTGTGTGTGTGTGTGTGTGTGTGTGTATGTGTGTGTGTGTGTGTCCACTATATCCTGACCTGCAAACTCTGACATTAATGTGAAGATCAATACTTTCTGACATAATGAGGAGGAGCCACTGTGGTCCATCTCTCAATATGACATGTATAAATCTACACACACATGGACACACAGTTGAATCTGTACATAGACAACAGCTTTCACTGTCTCCACCGATTCAGTCATCAACCCAAGTGAAGCACACATACATGCATACAAGAAAGGACATATGCTGGTTCAACAGATTCAAGGTTGGTGGCAGTATGGCAGTAGGGCGGAATGACTCAGTGTGATGCAGAAGATTCGACAAATGATACTATGAAACAGATTATGTGGTGTGGCTCTACTTGCTGCTGGATTTAGCATCTGAGCAGTCTTTGCTGTGCTGATATCATTTTCTGGGGATTCATGTTGATTTACTTTACTTTAGGAGTTACGGCATTTATTATTTAATTTCTGGGATGCTTGTAAATGTTGTCGCGCATTGAAACTTGATTTGAACAAATCAGGAATGTAATCGAAAATGTAACATTTACCAGGGAACTCACGATTTAGTTTTTTTCCTAAAATCATTAAGCCCTAGCCCATATTCCTGAGACTACTATTATATAAGTAATTAAAAACTAGCTGCAGCTCCAGCAGTTACAACAGTAAAATGAATCTTATACGCTTGACTGTTGTGTGGCGCTGCACCACAGAACGTAATCTGAGTGCCACAAATCAAATCCGATTTTTTGTGAGAGAGATCAACAGTCGCACATACATGTCAATGGTCTGACGTTCCCCACTTCTCCTCCAACGGCGGGAATCACCGTCCCCTCCCCCTCTCCCTGTCAGACATCTGGCCTTCAGAGCCCCCAGCACCACACAATGCTATGGAAGTACGGTACTTTTATCACAATACTTTAACAACAATGCAGGATCTGCAGTAGAATCTGTGTGTTTGTGGGTTTGAAGCATACGTGTCCTTCTGGGTTCCTGGGACACATCATCATGGGAATGTGCGGACGACACACGGAAACTGTTGTCTGCTGGGAGTAAACTGAGACTTTTCATTCCTCCTCAACATTGAGACATGATACTGAAAACTGAAGGGATGTGTGGAGAGACAAGGGACCAGGAACAAAACCATTTCTCATAATAAAATATAATGGCTTCCTGCCTACCACGGCAACATCAAAGTTTGGTGGTAACATTAAGAGGTGGATATTGCATAGACTCCAAAAAGCTTAAATGGATTTTTTCCATCTGGGACTATATTAATTGATGCATATACCTGGTTTATGATTCCTCCCTGCAGTCCTTAATAACAACCCTAAAGCTGTCAAACCGCCATCATCCCAGAACCTCTTAGGGCAATAACATCCATAGATCAATCATCAGTCGTCCAGCCTTACTTATAGAAGCAGGCATGAATTCCCAGGAGGCTTTTCACCAGCAGCAGAGATGACCGCGGCGCGTGCCCGGCTGCAAAATGTTGAGTGTCACCATCTATCTTCCCCTCACAGGAACATCAAACATCAAGGTCCAGAAAAAGAAAACTCCAAACAGCTTGTAAATCACACGGAGAGAAACAAACGCCGTTAAATACATGAGAAGAGCAGCCCAGCAAATGCTTGTTTGTCTCAGTAACCTGCTGCGTTTTTTTCATGAGAACAATCGATCAAGTAAAAACACTTGATCATTTCATGAAGATCTAGTCCGGTGGTTTTTAAGTATAATATCCCAGTAGCTGAATTTGGCAAAAGTAAGACAAGTAAGACCAAGATATGCTCATCATTTGAGGAGACTCCATTCCTCTATCCCTAAAGAAATTAAAAAATATATCAAAACAATAGCCATAACGAACTTAATTTAATTCGACATCTCCCCAATATTGGTATCATCCAATCAGGGTCTGATGATGCCTTCAAGGGCACAAAAGCAGGTAGTGAAACACATTTCCTTATTTCACCCAGGGCCATGTGGTAAGTATTAGAAAACTATAATTGATTTGAAAGAAAAATGATTAACTGATAAACTAAATTGAAACAGTAAACTTGTACAACTTAACATTACCTGTGTTTGTTAGGGTTATATATATATATATATATATATATATATATATATATATATATATATATATATATATATATATATATATATATATATATATATATATATATATATATATATATATGGAAAAACTATGCAAACAAAATATAAAGTATATAAAAGGGACAAATGTGGAGTCTCACCCTAAAGGTTATCCCAACCTAAAGGTAGTGTGCAGGATTTAGTGGCAGAAGTAGAATGTAATGTCTTTAAGTGTGTTTCACTGAGTATATAATTCATCATCTAAATAATAACACGCATGCATACATGCAGGGAGAGGGCACCATTTTTGAAAGCCTTTTTTGTTGTTGTATTAAATTTATTATACTGTATTATAATGCTCATTATTTTGTGTAATGCAAAACAAGTTTGCAGATAGCCATGATTATAGTGAGGAGATCAATAAATATCAATAAAAGGCCATCAGTTTTATTAAGTCCCCAGGTGATTCATTTAAAGAATCTTTTTGAATTTTACTCGAATTAGATTCAAGCTGTATTGATCCATCCTTCTCAAACCCTCCCTGAGGGCATCTAACCAGTGCCAATAATGAAATCATCCTCCTGGTCACTGGACATTCTTCTCATTCATTCTTCTCTCAGTTGGAAATATAAGTTCCATCATCCATTCCTCACTTCTCTCTGGTCAAGTGCCAGATTATTTTAAATTCACTACAAGTTCATGCACCATCTCTCGGTCTTCCTTGATCCATGTGTTTTAAATAACTCCCACCCAGCATTTAAACTTCCCTTCCTGGCTAAGATCTGGGAAGAGACACTTTCCGAGCAGTTCATCGATCATACGATGGCAGCGGGCTCTTTGATAAATGTCAGTCTGGTTTTAGGGTCAAACTACTGAGATACCACTTCTTCTTTTAGCAGCTGACAATAACAAAACATGTTCTATTGCATTAAGATCTTACCACAGCTTCTGATGCAGTTGACCATGTGGTTTTATTGAATGTTATAAGCATTGTTTTGTCAGATCAGTTATGGTTTCAAATCTTCTCCTATGGAGTGCATCAAGGCTTAGTCCTTGGTCCTCTATTATTCTCCATTTAAATCTCATATCACTTTCCACTGTTATGCAGATGACTCCTAGATCTATTTCTGACTCCAACAACACAATTTATTAAAATACAATCCTGTCTTACAGATATTAAAAACCTTTCTCTCTAAACTTTATTCAGAAAACCAAATCAGAAGCTATAAAAACAGGTCCAGACTCCTTTCATGAGCACTTCTTCACTAAAGTTCTCTCTCCTGTTGCATCAGAACTCAGCAAAACTCTGGGTTTTATATTTGATAATAAATGTAACTATGACCAACAGGAGAATTCACTCAATTGTGCTTTCTGCAACTTTGTAATATCATATCAAATATCATTAAATATTTTTTTTATCTGCTAAGAACCTGGAAACATGTACATCCACCTCCAATTTCACTAACTTGATGTGTTCCTTTCCCAGTCAATAAAACCTCTTCAAACTGCAGCTAGTTTAAAATACCACAGCTAGTATTATTTATTATTTATTATAGTACAGCTACTAAATGACTTGCACAAACCAATGAAGGTTCACATAGTTCATTGCTAAACCGGTTACTTGTATGTTTTAGAAATGATTTAAATTTTTAATTACTTTTTAATTGCGGATGGCCCTTCCCTGAGTATATCACTGACTTGCAAACCTTGTACAAGCCTGAATGCAGCCTGCGATCCTCCAGTATTATTGAGGTTTTCAGGCCAAAAAGCAAGTGAATGAATTAAGATTGATACATATATTAAAGAGTGGTGTGTGCGCGCCTGTGCGCGTGCCTCACTGTGTCTGCAGCTAAGAGATACAATTGAAATGGTAAATGGGCTGCATTTGTAAAGCATTTCTAGTCTTTCAACCGCTCCGAGTTTATACACTCACTTTCACTCACATTCACGCATCCACACACAGTCATATACAGTGATCGTGGAGGCTGCCATGCATGATGAACCTGCTCATCAGGAGCAATTTGGGGTTCAGCATCTTGCCCAAGGACACTTCGACATGCAGGAAGGAAATGAAACTATGATCTTCCAGTGAGTAGATAGCACACTCTGTCTGAACATTAGCCACCCCTTCATTTATGGGCTTCAGGCGGCTGCCGGGTAACGTTTATTGTCCTTGGGCATTCAAGTGTGAGTATTTTTTTTTTTTTTTAATCCGATGCTAGAAAAAAAATTAACAAAAATTATAAACTGTTTTTTCTGTTTTCAACTCATCTCATCTTCTACTGTATTCCCGCGTATTCCTCATTAGGGTCGCAGGGGTCTGCTGGAGCCAATCCCAGCGCGTTACAGCAAGAGGCAGGGATACACCCCAGATGGTCGCCAGCCAATCGTGGGGCACACACACCATTCACTCACACCTATGGACAATTTAGAGTCGCCACTTAACCAAAAAAAAACACACAGACAGAACATGCAAATCCCACACAGAAAGGTCCCAGACCCAGGACGTCTTGAACCTATGACCTTCATGCTGTGAGGCAACAGCACTAACCCCTGCACCACCGCATCATACACCTTTTTCTGTTTTATTTTTTTTTAAAAACAATGGAATTATGTAATCAAACTGGCATTTAAAGGGTTGGAATTGTGAAAAAGAATAAATAATTGGTTGTTGTGATCAGGACCGAAGATAATTCAACATTTAAAAAAAAATCTGTAACACAGCATAATAGCCCCCATAGAAGGCAGTGTTAGGGAGGAGCCATGTTTGTCCCTGAGGGATTAATAAAGTCTGTGACCGACCATTGTGGCAGGCACTTGTTGTTTGTAGACTTTCCACCTGCAGGAAAACAAACTCACAGCTAATGCATGGGGGCCATTTGAAACAATTTATGCTCTCACTGTGAGTCAAATATGGCTGAGGTGAAAAAGATTGGATTACAGCGCAGCAGCGAACAGCACCATCATGTCCCAGGGGGACATACAGTGGCTGTTGTGTTGAGTAAATAAAATACAATTTGGGAAGGTCAATATACTGAGCTGATTTAAGCCTGTCACATCCTGGGGGAGAAAGACAAAGCCGTCACTTCCTCCCTAATGTCACAGCATGTATGTTTCATTAGTCCTGCTCTGATTTCTTTCCTTTCCTCCCCCCTCGGCCTGTTTTTACACTTCTAACAGCCGTCACATATCCAGAGAGAGAAGGAAGTGACAAGCTCAGCTCAGCAGTAATTGGCCGGCTCGCGGATGACACGGCAGATAGACGCAGGGGAGAAAGACGGGAGCAGGAGCTGCTCCCCTATTAAATATGCGGTGATAACTGAACCTGTGTAGGGCTTCTGCTTTCTCCGCGTGAGTCAAAGGTCAACGATGAGAGAGAAATAAAGGATTAGTTTTACTACAAAGGCTTTGACGTAGAGAAACCATGACACAGCTTTTACATTTAGCATCCACAGCTACGGGGACGCAACCAAACGTTGTCACGACGTAACAAAAACCCGTTCTTCCAGTCCTGGCTGATAATAAAAAAAAGCTCACAAACCACATGAAGCTGCCAGCAGCACACACAGCACTTGGCATTTAGGTCAGAGTTTAATTTCCCTCTCATCACACTGAAGAGATTTTTTGGCTTCGAGTGCTAACAGATATCCACCATTTGGACGGACATATTGCTTTTACTCATGGAGAGCCTTTCATCTGGCCACTCCGCCGCACAGGCCGGATAGTTGGAGAGCTGCAGAAGAAAAAGATGGAAGTTCTCTTCTTCCCAAATCTCCTCTACTTCACAGCGATGGAGCCCAGTGTGCTCCCAGGAGCAAAAGCACCGTGGCACAATACTGCGGAGTGTTAATAGCTCGGGTTTCTTCGCTGATGTGTTAAAGCCCCATGAGTTTAAAGCAACGAGTGTTACAGAGAGTTACATTTCACTGTAGTTTCCTTCTTATTTTGTTTAATTTAAATAAAAAATAAAACATATTCAAAGAACAGCAGCACCATCATCAAAATCATAATAATTCTAGGTAATCAGTACTATAACAAAAACCTCATCTTTAAAGCAGCATTCATTTTTTTGGCCACTTGGGGGCACCGGAAACAAGTTGACTCGCAGTATTATAACATTATGAAGTTGTTATAGTGAATAACATGAGCACTCTGTTTTCATGCTGCTTGGCATCTGATACTCACACATAAGGGAAATGTTTGTTTTTTCTATCATGCTTTCAACTTACTCCAATATAAACCATCTGCATGTTTATTATCTGCTTTCTTTCCCCAACTGCTTCAACAAATCACTGTCAATTAAGTATTTATTTAAACAACTATGTTATGGTTATGTTGTGACAATGCCACGGTCATGTTATGTTAAGGAATAAAAATACTAGTACCAAAAACACACAGCCGGCCAGGAATTTCAAATTTTTGGTGTCCTGGAAACTCTGTTCTATCTGACCCCATCTAACCCTGCTTTCTGTCTGATACCACTCTGAAGCAAACCCAGTATAAAGGTTTATTTCTGCAAAGAAACTGGTTTGATTCTGCTATGTGTATAAAATCCTTTTGGATACATAATCAATATTATCAATCTAAAACATACAACCCCAGATAAAGCTTGACCAAGGACTGTGGAAGCCTGGGCTGCTTTCTCTTCTAGAAGAAACACTTGGTCTAGAAACAACCAAAATAAAGCTTGACACCTGCCTAATATGCATAAAAGCTCTTTCTATATAATTCTATCATTTTTTCCATGTACCTCTCTTTGAATCTTGTCTTTGAATCCTCCCACTGTTGATCACAAAAACACACACACATAGTGCCAGTTAGGAATGCACCCTAATCCCTAATTTTTCCACAAATAAAAACAATTTTAGGCCATCTCAGTAATAAAAAAATGCTATGATCACAGAGTAAAAAAAAAATACACACACTGTGTGTTGTAGTCACCACAGAAGGGAAAAAGGGAGCCAGAACCAACTAAAAAGCCAGAGGGGCTGTGTTCAGATAAGATAATGAGGTCTATAGTGTATATCAGCACCATAAAAGGATCATGGGATTGTGCAGAAGGAGGCTCAAACACGGCAGCGAAACCTCAGGCTTCAGTGGAGATACCAGTAGCTGCTGGCTAACTCATTAGCACAAAAGTTGAAAATATCATTTTTTTTTTTTTTTTAAACTAACTGGGCCAAATGCCTTTTGAACTACTCAAGTGTTAACACATATAGCTCTGCACTGGAAACAATATGAAATGAATTATAGTCCAAACAAAGGAGGCATGACACTGTCAGTACAGATTTAGGTCATATAGTCATATAATGAGAAAACATGGGTATCTCTTTGAGTCGGGAGTGGCGGGCCTGATGTGGCGTTGATATAGTGATGGGAGAGTCTCAGTCAGGACCTCCCAAGAGGAGGGTGGACATCTGCTGCCTCTGAGGTCCTGTCACAAGAAATTATAGACTTAATCAAGTCCTCTCATCTCCTTCACCCATCTTCACCTCCTCTCTCCTCTTACCTCTACCGTCTGTCTCTGTCTGCATCACACACGTTTCTCTCCTTGACTTTCTGTTCACCCCCCCTCTCATACCTGCTCCCCCTCCTCTCCTCTCCTGCCTCTAGGTCACACTGATCTGATCCAACCTCCTGTTCCTGAATCTTACTTAAAGTTTAGTTATGTCAGCCGGCCTGCAGCAGAGCTGTACCAAAGCCCAGAGGAATCCATTGACCGCCAATGAATTTCAAGATATACTGTAGATATTTCTGAAGGAGAATGGAGGGGGGAAGAGGAGAGAAACCATGAGAGATAATCAGAAGTGTAGGGATATGGAAAATAAGAAAAAAAATGGTTTCTTCTAAATATTAATGGTGAAGAGTAAAGTCTTTTTTATCGTGATCGTGGAAGATATATTTTTTTTTTACCTTTACATTACATTCTGAGTGTATTCAATCTACACTGTAACAGAGTGCCATGTTCATTCCTAACAGAAGTCTAGTGTCTATTAAATCTGCAACCGTGACAAAAACATCACCTGAAGCTCAGTAAACTGATCCAAAACATTCAACAACTGATTGTGTCGTCTAGAAGAAAAACAAAACCCTAAATTGCTGGGGAAAAATAGGAAATTTAGCACAAACATAAAC
This sequence comes from Lepturacanthus savala, assembly GCA_030544235.1. Taxonomy (NCBI): domain Eukaryota; kingdom Metazoa; phylum Chordata; class Actinopteri; order Scombriformes; family Trichiuridae; genus Lepturacanthus; species Lepturacanthus savala. Next base: position 17,607,764 of record CM060477.1, read on the forward strand.
ACGGTAACTCACCCATGGCGAAGAACGGGATCCCCAGCAGGGTGGAGTTGAACTTCCCGTCGGATATGAAGAAGATCCCTGCAGCCGTCACGTTGGCGATGCATATGGTCAGCACGCCCAAGAGGCCCAGGAAGGGCTTCCCCCTCAGGCAGTCCCGCATGGAACTGGAGATGGTGGCGGCCAGGAGCACCAGCACCAGGCTGACCAGCACCTCTCCCTTGGCCAGCACGCCTGTCTGGTGGAAGTCCTGCCACAGGCTGAAGGAGGTGAGCGACTGGATGTGCAGCTGGTCCGTGGCGTGCGGCGCCTCGGCCCGGGACAGCCGCCTGACCAGGGCGCAGAACTCGTTCTCCCAACGCTCTGCGATGGCGTCCTGCACCACTGGTCCATGGTTGCGGAGGTAGTAGGTGATCTGGACGGCGCGGGCGAACTTGACCTGCTGGTCGCGGCTGTTGGGCGAGAATGACACCCCGCCCAGCTGGTGGCCGATGAAGGACACACGGCCATCCTGCAGATGTGGAGGGAGGAAGACATTAAGGGGGGGTTTTCATAAAAGTGTCATTGACTTTAACAATAGAGGCTGGAGAGCAGACATCACTGTTCTACTTAGCTGCAGCATCATCATCCTACAGAGCTGCATCATCATCATCATCTTACAAAGCTGCGTCATCTTATAGAGCCACAGCATCATTTTACAGACCTCCATCATATTACAGAGCTGCAGCATCATCTTACAAAGCTGCATCATCTTACTGAGCAGTGGCATCAGTTTACAGGTCTGCAGCATCATCCTAGAGAGCTGCAGCATCATCCTACAGAGTTATGGCATCATCCTATCGAGCTGCACCATCATACAGAGATGCAGCATCATTCTCCTGAGCTGCATCATCTCACGGAGCTGCAGCATCATTCTACAGAGCTGCAGCATCATCTTATAGAGCTGCACCATCATTCTACTGCACGGCAGCATCCTACAGAGTAATGGCATCGTCCTATTAGGCTGCACCATCACCCTACTGAGGTGCACTTTCTTACAGAGACACAGCATCATCCTACAGAGCAGCAGAATCATCTTATAGAGCTGCAGCATCATTCTACTGAACAGCAGCGTCATCCTACAGAGCTGCAGAATCATCCTACAGAGCTGCAACATCATTCTACTGAACAGCAGCATCATCTTATATAGCTGCAGCATCATTCCACAGAGCTGCAGCATCATTCCACAGAGCTGCAGCATCATTCCACAGAGATGCAGCATCATTCTACAGAGCTGCAACATCATTCTACTGAGTTGCAGCATCATCTTATAGAGCTGCAGCATCATTCCACAGAGCTGCAGCATCATTCCACAGAGCTGCAGCATCATTCTACAGAGCTGCTGCATCATTCCACAGAGCTGCAGCATCATTCTACAGAGCTGCAGCATCATTCCACAGAGCTGTAGCATCATTCCACAGAGCTGCAGCATCATTCCACAGAGCTGCAGCATCATTCTACAGAGCTGCAGCATCATTCCACAGAGCTGCAGCATCATTCCACAGAGCTGCAGCATCATTCCACAGAGCTGCAGCATCATTCTACAGAGCTGCAGCATCATTCCACAGAGCTGCAGCATCATTCTACAGAGCTGCAGCATCATTCCACAGAGCTGCAGCATCATTCTACAGAGCTGCAGCATCATTCCACAGAGCTGCAGCATCATTCTACAGAGCTGCAGCATCATTCTACAGAGATGCAGCATCATACCACAGAGCTGCAGCATCATTCCACAGAGCTGCAGCATCATCTTATAGAGCTGCACCATCATTCTACTGCACGGCAGCATCCTACAGAGTAATGGCATCCTCCTATTAGGCTGCACCATCACCCTACTGAGCTGCACTTTCTTACAGAGACGCAGCAACATCCTACAGAGCAGCAGAATCATCTTATAGAGCTGCAGCATCATTCTACTGAACAGCGGCGTCATCTTACAGAGCTGCAGAATCATCCTATAGAGCTGCAACATCATTCTACTGAGTTGCAGCATCATCTTATAGAGCTGCAGCATCATTCCACAGAGCTGCAGCATCATTCCACAGAGATGCAGCATCATTCCACAGAGCTGCAGCATCATTCCACAGAGCTGCAGCATCATTCCAGAGCTGCAGCATCATTCCACAGAGCTGCAGCATCATTGTACAGAGCTGCAGCATCATTCCACAGAGCTGCAGCATCATTCCACAGAGCTGCAGCATCATTCCACAGAGCTGCAGCATCATTCCACAGAGATGCAGCATCATTCCACAGAGTAGCAGAACTTCTGCCCCGTTTTCCTCAGTTTTGATTTGCCTTTGAACTTGTGGTCCCCTTATAGCCGTGGACCGAAACGGGTGATATATTGTGAAAGTCGGTGTGCTGCCTCATTGTAATGTTTAAATGAATTTAATTATAGAGCACACACACACACAGAGAAGAGTTCAATAAGGTGGTTGGGTCTATAAAGTCTGTCAGGAAGAAATACAGAACCATGGCAACGTGAAATGATTGTATTATGTCTGAACATGAACATGCAGCTCTGCAGCAGTACAGTACGCAATAGAAAGAGTAAAGCATATCAAAGTGGTCTTAAGGATGTTTAAGAATTTTGACACACATACAGGTACTTGCCTACACCATCTATTAACCCGTCTGTTGCCATTAACTCTTTCCATTTTGGGTGCAGATTGCAAATCCATTTTTTGGGGGATTTGCTGCAAGAAATTTGCCCTGAATTACATCAGTCCAAGGAAAAAAGGAATGAAAATAGGATTTCTTGGTTAAAGACCTAATTTTTACAACTCAACAGTAAAATACGGATTTTATATTACTGCCTTTTATTAAAATGTAGACAAAGTAATTGTTGACATTTGGCAACGCGTTACAATAGAAGGTTAGGGGTCTAACAGTGTGTGTATATTTGTCCCCAACAGTTTCAGTACAGAATGTTTGGTTCGCTATGTGATTTGTGCTTATCTCATTCTAAACTCTAATTATTTATTGTCCTGGCAACTTGCTGCAGTTGCAGCACAAATGTAAAGTGGACTAGAATATCTCCCCTTGCCAAGCTCTATCTGTGGGCTGTCCTATTTACTGGAGTAGTGAGGAACGTTAATGTTGCGCACAGTCCTTAAGAAATGATAATTATCGTTACAGGAATTAAGTCAGACCCCCCAAGCTTTACCAGAGAAAATAGAAATGAATTTTCTTATTTAGGATGCAGCAAATATTCAAGTAAAAAAAAAACAACTCCACAGTTGGCCTAGAGTAGAGTGAGTTAAAAGATGGCAGATGGCAACAATGCAACTTTTTGGATGGCCAACCATACCTTAAAACCCCAAAGAAGAAGAAGAAGAAGAAGAAGGCATGTGACACAATCTCACAATCAAACAACATACACTGACCCGGTGCCTTCGTTGAAATGTCGGCAGTGTGGAGTTAAGTGTCTAAGTGCCGGAGAGCTAGAATAGAAGTTGCAGTTTATGGGTGTTCAACCAAACAATCTAGAAGTGGTTCCTCTGCAAAGCACTCCTGCTTTAGATTGGAGAGAGAGCGGCTGCTTTAAAGGAAAGCTGTATACAGCATCCCCACTCTGTCTGCGGCTGATGTCTTTGAAAAGTCAAAAAAGTTTGCAAAGGACAGCACCAAAGCAAAGGGGAATCACAAAGAAGGTTGATGGAGTTCATAGCTTTGGATAGTCAACCGTTTGCGGAGGACAATGGCTTTCAGAGATTTGTGGAGCACATTGAGTCCTGTTACACGATACTAAGCAGACAGTATTTCTGTAATGGTACTATGAATTTAGAATTATTATTATTAATTAATAATATTAATTATCATTATTTTAGCAAACAAACATCATAATTAGCTCCAATGATCCGAAACTGTTCGGTAACCAGTCACATTTGTGTCTCAAATGGCGTATTTCTGTACTCCCTGCTCCATTCTGCTTGAGTATATACTACATACTAAATGAATCATTCAATATGGCACATCAGCAGACTGTTCACACTCTACTACACAGTCTTGTAGTGTATCCCAGAATTCATTTCGCACCAACCGGCTGTAGTGGCTGTGACTTCCAGGCTGAAATCTGTCACATTTCCAGTTAATATGTTACAGCTCGGGCAACACGGTGGTGCAGGGGTTAGTGCTGTTCCCTCACAGCAAGAAGGTGACAGGTTCAAGACCTCCTTGGTCCTGGGTCTGGGACCTTTCTGTGTGGAGTTTGCATGTTCTCCCCGTGTCTGTGTGGGTTTTCACCAGGTACTCCAGCTTCCTCCCACAGTCCAAAAACATGCTGAGGTTAATTGGAGACTCTAAATTGCCCGTAGGTGTGAGTGTGTGAGTGAATGGTGTGTGTGCCCCACGATTGGATGGCGACCATCTGGGGTGTATCCCTACCTCTCACCTCTAATGTGCTGGGATTGGCTCCAGCAGACCATGTGACCCTAATGAGGAATAAGCAGGTATAGAAGATGAATGAATGAATGTTACAGCTAAAGTTAACATGTCACTTAATGTATTAATATGTTTATTTTTTTAACCTGTATAGCACTTTGTGCTACATTTTATATGTATGAAAAGTGCTTTATAAATAAAGTTTGATTGATTGATTCAAGCCATAACATAACCGTTTAGATTACAAATAACGTGGAATGTTGAGTTTGTTTTTAACTATAAAATCTTTCTCAATCAGTTCACCAATCGAGTCTCAGCCTCCTAGTCTTTCTGCATCGCATCACTGATCGGTGTGAACACACATCATGCGCTTATGAAATCGAAATGGTGTCGAGTTCAGAAATGTGTCATTTACAATACAGCAACCGTCTCGGTGAAGGATTCGCACGTTTAGAGTTGCAGAACACGAATGATTAAATCAATCACGCATATAATGTAGGTTATATACATCTATATCCACCAGGTTTATGAGAACAATATATTAAAACGCTGACAGTAATTATGCCCGCAGTCCATTTAATCATCTAACCAACACACACACAACATTGTTCTTTCCATTTAAACTCCTGCGTGAACAACTTTAATTAGCAGCTTACTGTAGATGTCATTTATCTTGTTATGAGCACAATAATCCACTACAATCAAACAGCTGTGATATATTGTTTCACAGTGGGGAGCTCTTGATGTAAATCTCCTGCATCTAGATAAATAAATCCCCTGCGATTGTTTGCATCAATTCCTGTAAATAATTTACTGCACTAAGAACAACAACAAAAAAGAACATGTTATTCTGCTTTGGCGTTACGTAAAAGAATCGATCCCATCCATAAATCAACATTTATCACGACTTCCTCAAATCTATCCATTCAATATAAAAAAACGCCAAGGTCTGTTATGGCGGTGGCACATGATTTGTCTGGAAAAACAAATCCGACAGTCTGAAATTTGTCATTTCCTGGCGGTGTACAGGGTGTGTTTATGTAACGTAATCAGGCTGTAATTGCTGGGGGAACTCTGAAAGCTTCAGCTCTCATTTCACTTGTGTAATTGCGCAAAGCTCAAATTAATCCGCCACACTGGCTTCCTAACTTCCACTTCAAGCCGTCGCAATTGAATCTCAATCGTCGTAGCATGCTTATCTATAGATCGGACCGGCACGCTCAGTTGTCGCCCCTCGAATTTGCCCGCTGCTTTCTCTCCTTGTTTGTGGCACTTTTTCAGAAAGAGGAAATATAGTTCCGCTTATGTGTGTGACAGAGAGCGTGAGAGCGAAGGTGAAAAGGGGATCGAGCTCCACACAACGCCAGTTCCGCTCAAATTCCGCCGTCAGTCGGCTTGATGCTGACAGCAGCAAGCCGGTCCCTGCAACCTTGAGTAGACTGCAAGTGTTTCCTTTTTTTCCTTTTAAGTCTATGCTACTGTTTTATTGCTGTTATCACCCGGCTCCTCGTGTAAGCCTGTAAGGGGTGACCCGAGGGTGCCAGAGTGTCCCCCGCTGCCCATGTGCTTCTGGCTGACACGTTGATGTTGATGTCTGAACACTGCTGCTGCTGCTGCTGCTGCTGCTGCTGCTGCTGCTGCTGCTGCTGCTGCTGCTGCTGCTGCTGCTGCTGCTGCTGCTTCTGCTGCTGCTGCTGCTGCTGCTGCTGCTGCTGCTGCTGCTGCTGCTGCTTGACTGAGCTTTTATTTGATTTCAGTTTATGAACCGGTGGAGGCCGTGAAGCAGAATTTCCCTTCTGGGATAAATAAAGTTATCTGAATTGGGAATCGGTGTTCAATGCGTGTACGTGTGATGTCAGCGCCGTGAGTGATATGTGGAAAAGGGGGGAAGTGACACCTCCCTGGATCTCCGAGGGAAAGAAGGGAAGTGAGTGGGAAGAGAGAAACCACCCACAGAGAAAAACAAATAATATACAGCTGCCTGCACCGACTGCAACACAAGCAAACCTATTTTTTGAAATATTCTTCCTGTAGCTACCGAGGAGAACGACAAAGTTCAGAAACTCTGAGAGGCAGAGTTGTAATCAGGGACATAAGGGTCCTTTCCCAGGGGGAAAAAAGGAAAGCGAGGGGGAAAAAAAAGTAATTTTCTGCAATTGGATTTAAACTTAATATTCAAAGATTAAAAAAAGTTATTTTAAAACTTCACTGAATCAGTTTTTGCAGCTCAGTAATGTCCCACTTTATATTACAGTAAATATGGAATATTTATTTAGAGATTTTCATTCAATTATATGCTGTCACGGTTATTGAAAACGACTCGATTATTCACTCTTTGCTTGAGAATCTTGTTTGCTTCTCCCAAAATTATTTTAAGGGGCATATATTCACATGAGAAGATCCACGGTGCAAATGAATGGAGAGAGCACAAACAATAAAATCACAGCTCCATTCACAGCAGTTTCTGCCCCAATGGCAGTAAAAGCTCAGGCTTAGCAGTAGTAAAGCTATAAGCTCATGTCTGCTAACTTTAGCTGCTACTTGTCAACTATCTTTTACAAGGCAAACTATGCAGTGAGTGTGTGTAACTGATTGCAATTCGAGGAATAGGAATGTAATGCAAATCTTTTGTAAATGTAAATGTGAAATCTAAATCTTTCAGGTTATGACATTACACTTTTTTTTTTGCTTTCCAAATGGCCGATGAAATTTAACGTGTTAAAATTTATCGCTCATGAAATGTCACCGGAACATGTCTTAGAAACGGCATCTCACTGAACTTTCTCTGAGACACTAAAAGGTACCATATCATGGATCATATCATTTTTTTTGTGACTATAGAGAAGGTCTAGGTAGTATAATTACTTCCCCAGACATCAAACACATGGAACATTCATGGAGAAATGCACACAGCCTAAAAAGGGCTCGTTTGTACCTTATATGAATTTCTGATCACACCTATGCACTCACCCCCTCCTCCCCCCTTCGCAGCCCTTCAAATCAGCCAATCACAATTGAGGCTCGTGAATATTAATGCGAGAAACCATAATTGCTCCGTTCTTTCCAGAGCTCCTGAGAGAAGCTTGAGAGAGGAGATGTAAAATATAATAAGATAACTTTTGGCTCTCGGAACCACAAATATATCTTGTTATGTTAGATATTAAAACTTCAAATAAAACCCAGTAAAGTGTGCGGTATGGGACCTTTTAATACTACAGCAAGCGTTTTTTTTTTTCACTTTTACTTAAAAATAAACCGATCCCCATGTTCAGTCGGTGCATTCCTAGTTTTAAACCATGCCTAAAATATTTCTTGCGACTCCCTCAGCAGCTTTATGGAAGTAAAACACATAGAGCGACTGTAGATAATATATCCAAGATTAGGGAGCTGGAAAAGAAACTTTGTGCTGTCAACAAATTGCGCAACATTCCAGTTTTTCATGTCAGCACGAAAAGAGACAATCCTGATTACGCTGATTCATATTAATTAAATATAAAGTCTGTAATATTGTAAACTTTTGGCCTTGTTTGCACCATTCACTACACTGACTTTCTCACCTCATTATCTACCTGTCAGGATAATTAGATATAATTACACAGCAATTTTAAACAGAGAGATGACTGTGATTTCTCTATTGTAGCCCCCACACATTGGAACAGCACCCCCCACCCCATCCATCAGACTCGCACCTTCTGTCACCACATTCAAATGACATCACATGACATCAACATGACATCACTTATCTGTGTTTTTAGCCCTGATGTCACATGTTTTAAAATATTTTTTATTGTAAATATTTACTGTCTCTATAATGTGTTCTATTTTATTTTAAATGTATTCAACTTTTGTTGCTCTTCTGTTTCGTTCCATTTGTACATGTAAAGTACTTTGATCAATTGTAAGTTGTTTTAAATGTGCCCTATATAGAAATTTGATTGATTAATTGATTGAACTCTGAATAGAAAATATAGTCGAGACATTGACGAGGTTAGAAATAATGATTTGTGATCCCACAAATGTATATAAATAAACAGCTTCTCTAACCAGATAAACTGTTTTTAGCTGTGCTAACATGATTCCACAAGGGTTTTCTAATCATCCATTAGCCTTCTTTATGCAATGAGCAAACGCATTGTTCCATTAGAACACTGGACTGATAGTTGCTGGAAATGGGCCTTTATAATATGTAAGGTACTGCCCCAAAAATCAGACATTTGCAGCTAGAACTGTCATTTACCACATTAGCAATGTATAGAGTGTATTTCTGATTAGTTTAAAGTTATCTTCATTGAATTTCAAAAATAAGGAGATTTCTAAATGATCCCAAACTTTTGAACGGTAGAGTACATGTTTGGTATCATATCGTGATGATTGAATTCTATTATTGTGTAGCTACAGCAAATAAGTGATTCTGTAATTGTGATTTCTAATTCATTTCTTCAGATTTTTAATTTAGTTCCGTAATACAGTTTTAGGAGAAATTCAAGGATACGACTGACTCCCAAACGCACCCTGGGGCGAGCCAGTCACATGTTCCTAACCCCATCAGCCGGAGCCTCATCTGTTCTCCCGTCCTCCAATCACATCCCGTCTTCTGCAGCATTTAACCTGTCACAGTCATGCGTCTGCATATCAGCTGTTTTCCCAGCGCCTCGCCTCGCTGCCGCCGCCGCTCTCACCTCCGGTTTTATGATTTATTAAAGAGAATGGAGGGTGTAAAACAAACCATGACTTTAGCTTGACATTGCCAAGCAGCATCCAACCCAAACTACCTAATAGCTTAATTCAATCCAGCACTCAATTTCACAGTCCACTCATGAATGTAACCAGAAGCATGATCTTGTCAGACACAATATTATTATATTATTAGTGTTATAAATGTAATGCTGAGGGAGCACACCTGTGTCTTTATATATTAATCCATTTTGACCGTCACAGCTTTCACCTACGGAAGCCCAGAGCAGCCAGGTGCTGTTTTAGAGTGAAGCTTTAACTATCACAAAACGACAACTGAAATATCTCATTGCCTGGACATATCTGCTATCTCAACATCATGGGTTTAATCAATAAGGTGATCCAGATGAATCCAAATAACATGATCACAAACTATAATAGTCTTTCATATAAATATATATGTTTAAATTTGTGTATATTACTTATATTTAATATATATGTATACTTTTAATTTTACTTTTAATATATAATATTATATATATATATATAACTTTTCATAATTTATTTTTAAAAAAATGTCAATAATATAATATAATTTCTTATACATAATACAATATATATCAGGCAGTCATTCTTTTATCCTTCAATTTATATATATAAATGATATAACAGTTTAAAATGCCAGGACATTAATTTACCTTTAACTTTGAGATACTCATTTAATTATATTAATTGAAAACATTATATATTCTCAGCTTGTAAGAAATTGTCTCATTATGTTTTATTTCAGTGCTTACCAGACTGCTGTAGCTTTGTAAAAACAACCAAGGAGCTTTGTTCTGACTCTTAAATTGGTACATCTCTTTGTTAATTGCTCCTAGTTACTGCAGAAATGACATTGTGTTTTGCTGCCACAACCAATAATAATGAGTCACCATTTGGCCTTCATTTGAAAATAGCCAGACTACAATATGAATAACCACAGCGCTGTTATGTCAACATAATGAGATAATTAATCATTTCTAATCCAATCATTTTAGATCTCAAGACATTAATGTTTGGTAGACATTGTGGTCATGGTTCAAAGAACCCAATGCCAACTGTAGAGACATTACTGGCATAATATTTAGAATAAGGTGCAAGAAAAGCACAAAGAAATAGCAATATGGAAAAATATGATTGTGGTAAGTTCATCAAATATAAAATGTTCCACTCAGTATATATAATGGTAATTTATTTTAATGAGTATCCTTTTTAAATGTCAGTTCTGTATTCCATATCAGTACCGATATCTGCCTCAAACAGTCATTTTACACACATAACATGTCATCTATCAGGAACATTTAAACTGCTCACTTCAACTATCGAACCAACAGCTATTTGATGTATAAATGACGAAATAAAAATCTCATGATCTTGAAGTTACTCGGTGAAGCTGGAGAGGTCTATATTTGTCTGACCTGAGGCAAACTGTGCTCTAATTGTCAGTAAAGGAAAAACTCAAATATTTGCTCCCTATTGGTTATCAGCAAATAATCACATACCAGTCTTGCCATATGGCCAATCTGCTGCAACATTGGCACCTCATGTAGCAATCAACAAGCTCTAATTTATGAGCATTAGCAGCCGTGTAGTTGCCGGTGTGAATGGAGGATGAAACCACAGACTCAGATGTACGGCTATATCTTAGGTCTCATTTGTGTATTAGATATGTCTCTATACTGTACGTGGTTCCGATGTTAGAATTATTCTTCCTATATGTTTTTCTCTAATGTATCTGTTCTTTAATGTAATAGTCTTACGATACCTGACATTTAAACAAAGATTACACGACTGAAAATGCAGCAGCGAGACTACAAAGAACATATACTCATAAGCGTTCCTTCTCTCAGGAAGAGATCTAAAGTTCATCAGCTGCTCAGCTGCAGGACTTTATTTTTCTTACAAAGACCACGTCTGTATAACAAGCACAGAAATAAACCCCTGGTTGTGACATCAAAGAGCAGGATGAGGCATAAGAACTCAGTCAAGTGAATTAGCTCAGAGAGCTGGTTAGAAAGGTATACACGTATTCACGATCGAAGGGATGGACGGATTCAGGAGCGGACAGAACGAATACGAGAAAGAAGGATTCAAGAAGAACAGACTGTATTTCAGGAACAGAGAAAGAAAGATCCAGAAACAAAAAGAATGAATGAACAGTGAAGACGGATTCAGGAACAGCGACGGTGATGTGGGTGGGCAGACACACCTCTTCTACCCTCATCCTTAGAAGCACCCCAAGGCTGTGTTTTAACACCCCTGTTGAAGTACCTGTACACACACACACACTTTTGACTGTCAAGTTTGCTGTGATGAGCCTGATCCCAATGAAAAGCCCTACCTGACGAGGTAGAGGCCCTGACCTGCTGGTGTCAGGACAATAACCTACTTCTGAACATCGGCAAGACTAAGGAGACGATAGTGGACTTTGGGAAGAAGCAGAGAAGGAACTACGCTTCTCTTAGCGTCAAGGTGTCCTCTGTGGAGGGACCGGACAGCTTCAAGTATCTTACTGTCCAAATCACTGAGGGTCTGACGCTGGGAGCCTAAAGCAGAGTCTGGAGTGAAAGTGAGGTAATTACAGCTATACTCAGAAATACTAAGGGAACATCCTGACAGGAAACATACAGTGCCTGGTATGGGAACACAGAGCAGGACAGAGTGGTTAGTTCACCTGAATACACCTGAATATGTGGTGCTCAACCCTCCTTAAAGATATGTACAGCTGTTGCTGCAGAAATAAGCCAAAGAGAATTCAAATTTGAGATCCAAACCACCTGAGTAACAGACTTTCCCTGCTGCGGTCAGGAAGAAGGTACCAGATACGCCAGACTAGCAGTGAGAGGCCCAGGGAGAGCTTCTATCCTCAGGCCAGGAAGTACAAGAACATAGAGAAAGAATACGACCAGAGAGAAAGAAGATCATAAAGGGAGAAAGAAGGATTCAGAAACAGACCTAAAGAATAAGAGAAACAGAGAAAGGTTTAACAGCAGTAATACATCTCGACATAACGGTAAAAATGTCAGGTTTGTGGTCTTGAACAGCGCTTGTCCGCTGCTGTTTGACTTTACAACTTTTTGCATCTATTTATCTGACCACCACCACCAAACCAGCCACCTCTGAATGATTTAGTCTGCCCACTTCTAAAGAGGTCATTGGTCTCATTGTGTCTATTTCAGACAACGTGGGAGTTCTATACTAGACTATGGGATAAATGAAAAAAGTAACACTTAACGAAGTGTCATTTTTGTCTGAAGTAGAGACTTCAGAAAGTAGAATAAACAATTATAGCCCTTCGTGTCCTCTCTGGAGTAGGCTATTAATGCACCATTCTATAAGGTAGACTTGTAATTTTGCTTTTATGAAGGTCCTAACCCAAGTCCTTCGATATACAGATACTAATGTTAAACAATGCAAAGTAGTGTCTGACATACTGACATATCGGTATGCTTAAATCCTTGATCTCATGTGAATAAAAGTTTAGTTGCGACTGATATTTTTCTGATCTACTAAATTATTGTATTAGAAAAGAAAATTTGTAAAGTGGTTTTATTCCCTCATAATATTTGATATACTCCAAACAAGTATTATTTAATAGAGCCCCAAATGATGGATAAGTGTCTTCATCACAATACAATAATATCCAGAGACATTCAATTCAGATGAGGTAGTATTCAGCAAAAAGGCATCTTCCCTTTCCATAAACAACCTCCTGATACTCTGGATGAATTGAATTGAAAATACAGTTTTAAGAAGACAGTTTATCAGGTCTCTCAAAATGTACATTGTGTGTTCATGTAGTTTCCTCGTTATTTAAAAGTCCATTTGTATTTTTTTTTTTTACAAAAATCATGATTTTATGTGATTTTTTAACACAAAATGTCAAATGGTTTAACCAAAAAAGGAACGATAAATTGTAAATATTTAATCCACCTAAAATATAACACTTAAGAGAGTTCATTTATCTATGACCAAGTTATTAGGGTTACACCACATGGGAGTTTTGTCACTGACTCATAAACAACACAGTTCACACTGTCAACAGTCTTGACCAAAGAAATCCCTTATGAAGCATCAAAGCTGTTCACCTGAATTGTATCTAATCCTTATTGTAACTAAATAATCAATGGTTGCTCATCATTAAAAATAGAGAGTGATGCCCCACCAGATCTGCCCATTTTACACTTTAAACAAGTAGAGAAAGCTCCATTACTATACAGGTCCTCAGTTTGAATACACAGTCATTAATTCAGCATATGCTAAAGTGGCTGTTTTATCCTTGTAAGATAAAAACAGAGATGACTCATTTGAATGAGAAAGGCTCTACAGTAGCATTCTGTATGTGTTTTCTTTAATGAAACATTGCACAGATCATTTATATTTGAACAGTAATTGTGCAGCTTGATGTGACACGGTTAAAGCAATAACAAGACAGATTGCAGACCTTTTACAACACTCTGCGCTATAAACACGCTTTCATCCAAACGAAGATTAAATTTGCTGTGTGTTTTTCCGAGACCTGAACACGAGGAGCCGTGCGGTCTGCAGGGGGACGACGGATGTCCTCGCTGCTGCACTCAGATACTTGATAGTGCTCAGGTAGTTCGACGCTGCTGTGACTCCTCTCACTGGAAGTTACAGGCTGCCATGCTGGAGAGCATCGTGATGCATTAAATATATCTGCTTGAGCCTGCGGTATATGTGTCTGCGTGCGTGTATGTGTATGTGTGTGGCGATGCAGAGCTGCACTGTGGCGTGTGTGCACCGCTGTCTAATTGTCCTGTGTTGAATAAACTGGTCGTCACAGTGACTGCATTCCTATTCTATTAAACACCACGGTGCCTTCAAGTGCTCCTCAAGGCCGTCAAGGAGCCTTTATAAAAAGCACAAAAAAAGAAGTCGTGCAACTAGTAATTCAAAAAAATCTGCATCTACCTTGTGGCAGTGACGACGACAGTCATGTTTAATCCATCACCTTGTACCAATTAGTGCAAAATCATGCTTGTGTGCAACAGATCTTCAGTTTTAAAGCCTCACACATAGCAGCAGGCTCCATCTGCAGAGTATCTGCATTCCGTTCACCTGTGTGTCTACATGTAGCTTCTTGGCAGAACCTTATTGTGCATTAAAAATTGCTGCTGGGAGGTCGTTCATGAATGATCTGGCTGCAGGAGTGCAGTCAGATCCTACTGAGCAGAAGGGAAAGATGGATCCGAGTAGGCAGACGGGGAGTCTATTAGCTGCTGTATCCGCATGTTAGGCTGCATGTGCAATCAGGAGAAGGCGAGAGGGAGACACTGCATCAAAAAAAAAAGGACAGAGGATATCCCTCTGAGTGTGTGTGTGTGCGTGTGTATGTGTGTGTGAGCATTCAGGGGCTATATGCAGCCCAATCAATGTACCTGCACCAACAAGAGAGGCTGACTTAGAACTGTGTGTGTGCGTGTGTGTGTGTGTGCGTGTGTTACTGTATGAGAGGGTTCCCTCTGTAACAACCTGCAGCCGGAGCGAACACAAGCCCTGCTGCGTTCATTCAGAAATAAAAGCAGCCTGCTGAAGGCTGCTGCTGCTACAGCTGCTGCTGCTACAGCTGCTGCTGCTGCTGCTGCTGCACCGTCACCACTCATCTAACACACATTTTTTTTTTGGGGGGGGGGGGGTCAGTGCGCGTGGGGCCCGTAAAAAATAAATAAATAAATACATTAAAAAACCCGCATCTCACCTTTAGTGTTGTGTTGGGGTAGCTCACCGGCACCTTGTGGAACGTGGCGTTGGAAAGCACAGCCTGCCTGATGTCTTCGAAGATGGTGATGATATCATCCAGCAGGCAGCGCTTGTCCCTGTGGCTTAAGACGCAGAGGTGCGCGAACGTGTAATTGAATCCCTTGTAATTGACGCGCAGGTCCAGCACCTGCTTGTGAACCTGCAGGACCTGGTCGGCCAGCTCCAAGATGTTCCCCCCGGACCTGGCCAGCAGGATCAGCCTGCCATATCTGCCCGGGGTGTGCAAATCCGAGTACAGCTTGTGCTTCGACTGGTCGATGGGGAACAGGCTGTTGGCGAGACTCCGCTCGATCTTGGCGAGGCTGTGCGTCGGGGCGACCAGCACCTCCAGGTCCGTCTCCGGCTTGAAGCGGCTGAGCACGGTAGATCCGAAAATGATGGTGAGCACCGCGGGGACGGTGAGGAAGAAAACGGGGTGCCTGCTAACGAATAAGCCCAGCCAGTAGAACGAAGCCTTGAGCCCTCTGTGGATCACTTGCCGCAGCATCCTCCACAAAATCCCGCTTGCAGATGCCCCGACTCCTCCGATGAAGCACATGTGACATCAGACTCTGTTCCCCGGCTTAGTCCAATTCGTAAGAGAATTACACCAGGCTACAACACTGAGCACGCACGCACACACACACGCACGCACGCACACACACACACACCACACACACACACACACACGCAACACCTGGAAAAAACAGCACTGCAGCAATTCTGGGAAAGACGCGCGGACACTCGGACGGACGGACAGTCACAGAATCATCGCGCGTCGATGCGATCGAGACGAGTCAGCGTTCGTCGCTCTTCAAGCCATCATTCCGCCTCCCGCGTGAGAGAAGGAAGAAGAAGAAGAAGAAAAAAAGAGCCGCGAGTCTCCTTTGCTGCACCGGCTGCAGTAGCAGCGACGAGCCGCGGCGTGTGATGATGATGATGTGTGTGTGTGCGCGCGCGCGTGTGTGCGCGCGCGCGCCTGCTGTCTGACTCCACAGCTCTCACACCGGCTGATTTATGTACTAAACTGTAACCATGTGGCGGGGTTGAAGAGGAAGAGGAGGACGCCTGGAGAAGGGGGATGATGGTGATGATGATGATGATGATGAGGAGGAGGATGCTCAGGATGCTGGTTATTTTGGGAACAGTGGAGGCAACAGGCAACATGAGTAAAACGTTGCTGCAGGTGGCTGAGTGACCAGCAGCAGCAGCAGGATGAGTCAGTGTGGATCATGAATGGAGGAAATCCTTCATCCTGAGAGGTTTATACAGGACACACACACACACACACACATACACACACACATGCCAGCCCCTACTAAAACTCTCCTGAAACGCTGCGTCTACCTGCAATTACAATGCTGATTGGATCAACATCCGTTTGACACCTTCTGATGGGGAAAATGTCCGAAGGCCGACGTGCATTTCTATGGCCATACTTGACCTTGGGGTTATAAAAAAATGTCTGATGGACACTGAGGGAAAAGTTTTTTTAGACTGACTCATCATCAGTGATGGCGACGATGCAGCCAGCGGCGGCAGCAGTGAGCAGCCTGCAGCCCAGCAGCTCCACAGGCAGCGAGGACGAGGAAGAAATCCTGCACCATCTTCGATTTTACATGGTTTGTATTGACTAGAAGTCACAACCTCTCTGTCAGAAGACTTTTTTTTTTTTTTATTAGATTACACCGGCTGAGAGGAGATGTGTTTTCAGTCCTTCAAACCAACAACGCGATACGTTGTTGTACCATGTCTCCCAAAATAATACAAAGAGACATTATCTGATCTAATGCCACCATTACCAACACCGGTGGGAAGTAAAGACATTCATGTATGCACGTATTTAAGTACAATTTTCAAATCTTACAACTTTACCTGAGTATTTTCATATACTTACACTCCTCAACATTTCAGAGAGAAATATTGTACTTTTTGCTCCACTTCATTTATTCATAATTTTTCTGATGATAGAATGGATAATATAACACGCCTTTAAAATACAGCAAAAATGAAACCAGTGGTACATCAGCTTATATTTTACATGTCTATGCAGCCCCTTGTCCACAGGGTTATATTTTCACAAATACTGTTCTATCGTGTAACAACACTGTGGTTAAGTTCTGTTTAGGTTTAGGCTAAAAAGAAGATTGTGATTGATCATAGTTTGGGTTAAAATGATCAATGTATGACAAATGTCTGGTATAATATCAACGTGAATGCCAGTGAAATATGTGACGTGATGGTACAACATTTCCAGTTTGTGAAACGAAGCCACGCCCCCAACCCTACTCTACATGAACAAAGAAAAGTGAAACTAACGTCGTCTGAACTGAAACGTTCACATTCACTGTATCTGTGGTGTTCTTCGATGAGTATATTCAGAATATTCCCTTAGAGTTTGGATAAAGACTTGCCCCCGAAGAAATAAAACATGAGATTTAAATAATCCAATAATGTCAACCGGTCCTACTAAACTAAATTATTTAAATTGGAAGTAGACAAGATGACTTAAATTCATCAAACCATCAACTAAGTGCTGAATCATACAGTTGAATTTACTAAACATTATCGTGATGAATTTACTAAACACTATTATGTTGAATTTACTAAAACCTATTACATTGAATTTGCTAAACTTTATTATGTTGAATTTACTAAAGACCATTCTGTTGTTTTTACTAAACATTATGTTGAATTCACTCCAATCACTTCCATTAAATACACTAAAAAATTAATTAAATTAAATAAATACCAGTTAAGTCAATTCCTCCTCCTTTTCTAAATAAGTGTCAACTAAATTTGATTAAACAATATTGAATATCCCTCAAACCCTTTATTGGTATTTAAATGTAATAAAACTTGCTTGTATTTTTAGCAAAAATGAGTGTGTTCAATATTTTCACATTTCAAAACAAGGCTCGACATTAACATTGTTTTTTGTCCAAGTGCTGTTTATTGCTGTTTTGTTATCACTGAGTGTATGACCTATCTATCTCCTCTTCCTCATGTTCCACTGTACCTGTATTGTTTTCTGTTTCTGAGCCAAAACAGCTCACATTGTCTTTTTTTCCAGTGTTGATGTAGCCTGGGTATACCCGTCCTTCAATGCATGCAAATTCACTTTGCTCTGCAATTTAGTTTGGACACCGAGGACCTGATTTTCCCCTCAGCAAGGGAGCCAATCAGAACGGGGGAGGGTGCGGCAAGATGCTGAAGAAACACAGAAGCGACTTTGTTGATAACTGTGGATCCAACATGACAGCAGACAGTCATTTACCTTTGGATGCCGCTTTAGAAAATGTTCCTAAGTAATTCAGACCTCAAGTTTCATTTTGAAAAATGAGCAACTTTTAGCGCTAAACTATTTCATCGTTGGGTATCTGCTACGTCATCAGGTATGTTTGATACATTGGCTATAAACTACTTAAAGATGCATTTGATAGACATTCGTAGCGCCCAATAAACAGCTCTCCAATACAAACCACTCCTCCAATGCAAACAAATGAACAGATGGTTCCCAGGCTGAATATCAATCTTTATTGATATGACGTCTGGTGTTAGCCAGGCTAATGTTGGTACACATCAACCCTCTAACGTAGCAACAATTTGATCACATTAACTCCCCCGCACTTGCACATCACGATTAATAGGCATCTATTTTCTGTTTGTACAACAAACGCTGTGCAGCAAAATGACGCAACATGGCCAGTGGGTGACGTACCTTAAACATCAATAAGGAAATTGCTTTGAAATCTGCTGAGTTATCACTGTCAACTGCCTTCCTGAGTTTTATGAAAGCCTGAGTGAGTGTAATGTTCCATCATAAAACCATCCAGGGTCATGAGAGTCAAGAGTCAACAGTTTATTACCATTTCAATGGAACATTGACTGGGATTGGTCTTGGTGGGTCATGGTAGACAAAACAATACCATGGAAACACATCACAAAATAGGCACGCATAAGCATAAATAAAAAAAATAATACATGTGCAATGCACCAATAAAATTAGAGTGTAGAAAAATCTAACATATTTTGCCCAGAACCCAAGTAACCATTCACATTTCTACACAGGAATGTTACAGGAATATTATAAGATTGAAAAAGTAGCCCTGATGACGTCATCAGGTTTAGACTTGAGATGTTTTATAGACATCTTCTGTTAAAATCTGGATGTGTGTGTATGAAAACAGCTTTATAAAAGATGCACGAGTTGCATTATGGGAAATGCAGGTATGCAGTGAATAGCTCTGGAGGTTTATTTTAAATACTCCTTTTTTAAAATGTGTCTCATCTGCTGCTCAACTTCATAGATTATAGCTCATATTGTAGGATCCACATGAAGACCATTCCCATATATAATTTAATTGCAATGAATGAATGATTGAATTCATTTTTGGGTGAAATGTACTTTTTATGATTTTGCAGAGCCTTTTAAAGGTACAGTGTGTAGTTTCTTGTGACCTAGTGTGATCTAGTGGTGAGGTTGCAGGTGGCAACCAAAGGACCATCCAAATGTGTAGAAGAACAGAAAAAAATGTCAAAGCAGCCATTTTTGATTCCAATGTAATAGGTTGTAAGGCAATAGAACACATATGTTTTGATTTAATTATATACTAATTAAAACATACATATTATTACTGTATTCCATTACTGACTAGAAGCACAGTCAAAGATTACATCTGGTTGTAGTCTAACATCTTCTAGTGAACATCTCATCAGTGAAAAATCAATTACAGGATTAGGATTAACTCAAACTTGTTACACTGTAAATATCATTTGTTTACGCTGGGTTTACAGCAGAATCCCCTTCTCAATCTGTATACAAAGGAAGCCCCTGAAGACTCTCCCCATCCCCCGAACCCTGATTTCATCGCATGAGTGTTGTAGACAGTCATTGTTGCTGTTGACCCAGACTTTAACGGAGCCTGATTTCCCAAGCAGGAGGAGTAATCGCTCCCCCTGCACCTGAAGCAAACGCTGGACAAACCGTCAAGTCAAACAAACCTCCTGAGCAAAAAAGTTATGTTATGCGTTGTTCTTATTTGTTCCTTTTTGATTGCCGGGAACTGTTTGGATGCTTTTTTCGCCAAATTTGACTGACGGAGCCCCTCCCGACGCTGCTCGGTAGACCACGAGGAACGCCGCGGAACTCACCTTCTGTGCACTTTCACTGAATAAATCATGATTTGGAAATTCAAGCTTTTTCCAAGTGTTCCGAAGAATCTTCCTTCAGGACGCCTCGGCTGCCGAGGGGTCGAGATAAACAAGCTCCTATTGTGGCGCGACCATCAACTGGGCTGGAGTAGCCTTTACACAGCCTGGACACAAACATATCAGAGCGCTTTTGTTGGGCCTGTTGCCATGCAGAGCTAAAGCTGATATTATATCAAATGTTAATGCTGTGAGGGGGGAGCGTTAACCATAATGCCGCTGCAGATATACTATGTTGTGACATAGGGTTGCCGTCATATGCATCTTCTTACGAATCGCTGAGGCACAAGCCGCCTTCTGAACGTACGGTTCACGGTAACATAAATCCTTTTTGGATTATTGGACTAAGTGGGTGAGAAAATACTACGTACTCATTCTTTCCTCCTTCCAGTGCAGTAAATCCTCTCCTCTGGAAGGACATAATTAAAGGCCACACAGTGACCACATTCCACTTAGCCTCTGATTGGATGCCAAGTGCTTCCTTTAGAAAACCAAAGTCTGTGGTCAGTGGGGAGAGGCCACTACCGGTCACCTGATAGCAGGATGAAAGTGTCCCGCAGTTATAGCGGTATGTACATAACAGCTGTCCTTTTTACTGTAATCGCTGGTGCATGTTGTAACCGAGACACCGTACAGTACGCACATGTTTCACGGCTCTGGTTTTGTGCCAAAAGATAGAAAAGATGGCGGTATCTAAAATATATAGACAGCTGCAAAAAGTGATGGGATGGCTGTAAAAGGTCAAATACGAGAACTTTGCAGTGCAATACAGCACTTATAAAGGTGCAGGAATAAATTACCTATAATCCCCAGAAATGCATCACGAGTGTTTTTACTGTAAGAGGTTACAAATATGAGGGATTTATTATCTTCCGTATTAAGGCTTTGCAGAGTTTTTGGTAATGTTTCCTTCCATGTCTCTTTTCTTTATCGCATCACTGACACTAAGACAATATCCAGCACGGTGTTGTTGCTGTCAGAACAAGAGGGGCAAAGTGGCCCTTTTAATGGGTTTCTTTATTAACAATAGAACAAATAATAGGGCGTACAAATAAAATGGGTTGTTTGTAGTAACAAACCCGAATTATCACCAAACGCTGCAGCTCAACATACGTGAACATACAGCAGTGGAGCATTTAGCAGCTCAACTTTAAATATGGTGAAGTTGGTGAAGATGAAACCAGATGGTGGTATATAAAAGAAGTGTTGTATTGTGTTTAGTGGCCCAAACCATGATCATGATCTAAGATCAAACTCATTCAGTACATTAAATGGCATCTCAAAGAAAAATCAAATTTTAAAGATTTTTTAAAGTACATGGAAACATGTTAGCATGTTGACACCATGCACGAGCCAATCGAAGCTTGGGGTTGGGCTTGAAAGCCAATGAGGACCAACTCCAAAAGTTTGGTCACCTTTGGTTTGATGGACGGCACTCGGGGAAATTTCCCAACGACCAGCCCATCCAAATCCGGTAGGCAATAACCAGGGTTGCGTCTTAAGAGGTTAATAAAACTGAATATGCTGGGGCTGTTAAACAATGTGGTAAAAGAATGCTGGTGGTGGCTGAGGGGGAACGTTAATTAATTATTCATATTATAATTATATCATATTAAGTAGGAATTAATATCTCAAATAATGTGTTAACCAGAGCAACACCTCTCAGGAAAACTAAAGAAAATATTGAGTTTTACATTTTTAATATTTCATTATATATATATATATATATATATATATATATATATATATATATATATATATATATATATATATATATATATATATAATAAAATATCCTAATATCCTGATACTAGCAACCTATTGAAGCATCTTCAGTAGGACACAAGTGTTTTCCACTGCTCATGCACATAGTGGTACCCAATGAACACAAACATTAAAATAGTGCACACAGTTGTTCTCCATTTTCTTTGGAGACTCTAAGAAATGACTTATAGGGTTGGTAGGTACAGCTCAGAATTAACAGCTCATTCTGTATATATATATATATATATATATATATATATATATATATATATATATATATATATATATGTTTATACATTATCATGACTATTTAATAGCTTAATTTAATAAGTTGGTCTTAAATAATTAAAATAATAATTAAATAAATAAAATACTTTTAACTCAATAATACATTTTCAACATAAATTAAAGTAAATCAGCATTAACAACAAGAATATTGTTGATACTGTAGCAGTTGTACTCGTGTTGCAGTAGCTCAAGTTGTAATTGCCCACTGCCCATTTCATTGCAGTAGTTTGTGTGAATTTTCTTTTGTTTTCCATCTTGAAAAAAAATGGTTAAATCAAATTTATTGTATTTAGTCACAAACTAGAATCTCACTGTGTGATATATACTGACTTAGGTAAGGGGAAAAAATGTGCTGACTCAACATAAAAAATGATGTAATGATTTTCATGGACATTTCCGAGTAGAATGAAATTAAAATAAATATGTTAGATTAACTAACCAAGTAATTTTAACACAATTGAAATTAACAAATCAGTGAAGTAAAGAGTTGGACAAACTAGACAAGTCTTGTTTCACGTGTATTAGCTAAGTTGAAATAACTTTAAAATAATATCCATGGAAATTGTTAAATATTATTTTACGTTGAACCAGCACATCATTTGTTAGAGTGCGGACGTTCTCTTTAACCAATCCAAACCCATGCCCAAATCTAACCAGCCAATCACATCAACCAGACAGTGGATGGTATTTAAGCTCTGGATATTAGTGTGTTCTTTCAGTTATTCAAATGAGGTATATGTATGTGTGTGCTGGCTCGTGTTTGCGTGTGTGTGTGTGTGTGTGCAGGGTCTGACTTTATGAAGGGGATTTTCTGCCTGAGTAGTTGTTTCCTAAATGTAGCGATGTCCTGTAATCCTGCAGGGTGCTCCGGAGGCTAGGGTGTCATCCTCACTGCTAATCAGAGCCATTCATCAGACACATTCACACCAAAGAAAAGGCCCTCACACTGAGAGGCCTGCATGCATTTTTCATGCGTTTTGTCACATGCATACATAATCGAGCGACACAAAAAACCACCTGTACCTGTACTTCCTAACGGCCCCATAATCCTCCACGACCTGTTGGTCTGTTTCACTCCCATCCTTCCCCACAGCTTAGCTGTTCTCATCCCTTTAGGAATTTCAATCTTTGTAGATTTCTAAATTGGGTAGTGAGTATTTGAGGCAAAACAGTTTATACTCATAACAGGCAGCTGAGAAAATCAGAACGACCAATCAGTAATGAGTGAGGTTATTTTTTAATTTTAAAGAATTGTTAATGTTTAATAAGTGAAAAATAAATGGAGGTAATAAAAATTTCACTTCATTACTTTTCACTATGTTGAAAGAAGGTGAGTGTTTACTGTTATGTAGCTCTTGGCTGATAATATAACATTTAATCTTTTTTGTAACTTCTGTGTGCATAGCTACATAGTCTTGTGTCAAATTGGACTCAGTGTTATACAGTATTGTTATTTTCAGTATTATTAAGAAGGAAGTTAGCACCTGATGTAAACATTCAAGCCCCCCAAGTCATAATTATCCGGACCAGTGGCGTGCACAGGCTTTTTGAAGGGCGGGGGCGAAAAGACAAAAAAGGGCACCTATAGTGTGGCCCACTGAAGAGGGCACTTTAGCTCCTAGGATGAACCTTGACATGTGTTATAACTTCCAGGAGGGCACTTTAGCACATGTTTTGGCTCCAAAAGGGCAATTTAGCACATGTTTTGGCTTCCATGAGGGCACTTTAGCATGCTTTTTTCAACAATTGGGCCATAAGTTGTTATGCCACTGACAGGCCCCTAAGTCAGGCAGACTAATTTCATGATGGTGCTATTCAATCCAGAGTCCAGGGTTCTGTCTTCATGCGTTTCTGCATTTTTTTTCTGTGCTCTCCCTTGTTGGCTTGTGTTGTATTAAATTCTCTGATGCATGTTTCTTTGGATAAAAGCATCTGCTATATTAAATAGTAAAATGAACATGACGTTGAGAGTTTTTGGCACTGTATCATGTTTGAGATATTTTGTGCTGCTGATGCTCTTGTTCAAAGGAAAACTGAATTATTTTTAAACTGGGCCTCATTTTCATATTTTTTTTGCCACTGATTTTGTGAAAATTTGCATAATTTTCTCACTGTCAAACCAAATAAATAGTAAATATAGATAAATAGCAATAGATTCAAATACAAACATGCATTATCATCTATACCATTTGGAGATTTAGATAAGAACAGTATTCAGTATCAACCTACAGCCAGGTGCTTACCATCACGACTGGAAATAACCAGTCACAGGTTAAAGAAAAAAATCAGTATCTGCCTAAGCCACCTCTAAACCTCATTGTCTAACTCAGTATATCTCATTTGTGTAATCTAAACAAACAATGGAGTGTAAAATGACAGATTTGTGGTATTGTGAGAGGTAAAGTGCCAAATGTCCTGGAGTCACTGCTGGTTGCTAGGCAACCCCACAGTGATAATAACATAACGGATTCATATTCAGCCAACAGATGTGAGAGTCATTGAGAACTCATTAAGAACACAAATAAGTGTATTCCCCTAAACGTATACATGTTCCTTTAGGCCTTTGCAAGCAGAGAAGATTCTATTTATGTTTAACATACTCCACCTACCTTTTTTATTTATGTAGTTTACAGATTTCTTTCTATATTTGTGTTTGGGGCAGACTCTGCACCTTGAACAGGTGTCGAGGACCCTGAAACACCTTATTTTATATTATGTTTGTTTTCCAATGAATAAATCTAAGCAAAATGTCCTCATTGACAACACAACTGTAACCAAGTGTGTGTGGGGTGTGTATATGGGGTCACTTAAAAATTTACACTACCATTCAAAAGTTTGGGGTCACCCAGTCAATTTTGTGTTTTTCCATGAAAATTCACACTTATATTTACCACCTAACATGATTGCACAAGGGCTTTCTAATCATCTATTAGCCTGATAACAAAGATATTGTACCATTAGAACACTGGACTGATAGTTGCTGGAAATGGGCCTCTATACACCTACAGTATGTAGATATTGCACCAAAATCCAGATATTTGCAGCTAGAATAGTCATTTACTACATTAGCAATGTATAGAATGTATCTTTAAATAGTTTAAAGTTATCTTCATATTCACTACAATTCAAAAGTTTTAGAACACACATTTTTTCATTTGTATTAAACTTTAATCAGTTTAATTCCAATGAATACCTATAGATTTATTCGACTCCTATATTACTGTATATATGACAGCAGAGAGTGTATTAATACTGTCCCATGTTTAAAAAACATTCAATCCACAGAGAAACATACACAGCCTGTATTCAGTAACGGTGCCTTAAAACAAGCAGTCATGACTTACGTGTAGTTGTGATGTCACTACTATACAGTTACCACCAACACCCCCATTTCACAGCCATTTAAAGAGGAGGAGGAGAGGCTTGAGAAAGGAAGTGTAAAACTATACTGAGATGATCTTTGCTACTTAAAATCTCATTAGGGATGTCAAAATTCCAAATAAAAAACAGGAAAGTGTAGAATATGGGACATTTGGGACATTTAATATGGGACATTTAAATTTAAATCTAAAACTTTTGACCGGTGGTGTGTATGCGAGTAGGGGTTGAAGGAAAACAACTACTTTAAGACTTCTGTCTCTGTATTCCTGTAGTCATATTTTATTATTTAGGCTTTGTTGGATTTAATTGATTTTTATTTTATTTTTCTCAATTCTGTGGCCAGTAGTTATGTGACTATTTTCTGCTACGTTTTCTCACATGTGTAAAGCCCAAGTGTTTACCATGTTACTTTGAAAAAGTAATTAGTTATAGTTACTAAGTAAGTAACTGAGTTAGTAACTGAGTTATCCACTATAAAAGTAAGTAGTTACCAGGGAAAGTAATTATTGCGTTACTTTATTTTTTTTTTTAAAAAGTTTAAAAATCAAATCTAAATTTAGATTTTTTTTAAAGCTGGTTTCACAAGCCAGGTGCATAGAGTAGAATAGCAAAGACGGCTACCTACACAGAGGTTTTAATATTTATTGCACCTCAACAGACAGGGAGTCTTAATCAACTGCTGACAACAGCAGCATAACAACATAACAGCCTATCAATTCATGAAGTTCTGTCACACGTTTTTGTGGAGCCGGAGCAGAAAAATCCAGCTTTTGTTGCTTGGAGCTCATCTCAACAGCATCTGGCCTGGCAACTGTATGTGTATTTGTAATGTGCATCATTAAACTGGAGTTTCTTACAGCAAACGTGTGTGTGTGTGTGTGTGTGTGTGTGTGTTTGCTGCTATGTGTGTATGTAAACCTGATGTCTTTGGTTTGCTTAACATCTTTAAATCTTCCTCTACCTTAGCCAATCACCTTTACTTAGGTGGCCCCCATGCATTAAAGGGAAAAAACAACTTTATTCCCATCACTGTATATGAGTATGAACGATTCGCTCATCTCAGCCGTAAGCAGCTGTCAGGTCCTGATGGTCTGGTGTAAATAAAGTTACTGCTGAACCGTGTGCACACTCTCCTTAGTCTGGATTCTCAAATCAATATCAAAAGCCCATAATTATGCGTGCCTGGCGGGTGGGGACAGGGTTTCACAGTGTTCAACCCTAAGAGTCAGTATCCAATGAAAAGGCTACTTCCAAGCATATGACTGTAATAGACACACAGGTAAATAGCACCTGGTGTATCATTTTCCACTGTTTTCTCATATATATGTAAAAGTCTACTAATGTGACAGTAATATTGTGGAATAGCAGAAATAACAAGCGGTTGTGAAAAATGTCTTCAGGCTGTGCTGTCGGGGTAAACAATACAGTATGTCTCTATGCAGCGAAACACTGGCTCTGCAGCTCTGACAAGTGACGTGCCAACTTTCTGAAAATGTAGAAGATGTAGACTCGAGACTCAACTTGGAAGTTAAAGACTTGTGACTTGTAACGCTCCCAATACAAATCTCTGAAGCGTTACCTGGTGTGTGAGCACACGCTAGTTGCACCTTTTCCTATTCGCATTTCCAAAAATTGGGAATAAATACTTGGATGCTTGGAGGGGGTGGATTCGTTATCTTATTCATAAAAGGAAAATGTAGCTTTTGGTTAAGGAAACAAGTTTTGCAAATAAGCAATTTGTACATGTACACACTGACAAAATCGCAGTTATTGTTCTACCCCGAGCCGACAGGTTTACCAGTAAATTATCGAGGATCAGCTGTTGTGACAGCTGAGCGTTAACTGTTGTCATGGATACATGATCTCACTCTCTTATGACCTAATCTCATGGCAAACTCTCCCTCTCCCAATAATTGCAGAATAATGAATAAAAACAGGCATCAATTTGCATTTTCTTTTTGCGCCTTTCACAAAATCTTCTCTAAAATTTTGATACGTTTGGATGGAAACCCAATTACTGAGATTGCATTGTCATGGTTACACCTTCTCAGATCAGCTCATCATTGCCTTGATTGAATCATCACTTTCAGTCATTTGAAGATTTAGTCCAATTGAGATTCCATTTGAGACTTAGTCCAAATGACGTGAGTCATCTGTCTGATAATGTTAAGAAAGTTATAAAAACATAACACTTACACTACCGTTCAAAAGTTTGGGGTCACTTAGAAACTTCCTTATTTTTGAAAGAAAAGCATTGTTTTTTTTAATGAAGGTAACTTTAAACTAATCAGAAATACACTCTATACATTTCTAATGTGGTAAATAACTATTCCAACTGCAAATGTCTGGGTTTTGCTGCAATATCTCTATAGGTGTATAGAGGCCCATTTCCAGCAACTATCAGTCCAGTGTTCTCATGCTACAATGTGTTTGCTCATTGCATCAGAAGGCTAATGGATGATTAGAAAACCCTTGTGCAATCATGTTAGTACAGCTGAAAACAGTTTAGCTGCATAGAGAAGCTTCAAAACTGACCTTCCAACGACAAAAGAGACCAAAGTTTGAAGGAAAAAAATTATTATTTCAAATACAAATCATTATTTCTAACCTTGTCGATGTCTTGACTATATTTTCTATTCATTTTTCAACTCATGGTGGTAAATAAAAGTGTGAATTTTTCATGGAAAACACAAAATTATCTGGGTGACCCCGAACCTTTAAACAGTAGTGTAATACATGACGACCATAGAGTCAGATGTGTAAAAATATGGTGATGTTGTTCTGAATCTGAAAGTTGCTCCATTCAAAACCTTGTTTTGCTTCTTATGTTTGGACTTCTCTGTGCAGAATATATATATATATATATATATATATATATATATATATATATATATATATATTCAAACTCTACTATATATAGGTGCATTTACATAATGTACCATAAATTTGACTGAGGCTGGAATTCTAATAATGGTGAATATTATAGTCTAATAATTCATCCTCATAAAAATGCCAAACCCTTTATTTATCACTGATTCATATTGTTTGATGCATAAAAGCAACTGATTCTGACGTGTAAAATGAAAAAAAAAAAACACGCACATCTGCCTTCCTGAAAATAGCAGCTCGGAACACAGGAACGTCAGCAAAGTGTCGCTCGTATCCCAAAAATACCTGCACACGCTGAGGCTTTATGATTCTATTTCTGTCTCTGCTCGATCAATAACGCTGGGGAGTAGTGACAGTTAATGAATGCCCCCTCCCTCCCGCATGACAGCACATCTAAACCCGCTGAATCCTTCTAACGTGGGGCCGCATGTTGCGCATAGCAGGCGTTGCCGCGACTCGTTTGGCTGATCGGCGCGCGCGGCGTAAAAAAAGATGGCAGGCGACGCATATTTATGTCGAGAACAAAAAAAAAAACACGGACCTCCTGTCACTTGATTCATCACGTTCTCTCTCTTATTCATTTCAGCTTCTCCTCTAATGACCATTAATCTTATGAGAAGGACTAAATATAGCAGCCTCTCAGGCTATTCAGTCTTTCAGAAATATTACTAAGACAAAACTTCTCCATTTGCCTTTTTAATTTGACTTGGTGCACGATGGCTCATGGTGGGTATCATTGATTGATTCTGCTTGTTCTCCAACGTTTCTTGCAGACTCCACTCTAATGAGACCTCCACTGGTCATAGCAAGCCCACTTAACCCAAATTAGCTGTCATTACCTACCTGTCAAACCCTGATCTAGTCCGTTTA
The DNA here is from genome assembly GCA_030544235.1 of Lepturacanthus savala. Classification (NCBI taxonomy): domain Eukaryota; kingdom Metazoa; phylum Chordata; class Actinopteri; order Scombriformes; family Trichiuridae; genus Lepturacanthus; species Lepturacanthus savala. Next base: position 17,637,065 of record CM060477.1, read on the forward strand.
AGCAAACATCTGCGATATCAAACAAACATGTTGGACATCATTGGTCATAGCTTGATATTAATCTCCTTAAGGCAACTATAGTTACACAAGTCTCTGATTGTCATTTTCTACTAAAACACAACAAATCTAAATGTTACTCATAGATTCTTTTAAAACATGATAGTAGACAATTTAGACAAAGATTTTAAGCATAAAAAAATACGTTTCCAGGTGCTTCCTGTCCTGCTCCTTCTTCCTGATAACATGGCAAAGACAAACAGAATTGTTATTATAATTAGGATTTTCAAACCTGACATGTATATAACCATTTAATCATTTACAGTCTCTAGAATAACCCTAAAAAAAAGCATTTTTTTTTTACCTGGGATAGTGTTATTTATGAGCATATTTGTGCTATAGTTGCCAGCCATTAAAGTACTATTTTCTTCAATCTGGAAAAGGTATACATATATAACAATAAACAACGACTGATATGCATTAAACCTGATGAGGAATCGCTTACTTTATCAAGCTTTATAACCAGCAGATCTGGTTTATTTTATGGAATATACAGTCTTCCTGCTTGTTGTTTCCTGTATAGATAACAGTGGAAACACACGCATGTTAATAATTGATGTAGGAAGCATGCAGTGCTTACACTTCAGGACGTTGCAGAGCATATTTGATGAAACTGCAGATGCAGTACATAGCAATCCCTGGAGAGAGAGAGAGAGAGAGAGAGAGAGAGAGAGGTTTCTTCCACCACTCACCCACATGAAATGAAAAGAGCTTTTATTCCACAGAGACAGAGCAATAGAGTAAGGGAGTAGAAGAAAAGTAGGAGGTGGATGATAGAAGTGGACCTCTGCTGTGCGGAGGATGGAGGAAACCCTGTGCAGAGTTAGCATCTTTTTGGCCTCTGAGCTTCACTGACTCAACATTACATCACTGTACCTGCAGGGATAAGGGAAAAAAATAATAATAATAAAAATAAAACAAGTCCTTATGAGAGTTAGACTTGCAGGTAAGCGGATCCTTCACCTGCTAGAGGATAAAAAATACAGTACCTCTGTGTCACACTCCCGGAGCGTCACTGTTCTCTGTAGGTTAGGAGCAGCTGGCAGTCACCAAGCGGACACACACGCACAAACACACACACCGTGAATCACCTCTAGAGCAGCCATCTGTCCTCCCATTTTTACACCACACTCCAATCAGTCAGTCCGTCAGTTTTAATTGTCTGTGGCTCTGCTCGGCAGGTGAAGGATTTACAGAATATACTTCTGCTGATTTTAGTGTATAGTGTAGAGTTCAGTGACTTTGCCAAAGCTCCATAAGTGCTGTACAGGGAGTGATATTCGTATACCTCACTAACCCACGGTTCCCCCAGTCAGTGCAGTGTTAAAACTCCAGCAGTAATTCATCAGCTTAGTTCTTCATTCTCCAGGCAACTGGAACACTGTACACTCAGCTCCGCTGCCTTTGTGTCATTATTATAAGTTTTATAACCCTTCTGAGCAAAGGCGTTTATTATAATTACAGTAATAAGATGCACGACATGCTTTAAACCTCTCGCTCTATGCTATAGCAGAATGTGATTTGACATTCTGGAGAATCTGTGGTTTCCAACAGTATGGTCAAACACAATGGACACATTCTTACTGGCACACATACACACAAATATAATTACACATAACAGGGTTGATTGCCAATATCAAATACCATATTTCATATGGAGCTGAATATACTTTGAAAAGTCATTTTTTATTATTTTAAAATGATTTTTTTCATTTTATTTTCTCACTATCTTAGCCCCCCCTGACCTACCGCGTTGCCGTATTTCAACACAAAGTTGTATACACAAGATGTTCCTTACTTGCTGTATACTTACTTTCAATTAAGCTCACTGAAGTGCTGCAGCAAGCTGTTAAACCACTCGAGGTTAGAACAAACAACATTTTCAGGGGTTGTTAAGTTGCTCTTTAATGTTATGGAGAGATAATGGTTATGGTTAATAATGAGGTAAACATTAATTAAAGCGAAATCACCTAATATGTGTGTAATTAGTGGGGATAGCGGGCTGATTTGCTAACACAATCATCCCATCATGTAATAATATCATAATGTGATGATATCATGATGAGATAATATGGCACTGCCCCAAAGTGGCCAAAAATGAAGATATGAAAGAAATGATATTTCTGTCTTCAGATGTCTGTTGACAGGCTGCTATGATACAATCTGTAACCTACATATGTATAATAAATGAATAAAATAGACCCAGATAAAAATATTAATTATATGAAAGCTTTCCACAGAGATGTTTATTACAAAGTGATGTCAGAGATCAAACTACTGTTGCTGCCCAAAAGCTTCTAAGAGCCTGGATGGCAAACACCCAACCACCACTAGGCTTTCCTTTTCTTTTACTAGTGTTGAGACTTGCCAGAATGCACTAACACATAAAGAAGCAACGCACTTGTAATTAAGTTAGAAGCCTGCATAGAGTGTATATACATGCGCAACAGAAGTAGCATATATATATATATATATATATATATATATATATATATATATATATTCTGGTGTAGAGAGATGCATTAAGGTTATAAGAGCACATTTAATGCATTCATTTATTCATATATATAAAAAAGAGCTACAACAATACTATAATATGTTCAAAGAAGTTTCTGCAGGTTAAATGGGAACATAATTTAACACGGTAGGAATTTCTTCTTCTTTTTTTTTTTAAATGAATAGATAAATAAAAAATAATGCATTAATTTATTCCCATATAGAAGTTGAAACAAGTAGATTTTTTTTTTATGTTTGGCTGAATGAGGTTGTGTTGGACTGTTAAGTACAATGTAACTGTATGTACAGGCACAATTTGTCTATTAAGACTATGGTCTATTAGGACTATGGTCTTCATAAAGAGACAGGTTGTACTTTGAGTCAGACATGGAGATACATGCAGCGCCGATGAGAATGTATACGCATGTACATATGTGTTTATAAATAGGTGATAGTGCTGGGATTTTCTGAAGGTCTGTGAATGCATCTTGGAGTAAGGTGCCTAAACCGGCTAATGTCTTAGTGTGTGGTTTTTGAGAGATGTTACTTCCAATGCGTCTGCTGCGAAGAAACGGGAGAACGGAGCTTTGAATAACAAAAGTACAAAAGCGTTGGGAAGCAACATGAGGAGGAGCACCATGATACGGAGCTTTACACTGTAAAGAATGTGCTGCTGCAGGATAGGGCTGTGATATGTAAAAGAATTTATGATAATATTTAAACAATTCCACAAAAAACAACGTACACCATGATGCCATGTACAAATGTACAAGCTACAGTGGAAAACTGAGGTTGATCTGACAATCAGAGAGATACGAGACACACACACACACATGCACACATTAAGCATTCTACATTGTATTAGCCTCCACTTTCACCGATTTCACTATGCATCGATCTATTTTTAACCACCATTGCCAGCGAGGGCCGCTCCAGTACAGAAAATCTTTAATGCTCAACAATGAACAGTAGAGCAGACGCGGCGTAGTCGCTTTACTCCGCGGAGGCAGCCACATGTGATTACAGATGTCAGAAGACTCCATCAACCTTCCATCATTGTGGAGGAAACAATCGCTGTCTCTGGGGCTGAAAGTGCTCGTACTGGCTGAATGGAGGCTTATCACTTTTCGTGGTTTTAAAGTCCCAGTCCTGGTTGAAGGGAGGTGTGTCTGAATATGAGGCCTGTCACTTTCCACGGTGCTCAAATCTCAGTCGCTGCTGAACAAAGACTTATTGCCCCGGGTGGTGCTGACCGCATTCACAAACATGGAGGACGTTGACAGTGGTGGCGCCTCCACCTAATGGATATTTCATAGTTCACTTTGGATTTGTGAGTTAATGAACCACCTGTTGAACTGTTTTTTGGGGGGTTTTTTGGTGGTGTTCAATGTGTCACTGCTTTCAAACCAGCTGTCATGAAACTTTGCATTGAGGTCTGTAGTGGAATCTGGAATATGAGCACATTCCTTATAAATGTAAAAGTTTAATACATTTACTCACTGAATCTGACCAGACTACATGAGTTGGAATGCTCCTGGTATGAGAAATACGTTTGCTCCGATAAAATAGATCCAATCAATCAGCTGCAACAGATACTGACTGCATGCAAAGAAATATTATTTATTTAATATGTCAATTTTTTTGACCTATCTGATGTTTTAGATCATCTGCCTGAAGTCTGTGGCTTGTTCCTGAGGCTGGATTCCTTTCCTACTTCCCCATGGGGCCAGTCTTTTACTAGTTATTTTTATTTTCATTAATTTCCTATGATTTCATGTCACGTAAAGCTTTGTGTTTCATTTTGTGCCGGGATTGTGAACTACAGTTTATTAACATTACCATAAATTCTGTAATACTGGCTCTAACATTGGCTGGTCTTGCTGTGAGGGGGGGTGGTATATTCAAAAATATACAGGCGAGACTGTTTAGCTTATTAGAAAGCCACCAGAGCACTTAAATGAAACATATTAAGCCATGGCTATGACAGTCTAGCTAAGAATCCTAGCTCAGAATATGTAATTATTTAAATAAGTGATACAACAATGCCTTGCAGAAAGCCACAGCCTCTGATCAGCTTATCAGGTTTTATCAGGCAATGCTGAACTATTACCACCTTTAGTTTCATATATGAGTTTCTGGAAAGCTTAAGTTTCTGCGTACAAATAAATTAAAATATAGTGTATCTAGATGTCCATAGTATGCGATTTAGACAGGGTTTATATAGCTTTGATTGTATATATAAAACATGCAGAAATAGGGGAGGATTCGAAATTGCACATATGTGATCTACAACACAGATTGTCGATTAGAAATTGTGACACAGTATAAATGATATTGTGAAGTGCACAGAGGAGGTTGGGGCGGTAGGTTTGATTGCATTAGCTGGAATGCACTGCGAAGCGGTCTTTGTTAAAATATATAGCAACTCGTTAAATGACGTCGGAGCAGTCATTCTCAACCTCATTAATCATTGGCACTCGTCCCAGCCGATTCTCCGCCATGCTGACATAGCGTTTCTGGAAATATACCGCCCTTCAGGCTGAGGTTTTTTTTTTTTTTTTTTCTGTGAAACCTTCCTCTTCCCCTAAGTCTGTCTCCTGCATATTCACTCAACCCAGTCAACTGCTCTGTCCGTTCACCTGTAATCTCTGGGCCTGTCCTTCTGATCTGAGCAGGGAACGAATGCCAGCCTCTCGGTGCCGATGGTGCTAAGACAACCATGGTTTATGAGTGGGACAAACCAGCAGATAATGGTTTGGATAACACTGGTGGGGTGGCACGGCGGCGCACTGTTACCTCACAGCAAGAATGTTGCAAGTTCGAGAACTTGACTTGGATTTGGGGCTTTCTCTGTGTGGAGTTTGCGTGTTTTCTCCATTTTTTCTCCCAGTCCAAAAATATGCTTAGTTTAACCTCTTAAGACGTGCCCCCTTTTTCAGTCTTGTTTGCAAAAATAGTATGCCCAAATCGTAAGTAGCACAGTTCCCAAATGTTACTCTTCTTGGCTATTGGCTATCCGATTGGGATGGTCTCGTCATGGGAAGCTTGTATTGGGTCGTGCTGCTGTCCATCAAACCAAAGGTGGTCAAACTTTCGTAGTTGGTCCTTACTGGCTTTCAAGCCGGCTATCTCCCGGCCCCATGCTCCGATTGGCTCATGTACGGTGTCATTCGATACGGAACAACCTCGGAACCATAATTGTTGCATTATTTGCACATAGAAACCAACGACTGAAGAGTAGTTTTGCTAAATGACCCCCCCTCCGTTCCCCTGTACCGCTCTTGGTACAGTGTGTCTTAAGAGGTTAATTGGAGACTCTAAATATACGGTAGACATGCATGTATGAGTGAATGGTGTGTGTGCACCACGGTAGACCGGCGGCCAGTCTGCGTTTCACCCAAAGTACGCCGGGATTGGCTCCTGCAGACCCATGTGACCCTAGTGAGGAAATAGGCAGGTATAGAAAATGTATGGAAGGATGAATAATGCTGGTCATAACAATTCCCATGAATCATGTCATATGGGATGGATGGTAGAGATGGGAGAGATTACCAATGTATCTATTGGATTAAATTAAACTGAACAGCTTTGTTTGTTCCCCCCCAGTTTCCCAGTTTTCATTTGCTATATGGATGTTAAGACTGTTATTTACAAATTAGGAACTCAATAATTAGGTGAGATTCAGCCTATAACCCCCTATAAGGCTTTCTATATCTCATCTGGGTTAGCTGTAGCTTCATTCGGTAGATCAGTTCAATTCCTAGCTCCTCCACCTTGATGATTAATCACATTGTTCCTGACACCAGTGTGTGTGCCAACCTGAGGTTTGGATCCCGCATGGATATGTGTGAATGAATGGGTGGCTGTTACTGTAAAGCGTTTTGAGTGGATGGAATTTACCTGCACTATTTGCTTTTTTCTGTTTTAAAGACAGGAGCTGTGTTGTATTGCTTTATTTATCATGAAAATAAATAAATAATAAAAAAAATAAATATAAGGCTGTGTTTGTTGAGATAATATCTCTGTTGTATCTCAATGGATTCCATATCCATGTTGACATTTTGCCACATTTTACCAAAATAAACAACATAAAAAAAAAACTACAGGATCTAAGAAAAAAAACACATTACCATTAAATGAATGCTAATGATGAAAGAAACAAAAGAGCTCAGACAAATAAAGAGAAAAAGAGACAGAGATGCCACAGCAACAATAACAGTAACCAGCATCATTTAAATTAAGAGAAATTCTTTGCTTTGCATTTTGTTTGTATGAAAACTGGATTCAAATTTAAAGAATAAAGTAATTCAAGAATAATAGAAATAGTAAATAGTAGTAAATATACTGTCGTTTATGCACAAGTGTTTTGTAGTGGAGTTAAGGCGATAAGTGACTATTAGTTATTTCTTTTTTTTTTTATTTATTATGGAAAGTGCTTTTCCTATGTATGAAAGGTATAAAGTTTGATTGAATAATTGATGGATTAGGATACCATTCAACAGGGTTTATTGGACTGTATTCAAATTAAGTAACAAAGGAATATTAGAAAAATGATAAACTGCACCCAACTGCAATGTAAATGGGGGAGAATCGCTGGCTCCTCTCTCTTCTCATCACTCGAAAATACAGTAACCTTGTTCGGATGCAGGATGTGGAGGGATCACGAGTCCTTCAGTTCACGCTGTTCTGTCAAAACCCTCGAGCTCTAGCTGACAGCTACAGAGAGCTGTTGCATCATTAGGCACAAACTTCTATGGCCAAGCTGACAGCTGCAGCCCAAGATTTCACTTTTTTTTTTTTTTTATTCTTACAATTATTCAGTAACGTCACGGTTCTGTAGGCTGCGGTGTCAGTGATATTTCACGTTCACTAACTTACACGCAATTATCCCACAAAGCCCGGTGTGAAGGCTTCACGTTTGTATGGATAAAATGCAGCATTTGGAATTTTTCTCTCCGCTCCAAATCTGTGAACACACAGATTAGGGCTGCAACTAATTAATATTCTGAGAGTGGATTGATCTACTGGTTATTGAAACGATTAATCGATTAGTTGTTTGGTTCATGAAACGGTACAAAATGCTGATCACTGTTTCCCAAAGCTTGAGATTCAACCTGAAATGTCTTTTTTTGTCCAGACTAAAAGTCCACACTGCAAAAACTGAAATCTTAACAGGTATTACACATTTTGTATTTGGTACAATTGGTTCAATATTGAGTATCTTATCTTGATATCTTATTCCACAGGCAGATAATTTAGTTGTTTTTGGGAAAAATTGGTGTTGGTGGTTAATAAAAAAAGATTAAGTTGTTAATATTTCTGTTTTTGCAGTGTACAACCCAAAGATCACCAGAAAAACCAGAAACTAATCAGATATCAGAAGCTGCAACCAGAGAATTTGGACATTTTTCTTCTTCAAAATCAATTAACTCAAATCAATGTTAATGTAATAGTTGCTAATCAGTTACTAAGCAACCAAATGATAAATCAACAACAAAACAGACACGCGTGGAGTCGTGACCGTGGTATCTATGCTTTTACATCCATGGCTGAAACAATCTGTCTGGATGAATGAAGGTCATTTGATTGTCGCGGGGGCTGAGAGGGAGGAGGAGGAGGAGGAGGAAGAGGAGGACTGAGCGAATCGCGGAGCGATAACCTTTACTTGGCTCGCAGCAGCATAAATTCATGGTTAAGTCAGGAAGAAGACACTTAATAATAATAATTGTCTAGTTTCCTGGAGAGAGGAACGGATAGGGGAAAAAAATATACAAAAAAAGCCTATACTACAATAATAAAACAAGGTCCAATCAGGAGAGAGGAGGAGGGAAGCAGGGTTGACCTTGCATGATTGGCTGAAGTGAAGTGATTATGTAATGAGTGTTGGATAAAAACTTCAATAAATTACAACTTTGTTCATACTGCTGGGTGTTATTACACTATAATTACCTTGTATTATGATTATGTTTACTACCCTGAACACATCAGGAATGGGCAGTTGTAGGGTTAGGGGGTTAGGGGTTAGGGTCAGAGGTTAGGCCTGTCTGTCTTTAAAGCTGGTCTGATCAGTTTGAATGGCTTATCTTAACTAAAAATGGCTCTATTATAAAAAAGAAAAAAAGAAAAAAAAAGAATAAACTTCAGTGCTTGTGTGTAAATATTTAGGTCTCTGGTGTTGCTGCCAACGCACAAACTGTGAAATGGGACCACCCACTCATTCTGCTGTGGTCTAGCCGCCTCCATAGTGTTACTGAAACCTGGCTGTGGTCGTAGGTACGGTGCTTTTGAAACCATAAAATCATGCTAATTATTATAAACCATGAAATACAAAATATTTATACAGGAAAATGTCAAAATATGGCTCCTTTAATGTTTCAAAGATATGACTTTTCCTATTAAATCATTAACAGTGCAGATTCTCCGGTTCCAGACAGGAATAACAGATGCTGTGTGTGCATGCGTCTGTGCGTGTGGGTGTGTGTGTGCACGCATACTCACACAAACATGACAGACACCAACTTGATAAATACCAACATGCACATGCGGGCATACACAGGGAAGGAGCAGGCAGCGATAAGAGAGGATGGAGAGAAGTTGGGATGTGATTTGCATTCATAAATTGAAATTGTTTGTCACACTCTTCACTCCGGTGCAGAATAAATTCCTCAGCTCAGATTTCAGAGGGGAACAGAGGACGAGAGAAGACAGTAAAACATTCAGCGCACTGACGAAGCTCAATTTGAGAGTTTCAATAAAAAAAACAAAACAATATATTACAGACTATTCAACTGTCAAAAGGCTGAAGGAAAACCAAAAGTAATGCATCTGTCAGAGAAGAGTAGGAGCAGGAAGAACTCTGATCCATATGCATGATCCTGTTTGTAGACACTCTGATATGTGAGTGTTGTCCGTCTGTGTCTATTTCGAATTTGACTGGTTTGACACACAACTATCCAAATGCTCATTATTATTGTGTAAAAACAAAGATCCCTAGTGTGGCAGATGTCAATCAAACTGATGCTTATTAGTGTAATCTTAAGAGGAGGCTTTGTTTTCTCAAACATATTTTTCATGCAATGAAACTATATATAGTTTGTTTAATATTTTTTATATATATTCTTTGTTTTTTTATTTTTAGTAAATTTGGAATAAGGCTGTATCATAGCAAAATGTGGAAAAAGTGAAGCGCCGTGAATACTTTCTGGATGCACTGTATATATACAGAAAGTATTCACAGCGCTTTTTCCACATTTTGTTATGTTACATATATATATATGTAACAAGACAAGACAACACAAGCGAACACAAACTACAGTTTTTAAATGAAGGTTTTTATTGTATGTACTGAACTTTTTTTGCCTCTTTTTTTTGTTCTTGTACCAGGATGCAGTGTGTGTGTTTGGAGGTCATCGATATCAAAGAGCAAATGCTTTTACTGCAAATTTTGAAGCGCAGGCGACAGAGAAGCCGTTTGCAGAGGAGACATGCACGACCACCGCAGCTGAGCTGACCAATCACAGCCCTTGCGGTTCACGTCGACGCGACGTGTAGTTTGTGTAGGTCTTCTGTGAAGTGTAGATCTTCACAGAATTGTAATTCAGCTACATTGGAGGGTTTTCGAGCATGAACTCCCTTTTAAGGAGTCGATAAGATTCAAGTCAGGACTTTGACTTTGTTCTTTTTGCTCAGCGGTGGCTTTGGTCTTGGAACTTTGCCATGCAGCCATTTTTGCCCAGTCTATTTCTTATAGTGGAGTCATGAACACCTTAACCTGACCTTAACTGAGGAAAGTGTGGCCTGTAGTTCTTTGGATGTTGTTGTGGGGTCTCCTGTGACCTCTTGGATGAGTCGATCCTGCTCTGGGGGTAATTCTGTTTTTCCGGCCACTCCTGGGAAGGTTCACCACCGTTCCGTGTTTTGACCATTTGTGGATAACTGCTCTTACTCTGGTTCACTGGAGTCCCAAATCTTTAGAAATGGCATCATAACCTTTTCCAGACTGATAGACTGATCTCAATTACTTTCTTTCTCATTTGTTCCTAAATTTCTTTAGATCTCGGCATGATGTCTAGATTTTGAGGATCTTTCTACTTCATTTTGTCAAGCAGGTCTTATTTAAGTGATTTCTTGGTTGAGAACAGCTGTGGCAGTAATCGGGCCTGGGTGTGACTAGAGAGATTGAATTCAGGTGTGATAAACTACATTTATGTATTAACAAGGGCGGCAATCACTTTTTCACACAGGGCCATGTAGGTTTGGGCTTTTTTCTCCATTAATAATAATAAAAAAAACATTTTTTCTTCAGTTTTTTTATCTGAAAAAAACTGCATTTTGTGTCCACTTGTGTTGCGTTTGCCTGGTATTTAAATTTGTTTGATGATCTAAAAACATTCAAGTGTGACAAACATGCATAGAAATAAGAAATCAGGAGATCACACTCAACAGCTCATCCATTCTTGTGTTATACAGTAGTTTCAGCCTGTAAATAGTTCCCTTCTGCACATTCGCTCAAAATCTCTTTTTTTATTTTTAATTTTCATAATCCTGTTGATTCCTTTTAGCCTGTAGCCTGACAGTATAAAGTTTGTGGAGTTTTCCTCATCTGTTAAATCATGTTTCCCTGGTGAAGCCACAGCTGTTAAAATCAATAACACTCCCAATCATTGCATCAGCGCTCTTCTTAAAAAAAAAAACACGAATCACTAATGAATAGAGACTAATGTCTCCTCGCCGCGTGTCTGTCTGCGTCCCCCGTTCCTCAGCTCGGGCTTTATGTTTCTGTTTCCGCCGCTGCAGAGGCGGCAGCCTCCCGATTTGCAAAGCGGAACCGAGCACAGATGGCGAAATTGTCAGAAACTTTCTGTGGAGTGGAGATGAAATTCGACTAAATTGAGGGAAAGCTGCTTTGAGGAGAAGATTGGATGGGGAACTAATCACGTCTAATTTCGCTAATGAGGCTCTTCACCGGCAACGTGAAGTAGGGCACGCAGCGGCATGGGAATGCAGCAATACGCGGGGAAACGGCGGCGGTGGAAATGTGAGGTCGAGCAGAAATGATGTTCCGCAGTTAATCAGAAACGAGGCAGCAGAAGGTTTTATTTGAACGGCAAAATTTGGGATATTGAAGCGAAAATCAGTTTCACATCTTTTTTAATTATTTTAGACAGTTGAAGAAGTCAGAGAATCGTAATATTTGTAATCAGGGGAATTTTAGCTCCTAACTCCATCAGTCTTCTTTGAGTAGCAGTTAAGAGCTTAACAATATTTTCCCTGACTAGTGAGTGTAAATTACAATCACCATGTTTTCTGCTGTAATACATGAGTGATTCATCAGCTATATGAGACAATGCATATATTTTTCTATGTTTTAGTGGTGGAAGTACTCAGCTACTTAAGTAAAAGTATCAATATAGCAATACAAATTAGTGTTAAAGTAAAAATACTTGTTTCAACCCTCTGACATATGTATATGACATCATTAGATTATTAATAATGAAGCATTTTACTTTGTAGTTTGAACTACTTTGCATATACACTCCTCTAGTTTAGTCTAGTGGTTCCCAACCTAGGGGTTAGGGCCCCTCCAAAGGGTCACCAGATAAATGCGAGGGGTCATGAGGGGATCAATGGGAAAGTAAAGAAGAAAAGTTGGGATTCACAAAGCTGTTTTCACCTTTGGGACTTTTTCTGTAATCTTTGATTTCAGAGGGGGAAAAAAAGAGTCGTACCAATTATTAGACGTTATTATCTACTATTCTATCTATTAATGTTGCACCGATCGATCGGCTGCCGATCATGATCGGCCGATATTGCCTAAAAATAGCCTGATTGGCAATCGGAAAAACATGCCGATAAAAAAGACGATCACATGACGTAAATTATTAGCGACCACTTTCAAACATGCTACAAAACAATAGGTGCATCCAGGGACAGACTGGACCCGTTTTAGTCAGCCTCTCTCTCTCTCTCTCTCTCGGTGTAACCATGTCCATTCTCCTGTTTTCGTTGTGTGGAGGCGGGCCATAAAGCAACTAACCAATCACGACATGATTCTTCTAAAAGAAACCAAAAACATGTCATTTTCGACCAATCCTAATAATCCTCTGCTTCAATTTCACAGCGCGCACATCTCTGTGCAGTAGTGAGTGAGGGGGCGTGTACTAGAAGAAGTGTTTTCTGCCTGGCAACAGTGGGCCATTGGCTGCATTGTATTTATTGCCAGCACATGTCCTGACAGCCCTGGCTTCTTATTGGTCCAGATGGCAGTTTCTGTTTCTGTACTTTTTAAAATATAGTTAAATAATTGATAGTTTTATTTCTATTCTTCTATTTCAGTGCACCCTCTGTTAGATGAAAGGTGTGGAAATTTAAAATTCCTTCTGTGATCGGCAGTGATCGGCAATCAGCAGATCAAGTTTTTTGGTGATCGGTATCTGTGATCGGGCCAAAATATGCTGATCGGTGCATCACTACTATCTAACAGAGAATCTAATGAGAATCAATATGTCGCTTCTCTCCGTTTGTACGGAAGCAGCGTTTGCAGAGAGACAAGTGATCAACCAGTCTGACGCCTATCAATTGTTATTTTTAAATGCTGTATTCATAAATTCTTTGTGCAATCTGCTGGATTCATCCACAGATGCTGCTGAGTCATCATTTACACAAGATCTTCATAAGAAAAAAAAAATTAAATCACCAAAACCTGCTTCAAACGTAGAGTCGTTGGTCTCCGCCTGTGATACAACAACCTTTCAGCTGCATGGAGAGAAACGGTGCAGCCGTGGAGCCAGAGCGAAGGTACCGCTTCATATTATTCTAATGAGAAGGGGGAGATTAGAGCAGGGGACGAGACTGGAGGAGAAATTAAATAAAAGAGACAAAAGGAGGAGAAAGGTATCTGCAGCAGAGCCAGAGAGGAGGAGAGGAGTGGAATAGAGAGTGGTGTGTACAGGGGTGGGGGGCATTTGTTGAAAATCGCATGCTAAAGTGCCCTCTTCAGTGCCAAAACTCACGTTAGTGTTCCCTCTTGGAAGCCAAAATGCGTGCTTGAGTGCCCTCTAGGAGCCAAAGGGTGTGCCGAAGTGTCCTCTTGGGAGCTAAAACGTGTTAAAAGTGGCTATTTGTCTAACATATGTAAACTATTATTTCTATGTTATGGACTATGGCCAAATATTGTTTATTTTATTTAATATGGGTTGTGAGAAATATATTGTTGCGCAAGGACATTTATGATTTCTAGTATTAATAATTTGAGAGGAAAAGGCGGAAAAGGCGGAAACCCCAGGAGGATTATTTTGGCAGTACTCTGCCGATGGTGAAATACGTTTTATCCGATATATCCTCATTCAAACAGAAGCCGTAATTTTAGAGGGAAAAGTTTACTCCTGCCATTAAAAGTCAGCGGGTGGGATGACCTTCTGTTCACATCAAGTCATCAATCAACATCAATATCACTGTAAATGGCGCAATGACACATGACGACGCTACAAGCGACACGATTTTGCGTCATCCCGTTAACTTTTGCAGCTCAATCATGTGGTGATGTGCCGCAACATCCAATCAGCACTGACTATGTCACCCTAGTAGTTATATGCCAGGCACTCATTTAGAAAAATCATTGTGGCCGTGTGTGGGTCCTGGAGCTATTTTCTTTACCTCCCACTATTCTCTTGTCAACCATTGCTGAAGGAGCTGCACTTTATTTGTTGTGGACATAAGATTTGGTTCAGAAAAACCAAACGCTTCCACGTCTGAGTGCACAATATCCTCCGGAGATGGAGGCAGCTGCGTGAATATTATCATCTAAGCTCAACGACGCCTTTGACAGTAAACAGTAAGAGGGAAACGCTTTCATATAATTTGGCAAAACACGTGAATTAAACTGGGATTAAACATTCCAGATGGAAGGAAGTCAACTCACTTCCAGGCCTTCTGTAATTCACCATGGACCCATTGTCCGCGCTGCAGCACTCACGCATGTTTTCAAGGGCGTAGTGGGAATAAAGCAGCGGAGATCCACGATCTTAACGGTGCGCTGCACTCAATCAAACCGCAATAGAACAATGCACGTGTCGACCCCAGCGTCCGTCAGTGCAGCGGGAACGCTCTTTATGTCTGCGGAAGAGGTTTTTATTTCGTGGGGTTCGACTTCAGGAGTAAAGTGGAGAGAAAGACAGCGAGCGGAGGGACGTGGAAATGGAATCATCAGGGTGTCATTTCACAGCGCTAATATTGGCCGAGCTGCATCTTCAGATTAACTCGTGTGTAGTCAGTGTAAGTCTCTGGTCTCGTTCTTCTAGTCAGTCACGCTATCCGCTCGCGTTACCGTCATCTGTCACGTCTCGGAGCCTACTGACTCCAGCAGGCTTCCCCCGCTGCCGTCCAGCCTCCGAGCCCCGCAAGGAGAAGTGGGGAGGACACGGTAATTGATTGGTTTATGACCAGGCACTGAGGTTTTTTTTTTATCTGTTTGAGAAGGACTGACTCACTGATTCTGTGTGCATTCACCAAAATGTCCTAATAAAGAGGCGACTGACAGCTCCTGGCTGGGTGAACGTCAAAAGGAAGCGCTCTCGCCGAGGAACCAACTTGGATTAATGGCGGGGGCAATTTAATTTGACCGTTAAAAAGTGGATATTCATTCATATGTGCAGAACGGATTGTGCAGGAACAAACAGGAACAAAATGTGATTGTCTTTTATATATTAGGGATGAACGATTTGGGAAAATAATCTAATTGCGGTTTTCTCTCCCAGTATTGCAATTCTGATTTAATATGCAATTTTATTCTGTCCTCTATTTGATCATTTTTCTCACCAAAATAGAAAGAATGATTTAAATATGACCAACACAATATTAAATACATATGCTGTAAAATCTTCTTTCCTAATTTGTTCCTAATGTTTTTCAATTCGTTGGAATTAAATTAAACATTTTTATGTAGCTGCTCATTAGAGAAACATCGGTCAGTGATCCCTGTCTTTGAGGTGTTTGGTGCTGGGCATTTTGGTCATACAGCTGTCACATAGCTGTCATTTGTGGTATTTTTATTTTTTTAAGTGCTAGAACAAGATTGTAGCATGAAGTTAGAAGGTGTCCTGACAGGTGGTGGGCAGGGTTGACTCTGGAGCTTCATATTCTGCAGAATACAAGCTGCAAGTAGTAAAATATGACGTCATTGACGTAGAAGAGGAAGCGCCGCATCTTCTACCTCCGGAGTTAGAGGAGTTGATGAAAAGTGACACAGAGGATGAAGATTTCATTGGATTTTAGTTAGTGGGTATTTGGAGTGACACGGATGGTTTTGGTAAACTTCTTAGCATGTTATTGATGCTATAGTTATGGGATTAAATCTTAATATGTTGTGTTAACATACCAGGCACGTTCTCAGTAGTGTTATGTAACGTCAGCACCGTTCAGCTTGTTGTTGCTTCTATTTTTATTTTAAATTGTTTGTCAATGAAATTTTAAATGACATGTCTGTACTTGGTGTTGGATTTTATTAAATAAACTTCCCCCCAAAATGCGACTTTTATATGTTTTTTCCTTCTTTATTATGCATTTTATGGCTGGTGCGACTTGTACTCCAGAGTGACTTATAGTCCGGAAAATACGGTAGTTCCACACCACCAGTTAGAGACTAAATTCTCAGCTCTGACTATTCTGATTACAGATTAAAGGGCAAATTGTGCACGTTCATATCGCGATATTATTGCAAATGCAATAGATCGTTCATCCCTATAATATACCTTACTTGTATCCGTCTGAATCCTCTTTACGCCTCTCCCTTACGTTCTCACCTCCGTGTCCTCTTCCACTTTAGTGCTAAATAGAGCCGCGAACACGTTCCGTATATGTGTCTGTACATCTGACCGGCACAACGCCAACAACCTTGACATCGCCGGAGACCCGACGGTAAATGGCTTTATCAGCACAAGCGCATCAGACAACCATGAAGCATATTCATGAGGGATGAGTCAACACTGCCGTTACATAGCTTAATCAGCGGAGCAACACGTCACCGTCGGCGCAGGACGGACGATCTGTCATAATAATATAATGTTACCATGCACGTCATAATAACTGCTATAATGAAGTACGGATAAAAGATATTTTTTTTTGCAGAGCTTGACCTTTATTCGTCCTCTTTTTCTTTCCCACGTTCGGCATCCTCCCCTCCCGCCTCCCTCCCCTGCCGTCTGGCACCGAGTCAACAGCGGCGGCACCTTCCTCCTCGTCGATCGGCCCCGGGCTGGTCGGTCAACACCGAGAGGGGCCAGCTGGATATTATTACCGTTAATGAGGACTCACAACTCTGGCGCCGGGTCTCGGAGTGTGTGTGAAATTACAATGGACCGAAGCCAAATAATATCAGGCCGATACCGCGTTATATCCGAAAAAGGAGGCGTTTGCCAGAAGAGCCTCCTCAAGCCGAACACCGCCGGGGTCGCGGTGGCGTACGAGCACGAAACACAGCCGCCGCTATGTGAAGCACGTGAATAAAACATAAGAAGTGCACATAAAACAGCTTCTTCTTTTGGGAAGCTGCGCTGCACCTTGACACAGAACATTATAATGCAACCTATTTTTCCTCCTGAACACCATGAAATATTCCCCTTCATCTCTGAACCGCAGAACTCGGGTATTTCGTATTCAGCGCAATATGAACTGAACATTTTCTGGATGTGTATGGGAATGTTTTGGGCTCCTTTTCACTTTTGCATCCCTTAGATTACTGTTCCACCTCGACTGAACCTGCACACACTAATGGAATCATACCAGGTCCAATATTCTATATCTGGCTGTAAACCTTTTGTCAGAGATAGACTGTTGTACCACAAACTGATCACATACATTACAGACATCTCATACTTCCTAAAATGATTTAAATAGAATAGAAACAGTTGATGTTTGTTTGTGTTCAGAGATGTTTCTATTGAACTTCAGTCATCTCTTTTCTGCCTCATGCACCACCCGCTCTGTCATAAATAAAACATGCTGCCACGTCCGCCTCTGTCACCTGTAACTTATATAACTATGCTTATTCTCATGAATACAACGCTGGTGTGGAGCACATCGAGTTCAAATTCTATTAACCCAGAAGAGAGAAAACTTGTAAATTGGTCCAATCTGGCAGGAATTCAACAGGAGGTTACAGAAATCTGTCATGACTGAGTGATCAAATCACAAGTTATGTAAATATAATAGAGTTGGTTTGAGGTATCAGAAAAAAAATAATTCTCCTTTAAAGGTACAGTGCGTAGTTCCCGGCACCATCTAGTGGTGAGAGGTTGCAGGTGCAGGTGTAACCAATAGTTCCAAATAAATGCTGAGTCTAATAAATTAAAAAGAAAAAAAAAATCAAGGAAGTAGACGTGACAACTGACGCTGCACTTTTTATTTTTTTTGAAAGCACATCAGTCACTGTCATGTTCAAATGATATTAAAAAAGACGTAGTATGAAAGTATGAAACTTTCTGTTGTAAAATATGTAGAGGAAATATATTGTGTTTATTTTCATATTCCATTTGTACAAAGTCTGTTCCCCTTAGCTGCTGATAAACCTTATCTTACTTAAGTACAAATGCAAATGGACACGTAGTCATGTGTAGCCAATAGCTTATTTTTTTGTTGTTTTTTTCAATAGCTTCTTAATATTTAGTGCAGTTTTTTAACGTGATAGATGACTTTGACCTTTAATCCTCTCGTCAGTCTTTTGCTGATGAACGTGCCGCAAATCACCGCGTCCCCTGGGTTTAAGAGCTGTATGTGCAAAACCACTAAAAACTACTCCAAGCTCCGTGTATAAATAATGCAAAACATATGACGGCAGCGTTTCTATTTTAATCAGGCGGGTGCAGAGATGTCCAGCTGCTCTGTGAGGGCTGCAGCGAGGGGAGCCTGGAGGAAATACCCTGTTCGAAACACAATCACAGCTCTGAGACAGCAGCAGCTGCTCTGCTCTGTCAGAGCACCTGATGCTGAGCCACACAAAGTGACTGACGGCTGCGCCGCATGGAGGGAAAGCTCATTAATTGAAGGTCACTTTCATCGTTAGGAGCAGGACTGAAACACTGCCACAATCGATGAGTCGAGTAACATGACAACGTCTGTTTTTATTTGATTGTCTTTCACTGTAAACAATCCCTGTATTTTTTTTATTTTATTTTTTGCCTGTATTTCACAAATACATGAAAATGCTGACAAATCGCCCGTAGTGCCCGTAGGAAGTATTTATTCCTATAGAAAAGTGGAAGCTTAAGTAGATTTTTGATTGGCCAACTGAGGGTGTGTTGGACTGTTACATAGTCTTAATAGACAAACTGTACACTGGAATAAAAAGCATAAAATTTTGGTTGAAAAATCTACATATCAGTTTTGAAATTGTGTTGCTAGGTAAAAACGGATGCATGATAAATCTCTTACTTTGTACTTTTTCCTGTATAGTGTATTAACCTGGGCATGTTACTGTTATGTGTCTATAAATGAAGGAGTTTAGGCCTGGATTCTGTTCTGTTAGGTGACAGTGCTGGGATTTCCTGAGGGTCTGTGAATGCGTCTTGGTGTAAGACCTGTGTTAGCATGAGAGATAAATTAGCAGCTAAATCGGTAATGTCTTAGCATGTGGTTGACTGGTGTAGGACAAAATGGGACAATTAAGCTTTGAATTGTATTGAAAGCGCTGGGAAGCCACATGAGGAGGAGCCATGATATGGAGCATGTTATTGTTATATGTGTTTCTAAATACATGAATTTAGCCCCAGATTCTGTTGTGTTAGGTGATAGTGCTGATTTCCTGAGGGTCCAGACGCTCCTTGCTTTTATAGATCGGTCAACCCACAGCGTAGATGAGAGAAGGAACGTAGATTGACTGTTAGATCAAAAGCTTTGTCTTTTTCGCTGTTTAGAAGTCGTTGTCCATCGTCTCACTGAACTCCTCCCAGCTGCATTTTAATAAAATACCTTTTAGTACGGGGGCGACACAGTGGAGCAGGGATTAGCGCTGTTGCCTCACAGCAAGAAGGTCGCAGGTTTAAGACCTCCTTGGTCCTGGGTCTGGGACCTTTCTGTGTGGAGTTTGCATGTTCTCTCTGTGTCTGTGTGGGTTTTCACCAGGTACTCCAGCTTCCTCCCACAGTCCAAAAACATGCTGAGGTTAATTGGCAACTTGAAATTGCCCGTAGGTGTGAGTGTGTGAGTGAATGGTGTGTGTGCCCCACGATTGGTTGGCAACCATCTGGGGTGTATCCCTGCCTCTTGCCGTAACTTGCTGGGATTGGCTCCAGCAGACCCCTGTGACCCTAATGAGGAATAAGCAGGTATAGAAAATGACTGACTGACTGACCTTTTAGTACATTTTGAAAGATAATTTAAACGTTTGCCCACTTGGATCATGTTGGCTAAGTTCATGATAATATTTCACTCGCACTAATTTGAGAATACACTGAATATTAGGGCGCATTTTAAAGCATTTTAAATTATAGGCGTTTAAATCTTCAAATTCAAAGTTCAATTTCAAATCTGTTTCCTTAATCTTTGGCTGTTGATAAAGTTGGCATGAATTTAAAAGTATGTGAAGATGCAACAGGGGGAGTGGCCATGGGGGGTCTGGGGCTGCCCACTCCCCTGAGATATGTCCTGTCCATTAAAAAAAATGTCCTGTCCATTAAAAAAAAACCTCACTGTTTTCCAATTGGTACATAATTGGAGTAGAAAGTGGTGGTTTTGACATATTTAGGGCCCGAGCGGCGACTGCGCAGCAGTCCGCGAAGGACCTATTGGAACTGCTTCGTTTATTATTATTAGGGCCCGAGCGGCGACTGCGCAGCAGTCCGCGAAGGACCTATTGGAACTGCTTCGTTTCTTATTATTATTATTCTCGTCCGAAATGAATTGCCTTTTTGAGGCCTTTCCCATATCTCAAAACTCACCAAAATTGCTGTGCACATCTGGAGTCGCGAAAATTTACGTATTCTATAGGTCTCCAGCATGGACACACAAAAATGGCTCTACAGCGCCCCCTGGAAATTTTCAAAACACCCTCCGCATTGGGCTTAGTTTTACCAATCGTCATGAAATTCGGCACACACCTTCATCATGCCAAGACACACCAAAAAGCCTCTTGACACCATGGTGAAATCACAACAGGAAGTCGGCCATCTTGAATTGAAATTTCGCCAAAAGGGCGATTTTGGCCATTTCCACACCTCGCATCTGTGCGAACTCGTCCTAGAGATTACAAGGTCACGACCTCAAACTCGGCCAGGATGCTCTCAAGGCATGTGTGATTCAAAGTTATCAAAACCGTTTTCCTAAGTCTTACGGTCTGGCTGTGGTGGCCCCGCCTTTTTTGGTCATCGCTTCAGAGCTCGCCATCTAACTTTGAATGGCTGTCACGCCCACATACTTTACTCTATCAGCTTCAAACTGACTGGACGTGACCATGGCTCCGCCCCCAGTGTTTTGACATCATGATTACCCACTTAGTATGTGGCGCCCCCTAGTGGTAACAGGAAGTGACCTTTTTTTACTTTTGCATGTACTAAAGACACATCGTTGAACTTAGAAACTTCATTCCACCTCTACAACATGTAGAACACATTGGTGAAGCTATATGATGAACACTGTAAGGCCACGCCCTATGGCGTCCGTGTGGCGAGGCGGCGACGATCGATCCCTCGCCATGAAAATACGTTTGGCTTTTTGGTGGCTTTAACGATCACTTATCGTCATGAAAATGGATACACAGGTCAAAGGTGAGATCCTCTATGATTTGATAGGGGCAATCCACATGGGTGGGGCCAAATGCCTCTCTAGCGCCCCCTGGAAACTTTCAAAAACCCCTCCACATAGGGGTTAGTACATCCTACAGTCATGAAATTCGGCACACTCCTTAATCATTCCGAGACGCACAAAAAAGCCTCATGACGTCATGGTGAAATCCCCACAGGAAGTCGGCCATCTTGAATTGAATGGGCGATTTTTGGCGATTTCCACACCTCGCCTCTGATCGATCTCCTCCTACAGCTTTTACAGTATACAGCTTAAACTTTGCCAGGATGTTCTCAATGGATGTGTGATAAAACAATCATTCAAAGCCTTTTGTGAAGTCACACGGTCTGGACTTGGCGGCCCCGCCATTTTGGGTCACTCGCCATGTAAATACGTTTGGCTTTTTGATGGCTTCACCAACATTATATCATCATGAAAATGGATTCACAGGTTAATGGTGCAAAGACTTTGACCTGATGATGGCGACTTCCATGGGTGGGGCTAAATACCTCTATAGCGCCCCCTTTAAATATTCAATAGCCCCTCTCCATAGGGTTTCTTTTATCGTAGAAACATGAAATTCGGTACACACGTGTATCTTGACCAGACAAACATAAAAGTCTCCGGCACCAACGGTCTATGTCAAACAGGAAGTCTGCTGCCCCCTGGTGGACACATTTAACTTGTCATAACTCTGTCCCACATAAACCGATCTGCCTCAAACTTCACACATGTGATCAGGATGGGTCCCTCTGCGCTCCACCCAAAGTTAGGGTACTGTGGTGCTGCCCCCTGGTGGTCACACCGTTAACATCAAATAACTCTGCATTGCAATGCTTTATCTGCTCCAAACTTTACATGTGTGATGAGAGACTGCCGCTGAACGTAGACACCCAAGCACGTCCAGACCGTGTGAAGTCACACGGTCTGGACGTAGCGGCCCCGCCATTTTGGGTCACTCGCCATGTAAATACGTTTGGCTTTTTGATGGCTTCACCAACATTATATCATCATGAAAACGGATTCACAGGTCAAGGGTGCCAAAGAATTTGACCTGATGATGGTGACTTCCATGGGTGGGGCTAAATACCTCTGTAGCGCCCCCTTTAAATATTCAATAGCCCCTCTCCATAGGGTTTCTTTTAGCGTAGAAACATGAAATTCGGTACACACGTGTATCTTGTCCAGACAAACATAAAAGTGTTTGGCACCAATGGTCTATGTCAAACAGGAAGTCTGCTGCCCCCTGGTGGACACATTTAACTTGTCATAACTCTGTCCCACATAAACCGATCTGCCTCAAACTTCACACATGTGATAAGGATGGGTCCCTCTGCGCTCCACCCCAAGTTAGGGTACTGTGCTGCTGCCCCCTGGTGGTCACACCATTAACATGAAATAACTCTGTGTTGCAATGCTTTATCTGCTCCAAACTTTACATGTGTGATGAGAGACTGCCGCTGAACGTAGACACCCAAGTATGGTTACGCCGACAGCGCCACCTGCTGGATGAGTGTGGCATGGCAGTTTTCTGTTTCAGCCAGCCATTTTTTTTCACCCTCCTCAGTCTGAGCACAATGCACGCGCTACTCCGGCAGTGGCACGGAGAGGGGTCAATGGCGCGGGGGGCAGTGGCATAGCAGGGCGGGGGCGCAGGATGGCGGTGGTACAGGGCGGTGGCATGGCAGGGCGGTGGCATAGCAGGGCGGTGGCATAGCAGGGCGGTGGCATGGCAGGGCGGTGGCATGGCAGGGCGGTGGCATGGCAGGGCGGTGGCATAGCATGGCGAGGGCCCGTTAATGCTGCTTGCAGCACTAGTTAGGGCCCGAGCGGCGACTGCGCAGCAGTCCGCGAAGGACCTATTGGAACTGCTCTGATTCTTTTTATTATTATTATTATTCTCGTTCTTATCCGAAATGAATTGCCTTTTTGGGGACTTTCCCATACCTCAAAACTCACCAAAATTGCTGTGCACATCAGGAGTCGCGAAAATTTACGTATTCTATAGGTCTCCAGCATGGACGCACAAAAATGGCTCTACAGCGCCCCCTGGAAATTTTCAAAACCCTTTTGCATCGGGTTTACCTTTACCAATCGTCACGAAATTCGGCACACACCTTCATCATGCCAAGACACACCAAAAAGCCATTTGACACCATGGTGAAATCACAACAGGAAGTCGGCCATCTTGAATTGAAGTTTCGCCAAAAGGGCGATTTTGGCCATTTCCACACCTCGCATCTGTGCGAACTCGTCCTAGAGATTACAAGGTCACGACCTCAAACTCGGCCAGGATGCTCTCAAGGCATGTGTGATTCAAAGTTATCAAAACCGTTTTCCTAAGTCTTACGGTCTGGCTGTGGTGGCCCCGCCTTTTTTGGTCATCGCTTCAGAGCTCGCCATCTAACTTTGAATGGCTGTCACGCCCACATACTTTACTCTATCAGCTTCAAACTGACTGGACGTGACCATGGCTCCGCCCCCAGTGTTTTGACATCATGATTACCCACTTAGTATGTGGCGCCCCCTAGTGGTAACAGGAAGTAACCTTTTTTTTCTTTTACATGTACTAAAGACACATCGTTCAACTTAGAAACTTCATTCCACCTCTAAAACATGTAGAACACATTGGTGAAGCTATATGATGAACGCTGTAAGGCCACGCCCTATGGCGTCCGTGTGGTGAGGCAGTGACGATCGATCCCTCGCCATGAAAATACGTTTGGCTTTTTGATGGCTTTAACGATGACTTATCATCATGAAAATGGAAACACAGGTCAAAGGTGGCATCCTCTATGATTTGATAGGGGCAACCCACATGGGTGGGGCCAAATGCCTCTGTAGCGCCCCCTGGAAACTTTCAAAAACCCCTCCTCATAGGGGTTAGTAAATCCTACAGTCATGAAATTCGGCACACACCTTAACCATTCCGAGACGCACAAAAAAGCCTCATGACGTCATGGTGAAATCCCCACAGGAAGTCGGCCATCTTGAATTGAATGGGCGATTTTTGGCGATTTCCTCACCTCGCCTCTGATCGATGTCCTCCTACAGCTTTTACAGTATGCAACTCAAACTTTGCCAGGATGTTCTCAATGGATGTGTGATAAAACAATCATTCAAAGCCTTTTGTGAACTCACACGGTCTGGACGTGGCGGCCCCGCCATTTTGGGTCACTCGCCATGTAAATACGTTTGGCTTTTTGATGGCTTCACCAACATTATATCATCATGAAAACGGATTCACAGGTCAAGGGTGCCAAAGAATTTGACCTGATGATGGCAACTTCCATGGGCGGGGCTAAATACCTCTATAGCGCCCCCTTTAAATATTCAATAGACCCTCTACATGGGGTTTCTTTTATCGTAGAAACATGAAATTCGGTACACACGTGTATCTTGACCAGACAAACATAAAAGTCTCCGGCACCAACGGTCTATGTCAAACAGGAAGTCTGCTGCCCCCTGGTGGACACATTTAACTTGTCATAACTCTGTCCCACATAAACCGATCTGCCTCAAACTTCACACATGTGATCAGGATGGGTCCCTCTGCGCTCCACCCAAAGTTAGGGTACTGTGGTGCTGCCCCCTGGTGGTCACACCGTTAACATCAAATAACTCTGCATTGCAATGCTTTATCTGCTCCAAACTTTACATGTGTGATGAGAGACTGCCGCTGAACGTAGACACCCAAGCACGTCCAGACCGTGTGAAGTCACACGGTCTGGACGTAGCGGCCCCGCCATTTTGGGTCACTCGCCATGTAAATACGTTTGGCTTTTTGATGGCTTCACCAACATTATATCATCATGAAAACGGATTCACAGGTCAAGGGTGCCAAAGAATTTGACCTGATGATGGTGACTTCCATGGGTGGGGCTAAATACCTCTGTAGCGCCCCCTTTAAATATTCAATAGCCCCTCTCCATAGGGTTTCTTTTAGCGTAGAAACATGAAATTCGGTACACACGTGTATCTTGTCCAGACAAACATAAAAGTGTTTGGCACCAATGGTCTATGTCAAACAGGAAGTCTGCTGCCCCCTGGTGGACACATTTAACTTGTCATAACTCTGTCCCACATAAACCGATCTGCCTCAAACTTCACACATGTGATCAGGATGGGTCCCTCTGCGCTCCACCCCAAGTTAGGGTACTGTGCTGCTGCCCCCTGGTGGTCACACCATTAACATGAAATAACTCTGTGTTGCAATGCTTTATCTGCTCCAAACTTTACATGTGTGATGAGAGACTGCCGCTGAACGTAGACACCCAAGTATGGTTACGCCGACAGCGCCACCTGCTGGATGAGTGTGGCATGGCAGTTTTCTGTTTCAGCCAGCCATTTTTTTTCACCCTCCTCAGTCTGAGCACAATGCACGCGCTACTCCGGCAGTGGCACGGAGAGGGGTCAATGGCGCGGGGGGCAGTGGCATAGCAGGGCGGGGGCGCAGGATGGCGGTGGTACAGGGCGGTGGCATGGCAGGGCGGTGGCATAGCAGGGCGGTGGCATAGCAGGGCGGTGGCATAGCAGGGCGGTGGCATGGCAGGGCGGTGGCATAGCATGGCGAGGGCCCGTTAATGCTGCTTGCAGCACTAGTTATTATTATTATTCTCGTCCGAAATGAATTGCCTTTTTGAGGCCTTTCCCATACCTCAAAACTCACCAAAATTGCTGTGCACATCTGGAGTCGCGAAAATTTACGTATTCTATAGGTCTCCAGCATGGACACACAAAAATGGCTCTACAGCGCCCCCTGGAAATTTTCAAAACACCCTCCGCATTGGGCTTAGTTTTACCAATCGTCATGAAATTCGGCACACACCTTCATCATGCCAAGACACACCAAAAAGCCTCTTGACACCATGGTGAAATCACAACAGGAAGTCGGCCATCTTGAATTGAAATTTCGCCAAAAGGGCGATTTTGGCCATTTCCACACCTCGCATCTGTGCGAACTTGTCCTAGAGATTACAAGGTCACGACCTCAAACTCGGCCAGGATGCTCTCAAGGCATGTGTGATTCAAAGTTATCAAAACCGTTTTCCTAAGTCTTACGGTCTGGCTGTGGTGGCCCCGCCTTTTTTGGTCATCGCTTCAGAGCTCGCCATCTAACTTTGAATGGCTGTCACGCCCACATACTTTACTCTATCAGCTTCAAACTGACTGGACGTGACCATGGCTCCGCCCCCAGTGTTTTGACATCATGATTACCCACTTAGTATGTGGCGCCCCCTAGTGGTAACAGGAAGTGACCTTTTTTTTCTTTTACATGTACTAAAGACACATCGTTCAACTTAGAAACTTCATTCCACCTCTAAAACATGTAGAACACATTGGTGAAGCTATATGATGAACGCTGTAAGGCCACGCCCTATGGCGTCCGTGTGGTGAGGCAGTGACGATCGATCCCTCGCCATGAAAATACGTTTGGCTTTTTGATGGCTTTAACGATGACTTATCATCATGAAAATGGAAACACAGGTCAAAGGTGGCATCCTCTATGATTTGATAGGGGCAACCCACATGGGTGGGGCCAAATGCCTCTGTAGCGCCCCCTGGAAACTTTCAAAAACCCCTCCTCATAGGGGTTAGTAAATCCTACAGTCATGAAATTCGGCACACACCTTAATCATTCCGAGACGCACAAAAAAGCCTCATGACGTCATGGTGAAATCCCCACAGGAAGTCGGCCATCTTGAATTGAATGGGCGATTTTTGGCGATTTCCTCACCTCGCCTCTGATCGATGTCCTCCTACAGCTTTTACAGTATGCAACTCAAACTTTGCCAGGATGTTCTCAATGGATGTGTGATAAAACAATCATTCAAAGCCTTTTGTGAACTCACACGGTCTGGACGTGGCGGCCCCGCCATTTTGGGTCACTCGCCATGTAAATACGTTTGGCTTTTTGATGGCTTCACCAACATTATATCATCATGAAAACGGATTCACAGGTCAAGGGTGCCAAAGAATTTGACCTGATGATGGCAACTTCCATGGGCGGGGCTAAATACCTCTATAGCGCCCCCTTTAAATATTCAATAGACCCTCTCCATGGGGTTTCTTTTATCGTAGAAACATGAAATTCGGTACACACGTGTATCTTGACCAGACAAACATAAAAGTCTCCGGCACCAACGGTCTATGTCAAACAGGAAGTCTGCTGCCCCCTGGTGGACACATTTAACTTGTCATAACTCTGTCCCACATAAACCGATCTGCCTCAAACTTCACACATGTGATCAGGATGGGTCCCTCTGCGCTCCACCCAAAGTTAGGGTACTGTGGTGCTGCCCCCTGGTGGTCACACCGTTAACATCAAATAACTCTGCATTGCAATGCTTTATCTGCTCCAAACTTTACATGTGTGATGAGAGACTGCCGCTGAACGTAGACACCCAAGCACGTCCAGACCGTGTGAAGTCACACGGTCTGGACGTAGCGGCCCCGCCATTTTGGGTCACTCGCCATGTAAATACGTTTGGCTTTTTGATGGCTTCACCAACATTATATCATCATGAAAACGGATTCACAGGTCAAGGGTGCCAAAGAATTTTACCTGATGATGGTGACTTCCATGGGTGGGGCTAAATACCTCTGTAGCGCCCCCTTTAAATATTCAATAGCCCCTCTCCATAGGGTTTCTTTTAGCGTAGAAACATGAAATTCGGTACACACGTGTATCTTGTCCAGACAAACATAAAAGTGTTTGGCACCAATGGTCTATGTCAAACAGGAAGTCTGCTGCCCCCTGGTGGACACATTTAACTTGTCATAACTCTGTCCCACATAAACCGATCCGCCTCAAACTTCACACATGTGATCAGGATGGGTCCCTCTGCGCTCCACCCCAAGTTAGGGTACTGTGCTGCTGCCCCCTGGTGGTCACACCATTAACATGAAATAACTCTGTGTTGCAATGCTTTATCTGCTCCAAACTTTACATGTGTGATGAGAGACTGCCGCTGAACGTAGACACCCAAGTATGGTTACGCCGACAGCGCCACCTGCTGGATGAGTGTGGCATGGCAGTTTTCTGTTTCAGCCAGCCATTTTTTTTCACCCTCCTCAGTCTGAGCACAATGCACGCGCTACTCCGGCAGTGGCACGGAGAGGGGTCAATGGCGCGGGGGGCAGTGGCATAGCAGGGCGGGGGCGCAGGATGGCGGTGGTACAGGGCGGTGGCATGCAGGGCGGTGCCATGGCAGGGCGGTGGCATAGCAGGGCGGTGGCATAGCAGGGCGGTGGCATAGCATGGCGAGGGCCCGTTAATGCTGCTTGTTATTAGGGCCCGAGCGGCGACTGCGCAGCAGTCCGCGAAGGACCTATTGGAACTGCTTCGTTTCTTATTATTATTATTCTCGTCCGAAATGAATTGCCTTTTTGAGGCCTTTCCCATATCTCAAAACTCACCAAAATTGCTGTGCACATCTGGAGTCGCGAAAATTTACGTATTCTATAGGTCTCCAGCATGGACACACAAAAATGGCTCTACAGCGCCCCCTGGAAATTTTCAAAACACCCTCCGCATTGGGCTTAGTTTTACCAATCGTCATGAAATTCGGCACACACCTTCATCATGCCAAGACACACCAAAAAGCCTCTTGACACCATGGTGAAATCACAACAGGAAGTCGGCCATCTTGAATTGAAATTTCGCCAAAAGGGCGATTTTGGCCATTTCCACACCTCGCATCTGTGCGAACTCGTCCTAGAGATTACAAGGTCACGACCTCAAACTCGGCCAGGATGCTCTCAAGGCATGTGTGATTCAAAGTTATCAAAACCGTTTTCCTAAGTCTTACGGTCTGGCTGTGGTGGCCCCGCCTTTTCTGGTCATCGCTTCAGAGCTCGCCATCTAACTTTGAATGGCTGTCACGCCCACATACTTTACTCTATCAGCTTCAAACTGACTGGACGTGACCATGGCTCCGCCCCCAGTGTTTTGACATCATGATTACCCACTTAGTATGTGGCGCCCCCTAGTGGTAACAGGAAGTGACCTTTTTTTTCTTTTACATGTACTAAAGACACATCGTTCAACTTAGAAACTTCATTCCACCTCTAAAACATGTAGAACACATTGGTGAAGCTATATAATGAACGCTGTAAGGCCACGCCCTATGGCGTCCGTGTGGTGAGGCAGTGACGATCGATCCCTCGCCATGAAAATACGTTTGGCTTTTTGATGGCTTTAACGATGACTTATCATCATGAAAATGGAAACACAGGTCAAAGGTGGCATCCTCTATGATTTGATAGGGGCAACCCACATGGGTGGGGCCAAATGCCTCTGTAGCGCCCCCTGGAAACTTTCAAAAACCCCTCCACATAGGGGTTAGTACATCCTACAGTCATGAAATTCGGCACACTCCTTAATCATTCCGAGACGCACAAAAAAGCCTCATGACGTCATGGTGAAATCCCCACAGGAAGTCGGCCATCTTGAATTGAATGGGCGATTTTTGGCGATTTCCACACCTCGCCTCTGATCGATCTCCTCCTACAGCTTTTACAGTATACAGCTTAAACTTTGCCAGGATGTTCTCAATGGATGTGTGATAAAACAATCATTCAAAGCCTTTTGTGAAGTCACACGGTCTGGACTTGGCGGCCCCGCCATTTTGGGTCACTCGCCATGTAAATACGTTTGGCTTTTTGATGGCTTCACCAACATTATATCATCATGAAAATGGATTCACAGGTTAATGGTGCAAAGACTTTGACCTGATGATGGCGACTTCCATGGGTGGGGCTAAATACCTCTATAGCGCCCCCTTTAAATATTCAATAGCCCCTCTCCATAGGGTTTCTTTTATCGTAGAAACATGAAATTCGGTACACACGTGTATCTTGACCAGACAAACATAAAAGTCTCCGGCACCAACGGTCTATGTCAAACAGGAAGTCTGCTGCCCCCTGGTGGACACATTTAACTTGTCATAACTCTGTCCCACATAAACCGATCTGCCTCAAACTTCACACATGTGATCAGGATGGGTCCCTCTGCGCTCCACCCAAAGTTAGGGTACTGTGATGCTGCCCCCTGGTGGTCACACCGTTAACATCAAATAACTCTGCATTGCAATGCTTTATCTGCTCCAAACTTTACATGTGTGATGAGAGACTGCCGCTGAACGTAGACACCCAAGCACGTCCAGACCGTGTGAAGTCACACGGTCTGGACGTAGCGGCCCCGCCATTTTGGGTCACTCGCCATGTAAATACGTTTGGCTTTTTGATGGCTTCACCAACATTATATCATCATGAAAACGGATTCACAGGTCAAGGGTGCCAAAGAATTTGACCTGATGATGGTGACTTCCATGGGTGGGGCTAAATACCTCTGTAGTGCCCCCTTTAAATATTCAATAGCCCCTCTCCATAGGGTTTCTTTTAGCGTAGAAACATGAAATTCGGTACACACGTGTATCTTGTCCAGACAAACATAAAAGTGTTTGGCACCAATGGTCTATGTCAAACAGGAAGTCTGCTGCCCCCTGGTGGACACATTTAACTTGTCATAACTCTGTCCCACATAAACCGATCTGCCTCAAACTTCACACATGTGATCAGGATGGGTCCCTCTGCGCTCCACCCCAAGTTAGGGTACTGTGCTGCTGCCCCCTGGTGGTCACACCATTAACATGAAATAACTCTGTGTTGCAATGCTTTATCTGCTCCAAACTTTACATGTGTGATGAGAGACTGCCGCTGAACGTAGACACCCAAGTATGGTTACGCCGACAGCGCCACCTGCTGGATGAGTGTGGCATGGCAGTTTTCTGTTTCAGCCAGCCATTTTTTTTCACCCTCCTCAGTCTGAGCACAATGCACGCGCTACTCCGGCAGTGGCACGGAGAGGGGTCAATGGCGCGGGGGGCAGTGGCATAGCAGGGCGGGGGCGCAGGATGGCGGTGGTACAGGGCGGTGGCATGGCAGGGCGGTGGCATAGCAGGGCGGTGGCATAGCAGGGCGGTGGCATGGCAGGGCGGTGGCATGGCAGGGCGGTGGCATGGCAGGGCGGTGGCATAGCATGGCGAGGGCCCGTTAATGCTGCTTGCAGCACTAGTTATTATTATTATTATTCTCGTCCGAAATGAATTGCCTTTTTGAGGCCTTTCCCATACCTCAAAACTCACCAAAATTGCTGTGCACATCTGGAGTCGCGAAAATTTACGTATTCTATAGGTCTCCAGCATGGACGCACAAAAATGGCTCTACAGCGCCCCCTGGAAATTTTCAAAACACCCTCCGCATTGGGCTTAGTTTTACCAATCGTCATGAAATTCGGCACACACCTTCATCATGCCAAGACACACCAAAAAGCCTCTTGACACCATGGTGAAATCACAACAGGAAGTCGGCCATCTTGAATTGAAATTTCGCCAAAAGGGCGATTTTGGCCATTTCCACACCTCGCATCTGTGCGAACTTGTCCTAGAGATTACAAGGTCACGACCTCAAACTCGGCCAGGATGCTCTCAAGGCATGTGTGATTCAAAGTTATCAAAACCGTTTTCCTAAGTCTTACGGTCTGGCTGTGGTGGCCCCGCCTTTTTTGGTCATCGCTTCAGAGCTCGCCATCTAACTTTGAATGGCTGTCACGCCCACATACTTTACTCTATCAGCTTCAAACTGACTGGACGTGACCATGGCTCCGCCCCCAGTGTTTTGACATCATGATTACCCACTTAGTATGTGGCGCCCCCTAGTGGTAACAGGAAGTGACCTTTTTTTTCTTTTACATGTACTAAAGACACATCGTTCAACTTAGAAACTTCATTCCACCTCTAAAACATGTAGAACACATTGGTGAAGCTATATGATGAACACTGTAAGGCCACGCCCTATGGCGTCCGTGTGGTGAGGCAGTGACGATCGATCCCTCGCCATGAAAATACGTTTGGCTTTTTGATGGCTTTAACGATGACTTATCATCATGAAAATGGAAACACAGGTCAAAGGTGGCATCCTCTATGATTTGATAGGGGCAACCCACATGGGTGGGGCCAAATGCCTCTGTAGCGCCCCCTGGAAACTTTCAAAAACCCCTCCTCATAGGGGTTAGTAAATCCTACAGTCATGAAATTCGGCACACACCTTAATCATTCCGAGACGCACAAAAAAGCCTCATGACGTCATGGTGAAATCCCCACAGGAAGTCGGCCATCTTGAATTGAATGGGCGATTTTTGGCGATTTCCTCACCTCGCCTCTGATCGATGTCCTCCTACAGCTTTTACAGTATGCAACTCAAACTTTGCCAGGATGTTCTCAATGGATGTGTGATAAAACAATCATTCAAAGCCTTTTGTGAACTCACACGGTCTGGACGTGGCGGCCCCGCCATTTTGGGTCACTCGCCATGTAAATACGTTTGGCTTTTTGATGGCTTCACCAACATTATATCATCATGAAAACGGATTCACAGGTCAAGGGTGCCAAAGAATTTGACCTGATGATGGCAACTTCCATGGGCGGGGCTAAATACCTCTATAGCGCCCCCTTTAAATATTCAATAGACCCTCTCCATGGGGTTTCTTTTATCGTAGAAACATGAAATTCGGTACACACGTGTATCTTGACCAGACAAACATAAAAGTCTCCGGCACCAACGGTCTATGTCAAACAGGAAGTCTGCTGCCCCCTGGTGGACACATTTAACTTGTCATAACTCTGTCCCACATAAACCGATCTGCCTCAAACTTCACACATGTGATCAGGATGGGTCCCTCTGCGCTCCACCCAAAGTTAGGGTACTGTGGTGCTGCCCCCTGGTGGTCACACCGTTAACATCAAATAACTCTGCATTGCAATGCTTTATCTGCTCCAAACTTTACATGTGTGATGAGAGACTGCCGCTGAACGTAGACACCCAAGCACGCCCAGACCGTGTGAAGTCACACGGTCTGGACGTAGCGGCCCCGCCATTTTGGGTCACTCGCCATGTAAATACGTTTGGCTTTTTGATGGCTTCACCAACATTATATCATCATGAAAACGGATTCACAGGTCAAGGGTGCCAAAGAATTTGACCTGATGATGGTGACTTCCATGGGTGGGGCTAAATACCTCTGTAGCGCCCCCTTTAAATATTCAATAGCCCCTCTCCATAGGGTTTCTTTTAGCGTAGAAACATGAAATTCGGTACACACGTGTATCTTGTCCAGACAAACAAAAGTCTTTGGCACCAATGGTCTATGTCAAACAGGAAGTCTGCTGCCCCCTGGTGGACACAGTTAACTTGTCATAACTCTGTCCCACATAAACCGATCCGCCTCAAACTTCACACATGTGATAAGGATGGGTCCCTCTCGCTCCACCCCAAGTTAGGGTACTGTGCTGCTGCCCCCTGGTGGTCACACCATTAACATCAAATAACTCTGTGTTGCAATGCTTTATCTGCTCCAAACTTTACATGTGTGATGACAGAATGCCGCTGAACGTAGACACCCAAGCACGGTTACGTCGACAGCGCCACCTGCTGGATGAGTGTGGCATGGCAGTTTTCTGTTTCAGCCGGCTATTTTTTTTCACCCTCCTCAGTCTGAGCACAATGCACGCGCTACTCCAGCAGTGGCACGGAGAGGGGGCAATGGCGCGGGGGGCGGCGGCATAGCAGGGCGGTAGCGCAGGATGGCGGTGGCATAGCAGGTCGGTGGCATGGCAGGGCGGTGGCATGGCAGGGCGGTGGCATGGCAGGGCGGTGGCATAGCATGGCGAGGGCCCGTTAATGCTGCTTGCAGCACTAGTTTGCAGGTAGGAACTGCTCACCTACACATGACATTCTGCTCATACCTCTGAGATGCAACTGGACAGTTAGTGTAAGTAGTGCTCGTGTTATATATAAACTGAGCACTGATATGTGCTCATATATTCTAATCAATGTATAGTGTTTGGTGTTGTGCTATGAGACCGTCCCTGCTGCAGCATTTCTATGTATGATAGTTGCTGCTAAGTAGTAACTGCAGTGCAGATGGAGGCATCTGTCTGGGACTGATGATGCATGTGGTTTGCAGGCAGGTAATACAGCTGGATAAGGAAGCTAATGCAGCTTGTAAAGTGCCAGATATATGGAGAGCTTTTCCTAGGCTGCGCCAAGGTTGCCAAGGTTGTTCTTCCTGACCAATGAGCTGTGCAAATGGTCATTAAGCCTTTAAACAGCCTCCATGTCTCCCTCCTCTCCTTTATTCTTTCTCGTTCTTTCTTTCGCGTAATCTCAGTCCCCGTCTTCCTCCCCGTATCAGTCTTTGTTTCTGCGATAATATGTTTCCATCTCTATCTCATCTCTTCTCTGTCCATCTCTTGTCTAAAAATAGATGGCATCTGGATAATAGTCTCCTTCCGCTCCACTCCCCACACCTGATTTATGCCAAACTGGCCCTGCCAGCATGGAGGCTCAGCAGAACACCAGATCTCACAGTTTGGAACCCAATAATCATTTCATGCTTGGTCAGCTGGTGAATAGAGTGTGACGCCATTGGAGGGTTAGAGGAAGGCAAGGTCAGTGGAACCTGATCAGCAGTCGGCGTGCAGAGGTCACATAAAAGTCACGTAAAAGGCTGCTTACATGTATGTTGTCTTTAAATTAACACCAAAGTAGAAAATATGCAATATGAAAACCCAGAAAGCAGACACATCTGAGCCTGACCTGGGCTATTTTTAGCTTTTACGGCTCAGTCACAGTACTGACGAGGACCCAAGGGTCATGACCTTGACTTGGGTTACAGTTACTTACTAACACCCATCAACCCTAAGGAGCTTTGCATTGTAATGACTGAACAATGGTAGCAAACAACTTTCCCCTCACATGACCTCAGTGAACATAAAACTATTTTCTATCTTTAAAGCAAGGAGCATTTGTCAGTCTGTGTCTGTCATTCTGTCTATGGTGTGTATCCTTTTATGTGAAATCAGATATGTAGATTGACAGCACAAATTTGTAGCCTTTTTCTTACAATAATTTGCATGTGTTAGTATATAAAGACTATGTAACAGATTCCACTTTTCTATAGGAATACATATTTGTAGTATATGGAGTTCCTCTCTGACCTTTTACATGACTTTTAGCTCGTGGTTTTGTGGACCTTTAACTTTTTTGAATGCCTTCACAGCAGCAGCCATGTGTAGCAGAAACAGGTAGTGGCTTTCAGTCAAAAAGGCTGCGATAGAACCACAGTATTCTACAGCACAGAGCTGTTGGTGGAGATCAGAACATTGGATTCAAATCCATCATCTAGACACAAACACAACGTTAAATGAATACCAATGCTGCTCTGTGTCTGCTGGTTGAGTAGAAAGGCCAATTATTACAGGTTTAAAATGCGTTCAGAAAGAACAGGAAGCAAATGTTTCCGCCTCACTTTAGTTAAATTCCACCAGCAGGGAGTTTATTCTTTACAATCCAACACACTGAATGATCTCAGACATCTCTGCACTTCTTCCGTTTCTCGATTCTTGACCCAGAGTGAATCCACATCTGTTTGCAGTTGTCGCTTAAAAAATGATTATCTGCTAGGCTAATCCACTGCTGATTTGTTTTTATATATATGATTATTACGGCATTACCGAAAACAGGATTACAAAACTCAAAACGCAAGACTGGAATTTAAAATAAACCCAGATGCTTAATAAAGTTCACATGAAATAAAAATGACATAGGAAATAATTTTATAGTTTCGTCGAGTGACCTCATTGATGCCTGGAGCTGTAAATCCTCCCCGCCGACAGCGCCGGCGGTCTCAGGAGAGACGGACGGCGCGAGTGATGTAGTGTTCAGTTTAAATCCACTGGTGCAGGGGCTTGTGAATACAGCGGTGGGGAAATCATCCAGTAATTCACTGACAAGACAAACACACACGCGGTTCAAATGGACCAGCTGATTCTCTGGAGAATACCGCAGGGCCAGAAAAGGGTTCAAAGGTCAAATGAGCGGTCGCGACCTCGAGTTGACACCCATCTAGAGATTGGCACTCCCATCGATAATATATGCATTTATGAAGCTCTGCGGATCGTACATGAAGTGCTGCACTTCAGTGAAATACTGTTTCTGGCAACAGAGCCGTTGTGTGTCGACGGTGGAAAAAATAACAGTCGTCCTCATGAGTCATAATTCAGCGAATTAACTCTTTAACTCATGGACTAACAGTCTGAGCCACTCGGAACATTGCGTTCATAAAACATCGCCATCCAATAACTTTGTATGAGTGTGCGTTTAAACGAGCAGAGAAAAGAATTATATGATGAAACTTACAGGAACTTGGCATATACTATAATGAAGGTGGATATGATTATTTGCACATCCATTTTCAGCAGATCAGTTATAATGCAATTGATAAAAAATTAGTTAAAGTGCCCTATAGGAGCCAAAACGCATGTTAAAGTGCCCTCTAGGAGCCAAAACATGTGTTAAAGTGGCCTCTTCGGAGCTACAACCTATGCTAACGTGCCCTCTAGAAGCCAAAACGTGCCAATGTCCTCTTCAGTGGTGAGAACGTGCTACATGCCCTTCAAAAAGTCTGTGCATGCCACTAATCAACAGAATCTGAAGAAATAAATGATTGTCATGTCAGAGTCCTACATGTGTTGTGTTGCAGTGATATCTACAGTGAGCATGCTAAGCTGCTAGCTTTCGTCCTGGCCTGTAATAAAACTTCTCTATAGACAATGATGAGCCACGTAGCGTCCAGCCTGCTCTGAGTCCTACATGAGAAGAAGAAGCAGTGGTTCTCTGAGGCATCAGGGGGAAAAAATGGTGGAACATGGCTGAAAGCTGCCGTAATTTTCACTGTGGGACTTCAGCTCTTTGACCATTTTCCTCCAGCTCTTACATCTATGTAGCATTTTGATATCTTGATGACGCTGTAGCAAAACAAAGTTAGCTTTACCCTATTCAGTAAGTAACAAATAAGACAAATGCATACCGACAGTATACTGTATTTATTCAAAGTGTGAGGATGTGCAGTCACCTGCACAGAATGCATCTCTTCACCTGAGTATCACTTATATTCTGTTGTTCTGTGTGTCACACCGATATGTGTGTGTGTGTGTCTGCGTGTGTGTGTCTGACTAATGAAACGAAACAGAAGTGTCAGGAATATTGTTGAATTTGATTAGACAAGCCCATGATAGGCGACGCGGTGGAGCAGGGGTTAGCGCTGTTGCCTCACAGCAAGAAGGTCACAGGTTCAAGACCTCCTGGGTCTGGGACCTTTCTGTGTGGAGTTTGCATGTTCTCCCCGTGTCTGTGTGGGTTTTCACTGAGTTCTGCGGCTTCCTCCCACAGTCCAAAAACATGCTGAGGTTAATTGGAGACTCTAAATTGCCCTAATATGTGCCCCACGATTGGCTGGCGACCTCTCTGGGTTGGTAGTACTCTGGGATTGGCTCCAGCAGACCCCTGTGACCCTAGTGAGAAATAAGTGGGTATAGTACATGGATGGATAAATAGACAGAAGGAAACAGCTTGAGCTTTAACCCCCCCTCCCCCGGAATACAAATTCCACTCATGTATACTTTATGTGTAGTGTCCATCAGTACTTTTGCGGTATTATCTTGGCTTCTTGTAGAGTTTTTGACACCAGAGTGTGCTACTACTGTAGCTCAGAGATAAATAAGCGTTAGCACTGACCGTGCCTGACACACTGATGAAGTATTAATGAGTCATCAATGAGAGAAGCCTTCAGCGCAGACAGGGAAGGAGTCTGTGGGATAAATGCAGCTCTGGTGCAGTACAGGCTGCTCACAGGTCACAGTGCAGTGCAGACACATGAGAAGTTAAAACCTGCTTGAATAGCTCACTCCGGCTAAAAGGCCCAAATGCAATGCAAGCAATAATTGATATTCACCATTTGTCAACGCCACAGAACCAACACAGGCGTCCCGTTCTCTGTATTTACTGCCGCATTAGCCGTTTGTAATGAATGAATGAAAAGGTGAAATGCAAGAGTAGAAAATTTAACTGGAGTCTGTTTTCACAGCAAATCATCTGTTGAGCGTTTGATGGCTATTCGTTTCAGCTTTAGAACGTAAGTCATTTTATTTTTCCGTTAACCGCTCTATTCTCTCTATTGCCGGGCTCTCTCTCCATTCATCGTCTAGCTCGTTCACCCACTGCCGCTCTCTCTCTCTCTCTGTCTCTCAGCTTGCTTGTGCTATATCTCTATTTCTGGACTGCAGCAAAAAATAGCTTTGGTCACTGGGTCCTCGTTTGTTGCTCCAAAATCAAAACAAGATCAGAGTAGGGACATCACCTCTTAATGCCTTAATGTCGGGCCATTTAAAAATAGGCACAGTTTAAAATACACGAAGCAGACACTTTCAGTGTGTTGGGGCCTTAAAGGAAAGTGAAAACGACTAAAATCACTCAGATGTCATTTGAAATGACCACTTTAATGCTCCATCGCTGACATGGTGAATGGTAAACAGGCTGCATTTGTATACCACCTTTCTATTCTTCTGACCACTCAGAGCAAATTACAAGACATCCGCAAAAACACATTCACAGCCTTCAAGAGCAATTTGGGGTTCAGCCATTATGTTACATTACACTTCAAAAAAACTAATTATTGCCTTAATCTGAGTATAACTGGACAACTGAAGTGCATGTAAACCCATTGATACAGATGATGCAATTGGACTTGGGTTTTCTCCGACGTGTGTACGCTTTGATCTGAGTTATACTAGACAAGACACATGCGCATGCTCCACACAATGATGACTCAAGATGATGAGTCAGTGCTCATGCTATCCCTGCTGAAGGAGTTAAATATTAACATGTATTAACTTGCTGTTGTAATAGGCCATGTTAATCTGTTGAATCCACACCCTCTAGTGTTGTGAGGGAGGAAACGTGCCCATCAGTAATTGTCTTTGATGCAATAAAACTGGGACAAGGACCGAAGAACGATTAGATGCCAAAACCGAATTGTAAGCGTAGCTCGATTAAGCTGTCCGTGTAAACGCGTTGAGAATCTTGCCCAAGGATGTTTAAACGGGAATTGGCCAGTAAATAAACTCTTACAATTAGTGGATGCACAACAGTACCATAAATACATGCTCCATATACTGTATGTAGGATCAGACTTATGTCTGTGTAACTGTTAGCAGTTGTTAGCAGCTGGTTAGCAGCCAGGGGCGACACGGTGGAGCAAGGGGTTAGTGCTATTGCCTCACAGCAAGAAGGTCACAGGACCAAGACCTCCTTGGTCCTGGGTCTGGGACCTTTCTGTGTGGAGTTTACATGTTCTCCCCGTGTCTGCGTGGGTTTTCACTGGCTCCAGCTTCCTCCCACAGTCCAAAAACACGCTGAGGTTAATTGGAGACTCTGGATTGCCTGTGGGTGCAAGTGAATGGTGTGTGTGCCGGGGTGTATCCTCCAGCAGACCCCTGTGACCCTAATGAGGAATAAGTGGGAATAGAAGATGAATAAATGAATGAACGGTTGGCGGCCAGCTGTGTGTCTTTAAGTGATGCATGAAACAGAGAATGGTGACCAGGCCAGAGCTGACATGCAACTCTGACCTAAAGCTCTGACCTCCCTGAATGTGGGAAAAACAAAAAGAGAAGTGTCACTAAACCATCAGATCCAATCAGCATCTATTTTACACATTCGTCCTTCTGATCCAGAGGCCACAGCACAACATGTAAGACGCGATGACAGTTGTCAATCATACAACCCGAGATAAAGGAGGTTTTATGCAGGACAGTAACCAGGGGGCTGTGTGTAATCCTCCAGATCTGCTTCAGTGCAACACACTTCAGACACCGTCTAGACTGTCCCCCCACTGGATGTCTGCTGGTACAGATTCAGGTTGTTTTGCTCCGTTTCCAGACATCTGGGTCAGCCATTAATAGACTGTCCTTCTTTCGGAGCGCTCAGCAGGGAGGTGTGATTCCCGATCACAACCTCTAAACTGATCTAAACGTCCCTGCGTCGCCATGGAAGTAGGCCAGCGGAGGTGACATCAAACTTGTAAAATATTATTCTGGCTCATGGTCAACGTTGTTTGAGCATCACTCATTTGCTTTCAGTTAAGTCATTTTTAATATTTTCAAAGTGACTTGCTCGGTTCGGCTACATGTGAAAGTCTGAGTTATATTTTGATCACAGGGATGACGAGGGATAGTTATTTTAAAGGAGACCTATTATGCTCATTTCCAGCTCTATATTCATATTCTATATTTCACTAGTGTAGCATTGTATTTATTTCTAGTTGAAATCTCCTTATTTATCTCACACTGGCGTTTTCTGTAGCTCCTCAAGCTTTAGCTCCTGTCTCTTTAAGACCAAACACATGAATATATCTGTTTTTGTTCTGGAAAATGAAAAAAACATTACAGCAGGACACCTTTTTTTAATGCTCATCAGCTGTTTATTGTAAGTTTCCTGTGGGAAATGGATGAAAAAATGTAAAAGTACAGATTTTGTTTTTCACTTTGTTTAAAATTTGGACCATGTATAAGGCTGATAACTACTGAAAACTGCTATTTAGTGGACTAATAACACCAACAAGTGGGTGATGGACGCCGTCTTAGAGTCTCGTAAAAATCTTCCTATATTACAATCATGACATAGTCAATGTAGATTTCATATTCAAAGAACTGGCTTCAACAAGTGTTTCATGTTTTATGAAGTAGCCCAGCATTAGATGCGATGGGGATTCCCGCCAACTTAAAACATTTGTCGAAGTGGTTTTGTAATTTAAAAACCCTGCCAACTGTCTAGGAGGTTACTGCAGACACGTGACTCGTGCATCCATCCTCCTCATCCTCACTGGCTCCCAGGTGAGGGGATGAAGGAGCCCGCCCCCTCCCTGCCCTGTTCTCCATCAGCGGCTTATGAGGAATAAAGGATAGCGTTTAATTAGCGGAATCTAAAT
The DNA here is from genome assembly GCA_030544235.1 of Lepturacanthus savala. Lineage (NCBI taxonomy): Eukaryota > Metazoa > Chordata > Actinopteri > Scombriformes > Trichiuridae > Lepturacanthus > Lepturacanthus savala. Next base: position 17,678,277 of record CM060477.1, read on the forward strand.
TTCAAAGGAATCATGCTAACATGGCCTGACATGATCCACTTTCTCCGTGTCTCTGAGCACCAACACAATTAAAACAAAAACAGGGTGGGGAAAAAAATGAAATAATGGATTACTGAACGGTCTAGAAGGCACAAGAGCTGCTTATGTGCTGCTTGAGTTAATCTTCAATCCATTTAATTGTCCCGTGTATAATATAGTATAGGGGTGTGCGCATGAAGTAGCGGCAGCGCTGGGGACAGATTCCCAGCTTTATCCTGATAGTACTCAAGCGCACTGGAGTGCCTACGCACAGACGGATGAGATTACCGGACTACACCGAATTCTTATAAGCGTTAGTTATTAAAGAATTAGACCTGTAGCTCGACCGAGGACACGGAGGTCGTGACCGGTAATCGCAGGCTTGGAGGTTTGATCCTCACGCCCTCTACACTGAACTCCAATCAGCTCAGCCCCGCTCCCTCTGAGTCCTCTCTCGCATTAGGGAAGGGAACTACTACTTCAAGTACCTCTGTGTCCACATCCCTGAGGGCCTGACCCGGAGTGCTGCAGACTGACTCAGCACTGAGGAAAAACAGAGACTGATTCGCCACAGACGCTTGAACAAAGTCCAAGTTTTCTTTCAAATACTGAGAGATTTCTACTCCTGAAGAGCATCGAGCAGAGCTTGTATCCCCTTACAGTGATATTACCTTATTCTGTAACAGTAATGTAAATGATTTTGATTTTCATCTCATCTTCTATACCCGCTTATTCCTCATTTGGGTCACAGGAGCCAATCCCAGAGCATTACAGTGAGAGGCAGGGATACACCCCAGATGGTCGCCACACCATTCACTCACACACTCACACCTACGGGCAATTTAGAGTCTCCCCTAACCCAAGATGGTCTTGAACCTGCGATCTTCTTGCTGTGAGGCAACAGCGCTAACCCCTGCGCCACCATGTCGCCCCTGATTTTGTTTTTAAATCTGATTGTATTACAGTTATAAATCTCAATAACACTCCTTTTCTTTTTCAATTGCAATCATCTCTATGCAGATGATTCAGAACGACTCTGACACTCACTTACAAAACAGCAACTAAGACAGCAGCCACCAACCTGAATTCTGTGGATGGCTTATTATTTCATCCAAAATTGCCTGGCCATGAAATCCAATGGCTGCAACCACCAACTGTGCGTCTCTAAGCTATGCTCATGATGAGAGATGCCTGGTCCCAGCCAACATTTCCATGTGGTTGTCCATATGGGTTAAGTTTGGGATGCGCATATGGGTCCCAAGAGAGACGTGTAGGGAGGGATGGCGCTGCTTGGTAATAAATAATAAAACGATAAACGGACACAGATAACAGTCCTTTCCGGGGCAGCTTACTCTCATTTTTTGATTTCTCTTAGAGGCCGCAAACAACATCAACTCCCAACACTTCCCTTTTATTTTTCCTTTCACAATAAAACTCCTCACATCCTGTATACTGACCCATACCTGACACGACTCTACTAAGAGCTGCCCTCATAAGAAAACAGATTATTTAACAAAAGTAGGTTATAGACATATAACTGTGTATAATTAGGCTCACACAGGCGCCGATTGCCAGGAATCATGGAGTAACACTTAGGCAGTTTATTAATGTAAAGTTATTACAACGGTGATGATGTTTGTTGAACATTCCCTGTTCCCCAAAAATCTGACATCATTCTGCGCTTTTCACTACTTTCCCTCTCTCTGTCTCTACGTACATTATTGTGACCCGAGAACTGATCTAATTATTCCCTATCACATCTCAGCTCATTGATTTAATCAACAGAATCTGTGGTGATTGATCTAATTAGAGTTTGCTTAATGCGTAGGATGCAGGCTTGCATGTAAATAGCCGTTTTGTGTGATATTTCAGTAATTTGACCCTGCGGCCGAACACATACCTGAGCTACTCTGATGCCAATGGAACACATTGTGCCATGAACCATAGGTGAGAGTGAAGAGTTGTGTTGTTTCACCCCGACCTCCTGATTATGTGGGTTCTGTTGCACTGTAACGGCCTGAGTATTATAAACTGAAACAATGACGAATGAATGAAAGCTAGTTTTGAAGCAGGACATATTTAATGATTAGGTAATAAGAATAAAACCCCCTTTTTCCCCGCAGACATTCTGACAGTACACAGTAGCAAAGGCACAGATGGAATCAATAACATAAATGATAGCTGTATTAATATTATTATTTACACTCAAGCTTTTTTCAATCCAGATATCTGACACGAGAAGGTTATATTTGAGTTGATATATACGTCTGGGGGCCCCAAAAGCTCCAGGAAATGTTATCACCAAGAGGCAGACCAGACACATTCAGTCTCTATGAAATGGCTTCATCCATAGAGAAACAGCTGATTGAACACAGCTCAAATTAGCTGTGACTACATTAGGCATGATGCTAGCTGCTTATCGCTTCACTGAGCGATGGAGAGCAGAGCCCAAACCCGACCTGAGGCACCGATATCACTATATGCTCTCTCCGATACACACAAATGCAACAGGCAGAGGTGATGCAATGTTTCTTCCCTCTTATTTCTGTGAGGAGGAGGGAAAAAAACAACTTCTAAATAAATAAGTTGATCTCAAAGAGCTGGCGGTGACTCATAAGCACAAGGGTCGTCCTTGGTGGTGGTTGAGCTGAAGTCTGTGTGATATTGCTATGGGTTTTTTTTTTATATTGTCAATGTCTTCTGTCGCTGGAGGATTCCCAGATTAAGAATGTCATTGTACTGTGTGACAGACGTCTCTAGTACATATGACAATAAGCTGGGAATTGAATTAAAGGAGCTCTGGGCCACGGTCAGTGGAAGCAGGCGTCAGCTCCCAGCGGAGGAATGTAATCATGGCACCATTCAAACAGGATCAAAAGAAGAAAGATCTGACTCTAGCAGAGCTGCAACGTTTAATGGATTAGTTGGTCAACTATTTCACTAATCGATTAATCGATATGAGTAGTTTTTAAGAAGCTGTGTCCAAATTCTTAGGTTCCAGTGTCTTTTATCTGATTATTTTCTTTATGGTAAACTCATAATCTGGACTGGACAAAAATAGACATTTTACGTTGAGTCTTCATCTTTGGAAAACTAATTTATATTTGATATTAAATGATATTTATAGTTTACATCATTTTATGAACCAAACACCTTATTATCTAAATTAATCATTTGAATAATCAATAGATAATACAATGTAAAGGTTAGTTGCAGCTTTCTCGCCATCGACTGCTGTACATGTTTTCTGAAATAAGGTCTCATTGTGTCTGGTGAAAAGGGGGGGGGGGTCCTAATTAATGAACATAATATGTGATGGTTGTAACACAAATAAACACTATTTGTGTTTCCATAAACTTATTATGTTGAGCATTTTCAAGTGTCTTATTAGAAAAGGTTGAAAAAAATGGCAAAATTTGAAAGAAATCCACTTAAAAACGACTTAATCACACCCTCTAGGATTTCACAATGTTGGTATTTGCAACCTCAACATGACTTTGGTCAACTGTTGTGAAATCAGAGGAGTTTTTGCAATTTTAACCACTCACTGTGACTTTCCAGCAAAGACCAGGAAAAGCAACACCCCACTGTTCTGCATGAAAGTGGGGGCAAAATATTTTTTACAGCGTGCGACATCGTGATAGAACGTAGAAGAAATCCATCCATTGAAAAGCATTTTGCCACCACCAAACACAATATGCGACGTACACAAAGCACTACAACTCCATCTCCACCTAGCTTGACATGAGGTCTGGGAACCGTCTATTCATTAGTTTGTATCGAAAGCCCAGAGCCGTTTATTGGATGCTACAAATGTCTAACAAATGTGATGGTACATAGCTTATAGCTGATTTTATCAAACTAACCCTATGACATACCTAGTGACAATGAAATCCCCTGTGGTTTAAATTACTTGAAACCTTTTCTAAGGCTGTATCGAAAGGTAAATTACCGTCCATGTTGGAACGACAGTTATCAACAAAGTCGCTTCTGTGTTTCGTCATTCTCTTGCTGCACCCTCCCTGTACTGTGATTGGCTCTTATTGAGGGGGAAAAAATGGGTCCTTGTTGTCCAAGGCCAAATTGCAGAGAAGTGAATTTGCGTGCAAGAAGGATGGGTATATCAGGCATTTTAGGACACAACAATCTAAAAAAGTCTCATGAAATCCTGGAGGGACTGCCTAATGTGCTAAATATGTGATGGAAACAACTTTATTGAGTATGTTCTGACATACCCAGATACTCCTATAGAAAAAACTCATCCTCAGGAGCTGTGGCGACACATAACCGTTGCATCGTATTTAACAGAGGCTTTCTGATTTAACAGGACTTTACAGTCTTAGGGGGTGGAGATTCAGTCTTGTGTAACCGGATGGTCGACTCCCCGCCTTTACACCTGCTCAGCAGAAAGTGTTGGACACTAACGCTGGGATCCCTGCTTGTCCTTCCTGCTCAACACAAGGTGAGAGGAAGCAGATGCCCAGTAAAAAAAAAAAAAAAAAAAAAAAGACTGAACAGCATCTGTCTCCCCTACATGTATCTAATGTAGCTGCTGCAGGTAGACCTGAGGAAGGCACAGGGCCCCGCCTCCTCTAAATGGCTAAATCAATAGACTGTAATGAGGAATAGCTATATTGATGCATCGTATTACAGTGGAGGTGTAAAAATGACATTTCTCCTTCGGTTGGCCTCGCTGCGCCGTCTCAGCTGTCGCCGGGCCGCTGTCCCCCCGGTGAGTTATCTCCTCCATCTTGTCAGAGTGAACGTTCATGTTCATCCAGCGCTACCGACTCATCATGAGACATTGTCCTTCACCTCTTCACCTCTGGCCTGTTCATGCACCTGGACCTTAGGATCATCCACTTACACTCACTGTCACTCTTTAGTTTATATGTATTGCAACAATGGCAGCTACTTTTCAAATGCCGAGGTCAACATTCTATATGCAATATGCTATATATTATCTAATTAATTACAGATTTTGTAATTAATTAATCACAATTAATTGCATAACAATATTTGTCTCAAAAGCAACATTTATTACACTACCCTTCAAAAGATTAGGGTCACTTGTTTCTGAAAGAAAAGCACTGTTTTTTTCAATGAATAAAACCTTAAATTAATCTGAAATATGCTCTATACATCGCTAATGTGGGAAATGACTATTCTAGCTGCTAATATCTGGTGTTTGGTGCAATATCTACATAGGTGTATAGAGGCCCATTTCCAGCAACTATCAGTCCAGTGTTCTAATGCTACAATGTAGGGCTGAACGATTTTAAGAAAAAAATGAATTTTGATTTTTCTGGCAAATATTGCGATTTCAATTTCAACCATGATTTCAATGCAAATTTAGTCTATAAAGCTAAAGAATGAAAACAGAGGGGTTTTTTTTACACGTTTACAGGCATTATAAAAGGTTGATTAATGGCTCAGCAGCATGAAAATAATTGCACCTTTGTCTTACCTTAAAAGTAGTGCAAGAATGGCTCACAGGAGTTAGCTTGAACATTGATATCCGCAGCAGTTACACACAAAGTGAAATGCTAGTGCTGGAGGAGGAAGACTGAGCCAAGTTTTTCCCGGTTCGGGGGTGGACAGCTATCGTCGGCGTCCACACGGCGCGGTTGGAAACCACGCAAGCTCGCTCGTCGGACATTCGAGAGGCAGCGGAGAGATATATCACCGGAGGAGAGCGGTGGCTAACTGTTAGCAGTTAGCATCGTCGATTAGCCACTCGGAGAACGGGACAGCGGGTGAGCGGCGGAGGAAGACGACATCGCCGAGTGGATTCGTGGCTTCGCAGGAGGTCGGCGCCGTAGCGCCTCGGATTCGGTAACTCGCCGTGGACGGACATCAACGGATGGAAGTAATTAATAATCAGTCATCGCCATTACACAGAGCCTTTCTACACCATGCACATGTGATATTGGAGTGACAAAATGGGCCAGTTTAGTATCATCGTGTTGTCTGAGATTGCGATTTTCGGTCGAAAACAATAGATCGTTCAGCCCTACTACAATGTGTTTGCTCATTGCGTCAGAAGGCTAATGGATGAAAACCCTTGATGCTATCATGTTAGCGGAGCTAAAAACAGTTTAGCTGATTAGAAAAGCTACAAAACTGACCCTCCAACGACAAAAGCAAATTTTGAAGGAAAAAAAAACATAATTTCAAATCGTTTTTCTAACCTTGTCACTGTCTTATATGACTATATTTTCGTTTCATTTACAACTCATGGTGGTAAATAAAAGTGTGACTTTTCATGGAAAGCTAAATTTTCTGGGTGACCCCAAAATTTTGAATGGTAGTGTATATGACAGTAATGTTAATGCTATGTTTAGTCACATTATTTATTAGTTATATCCTTCCAAACATTTAAATCATAGCCTTTCATTGATGGATAGTTCATACTGTGACTGAACATGTCCTAAAACTATTCATATTCTTGCCATGTCCTTTCACATTTTAGCCTAGGCTACATTTACAGTAGGTTACAGGTTAGCATCTCTATTAGCTATCTGTTGCATGCATCTATAGGCTACTTCACTATTTTTCTCATTCTCTTAGACTATTACACCCATGTTCACCCTTCCTCCTCTTTGCCTGGTCATCCTCTGGCCTTTCTTGCTGAAAGAAATGCTAACTTTGATTGATGCAGCCTCTTCCGTCGTTCTAAAAATAGACCCGCCGTCGTCAGTACCATTGTGACAGCGTTTACTTTCGCATTTAACAAGTCAATATATGAGCATCTCTGTCACATGAGACTGCGTTGACGTCATGATAATTAGGTGGGCTTTAAAAGTTTGGTTTTTCGGCTTTGTGTTAACATTTTTACATGCTGAAATGTAGCTTAAGGGGAACAATTTAAAAAAAAAAATGAAACTCAAGGGAATAAAATACAGAGGTCATGACCCAGATGAAGAAGAAGTCAAATTTTTTGACTTGATCCGAGAGCCTCAGAGGTTCTTCTGGATTTACCCTCAGCAATCTATCACATAATTCACATAATCACATAATTTTACTGCTTTTTATCGCATGTAGCGGCAAAAGCATGTTTGACACCACGGCCTCTGTACTTATATGTGGATGCTGATATTACGGATAAAAGCAGTAGCTCATCTTGTATCTCTAAGGAAAGAAAAGACATTACCCTGCTTGAGCTATCTACTGCCGCGATTAAAGAAAATCGAGAATAAGCTTCTTGTGTCATAAAAAAGGGGGATGTGTGGAAGGGGTATTTGTTATCGTAATGAAAAATTAAAACAAAAGGTTGATTCATAAACTAATATGGATAGATAGATGGTGTGTGTGTGTGTGTTTTTAAATAGCCTGCACACTTAAGAGCCTATATCACTCTTCCTTTGCCCGCTTTGGAAATTGTGCCGTTCAAATAGGCAATCGGACTTGGTTCACCGCTCGCTGCAACACACACATTTCCCATCAGCGGCGTTGCGCCGTGATTGCTCTGTCAACTTGTCCGTATTCATTATCATAAAACAAACTGCAGTTTAAAGGCTGTAAAGATGGGTTGTAAACACGACATTCAGAGCCGGTCCCGCCCCCCCACCCACCCCCCACCCCCGGGGCTCCTCGACACCAGACATCACTTATGAGAGCCTTGACATGTATTATTTTCTCGTCCCGTCTCCCCACTCTCTTCCATTTGCTTTATTCTGTGGGCCTTAATGAGGATCGTTTGCACAGGCAAACATAGCCGGCGCCCGACTCTCGCTGTCAACTTTCACGGCATCTGTTTGTTCTCCCGCCGTATTTGGTCCCTCTAAATATAGACCGCCACGCTTCCGGGACGCTATAGAGGTGCGTGTGTCTCATTTGACGTAATGACTTTTAAAGCCGAAGGCAGCGTTTTCTCGCAAGTGAGACAACAAAAGAACAAAGCTACATTAATGTTTTATATTGGACACTGTTTTTTTTTTTTTTCTTAGCAGTCATCACAGTATCTTCTCTCATGGCTGCATAAAGCCGCTGAATTCCTTCCGGTGGTGTGCATAAGCCCTTTTGCCCTGCGGTGAAGGCTTTAAAAACATGCTGCTTTCAGATGCACCCGCTGTCCGTGAGGCCTGACATGCCATGTTGAGGAGATGGATTTGGGTAATGGTCCAGCAACAGTTTGGGCATTAAGCTGTCGCACAGAGGAACCCACAGAGAGAATAGGGAAGAGAACAGCACCCAGGAGGAGCAGGAGCAGGAGGAGGAGGAGGAGGAGGAGGTATTCCCCTCCGTGTCATTTTAAGGCCTGTTTTGCTGCAGGGAGACATTCACTGATATTGTAATAGAGATGCGATCTTTGTCATAGTGGATAAGACACTTTCAGTCATCGATCACACGTTTCCTGCTGAATCCTAAAACCTTTCAATTTATGAATTTGGAAATAAGACCTTAAAAAGGCTTTAAAAAAGTCTGGAATTTCGATATCTGGGTCTTAAAATTTGTGCTGTATGTAAGTTCTCCGTATTCTCCACACAATTTTCATTTGTTAACCGCTATTATTTTGATTAAATAACGTGGCCTAAATAAAAAGTGGCAGAACTGTCATGGTTTGGACGTTGTGGCTTGCCAGAAGTTGCAATCTAGGATGTAGTCAGGGTCGGAATGTGGTGAATTTGGCTTGTTATTGGATATTGGCCGGACATTTGGTTTTATCTGTGCTTTTGTTCAGAGACCAAAGCAGTGTCCATGTAAATTAAGAGTGTCGTATACAGCCACATCATCATAGTCTGATATACTCAGTGTTGGGCATGTTACTTGGAAAAGAACTATAAATATAAATAGTTATAGTTACTAGTTACTTCTCCTAAAAACTGAGTCAGTAACTAAGTTAGTATACTACTATACGACTATATAGAAGTATTGAAAGTACCATTGAAAGTAACTATTGTATGTAATGTACTGGGATTTCCTGAGGGTCTGTGAATGCGTCTTGGAGTAAGATGCTTCAGTGAATTAAAGATATATACATGATAATATTACCGCCAACTTTCCGTCTCCACATTGCCGATCTAGCATCATTTGCTGTGGTGCATGTAAAGGACCATCTCCAAGTTACATGTTTCAGTAGGAATTGATTAAAGAATAATGTTCCCCCGAACAAAATGACTCCCTACTGTGTTTGCTGTAGTACAGTGCCTTAGAATTGTTGTCTGTAGGTCTGTGAAAACAGGCCGTGAAATAGGTATTAGGTTTTATATAAATGGTCTTAAAAAAGTTTTTAAATGCTTTGACATCTGTGAATGTTATAGTGAATATTATGTGCGGGTCATGTGAAATCTATGGGTTGAGAGGCAGAAACACTGAAGTGTGTGTAGAGGGAACGCAACGCTGAAGCAAACCCAGACGCTAGCAAAGCCTTCTAGCTTATGCTCTCTCCAAGCAATTTTCTTTTAAGTGAATAGGTGCCATTTTGGATTCCAGTGCTACACCCATACTGTCTTTAGCTTATCGTTTCAAGCTAATTGTGCAACTGCCACTTCCAAATAAGGATATTTTTTACCTTATATAGTGATAAGTCTAGTTCCATAGGTTATATACAAACTTTAGTGCATTATGTTTCATAGGAATAAGTAGGAACAGTGACTGTTGCTATGCTAACATACACAGTAAATCCACTCAGTCGCTCTACAATAGTCCCAAGGCATGTAATACACACTCAGGCTAAATAGAGATATAAACTTAATCTGTGGTTTGGTCTGTTTGTGTGGTTGATTGATAACGTTGTATGGATGGATTTAAACTGCAAACTGCAAATAAATCCATTTACGCTGAGCACTTTAAGAAATGAGGACCACTTAGTTTGTATTTTATTACTGGATTCCAAAAATGAGTATTCAGATAATACAAATTGTATCTTATTTGAGGTTCTTCTTGACAAAAATCCCGTTGAGTGCTCCTCTAAAAATTAATTACATTTTGTAGCAAGCCTTTCTAATTTCTATATTTGCACCAGTCTACTTCAACAGAAAGTAAAAGCAGCTGCACAGCTCAATACAGCTGAACTGGGTCAAACTCATTGTATTGTATTACATAGGTTTCAGTTACATTTCAATAAAGAAAAATATATTTGATGAACTTAATTATGAAGAGTTTTGATGCAGGTTTGAAGTGTCTTTTATAGTATCTTGACACAATAAATGGTCCTCAATAATAATCTTTTTATATCCTTCCTCTTCTGCATCAGCAGATCCATAACAGATGTTCAGAGAACAGAAACAAGCCCGTGAACACTTTTTCTACATGGTCACCCGTCGAAATCCGGCGCCGACATTAAATCTTGATTTACTGAAGTAGAAACGGCTCTGCACAGAAACCCGATACAGTGGTTTATAAAATAAGTCTTTCACCTGCACCCTGCTCTGATTACGTCTGATTGATCCGAACCGAGCATGCAACTCCAAGCCTGACAGGACGGATTCGGACCCGTGATCCGAATCGATGAGGATCCTCCAGCGCCGCTTACTGTAAAACCTCAATCAGCTGATCCTGACTGGACCAGACAGAATGGAGCCTGTTGTTGTCACACACATAACTGCTACTGCTGCGTTATATACAAATTAACTAAAGTAGCAGCTAACGTGTTAGCGTGTGGTATACGTTCGTTATGTTAGTGGCATGGTCGCTGCAGGGGAGCTTTGAAGCATAATGAAAGTGCTGGGAAGCAATACAAGTAGCTTTACACTGTAATGAAAGCACTGCTGCTATGGGATTTTTAACTTTTAATAATTATAAATTGTGCCATATGCAAGTTCTATCTTAAAGCTGAGGTTGATCTGACAAACAATCAGAGTGATACGCAAGCCACAGACACACAGACGCTCCTTGCTTTATAGATAGTTGCTGATTAATCTTCTGCCGACTGACTATTTGATGAACTCAATCATTTTTAGAGGCTTGTGAAAGTAAAACAATGTTATTTGTATAGCCTAAAATTACAAATCACACATTCGCCTTAATGGGCTTCACAGTTTACACAACGCTAACACAACATCCCGTGTTCTTATACAAGGAAAAAAACACTCAAAAACCTCTTTATCAGGGAAAAAAACTCAGAAAGAATAACAGACAGGCGTGCAATAGATGATGTGTGCACAGGATGAAATACAATACATTCAGAACAGGAAAAGAGTTGAGTATCACATCAATTAGAGTAACAGAAATACTGTACATTGATTCATGGTGTATGTGGAGGATGGTCTGTGAATGGGAAACCACAGGGCACGTCTCTGGGAACAAAACAGATTTGAAAATGGATTTAAACATTTAAAATACATCAGTGGGTCATGAGTGTTACAGATGTAAGAAAGAAAGAGAAGCTCATGAGGTCCCTGCAGTCCAAACCTATAGCAGCATAACAATGTTCTAGGCCAGCCAGGGCCAGCCCTAACTATAAGCTTCATAACAACCGAAAGTTCTTAATGTAGGAAGGGTGTCTGCCCCTCTGGACTGAAACAGGAAGACGATTCCACAGGAGACGAGCCTGGTAGTTGAAGGCTCTGCCTCCCAGTTTAATTTTAGAAATGCTGGGAACCTCTAATAAGTTGCATTTTGGGAGAACTCAGCTCTTGATGGATGATACAGCGCTATGAGATCCTTAAGATAGGTTAGTGGGTGAGTCTAAAGGAGGCGCAGAGAAGAGCACAGAGACCGTGTCTGTCCCCTGACCGTTGAATTTATTTAACTCTTTTATTTTAAACAACAGGAGACAAGCTACACATAGTAACTTAATTAACAGTAGCACAAATACAGCTAAAGTGGAGCAGGATTGAAGCGTGAAAAAGCAATTTGATCTTTTTTTTCCTCTATCCTATCATCTCGTGACCCTTCGTGATGGTCCTGACCCCCAGGCTGTGAACCACTGTCTAAGTGTATGTTATTTCATGTGTATATAGGGCACGGGTGGCCTTCCACCCAGTGTGTGCAGCAGCACTTCAGGTCACCAGCCGAGGCAAAAAAAGGCCCGTTTCTCTCCACTGAACAGTGAAGTGCAGCAATTTATTTTTTTTTACCGGCGACCGACGGCTGCGAAGATAGCAGCGGGGCCGTGATACACGGGCTTCCCCCGCGCTCACCCCGGCGGTCTCCTTTTTCCCGCTCCTTATCGTCACGAGAGCCTCCAACATCAACGGAAAATGGGGAAAAAAAAAAACGCTCCCATCAAATTGCGGATGCGGATTACGGAGGCTGTTGCCCGGCGCCGAGCTGTGCCGTGCTGCATTGCACGCCTGCAGTGTCCTTGTGCTTGTGCGGAAGTGTTGTTTTCTGTTTGTTTGCTTCCTTTTACCATTGTGCACGGTTTTCCCCCCCGTGGACCGTGGCATTTTAGCTTTCTGCCGGGGTTTTTTGTTCCGCTGCCCTGATTTTTAGAGCGAGGGGGCATGTGGGACCTCAAACAAAAATCATTAGTTTCAGCAAGCAAGAACATTTCACCAATGACAAGTGCATTCATCAAGTAAAAACCGTCCTGTATATTACTGTTCAAAGCTGTTATTAATGTACCCCGTGAAGCTCCCTATCCCTGTCTCTGACCCCTCAGGAATCACGCGTACCTTTCCCCGGGTAGAGATGCGCTTGTAACCACAGCGCGCCCAGTTTTGCGGAGGATGAAATTTAATGAGTATCAGACGCTCTCTGGGGACGTGAGTCGCGGCGAACGTACGAGCGGCAGGCGGGTCGAATATCTGCAGCGGCAGAGCTTCTGCAGCGATTTGAAGTGTCATGCTGTTAATGGAGCCAGTATGACCAACGCTGAATCCCTCATCGTCTGCCAGCAGATAATTACCCTGTTTGTTACCTCACCAGCCAAAATCGATGCAGCACAAGCTGACTTTTACTCCTTATTGACATTATGCTTTTCAGCAACAACAAAGTGCCCCGACTGTTGTTTTGTCTTTCAGCGTGCCGTCTGCAGCAGAGGAATGTGTCACATTGTGTGGGCTGCTTTTGCTGCTTTTGATCAGCTCTGTTGTGTTTTTATTTTATTTTTATTTTTTTTACTCGCCGCCATCGCCAAGTGCTCACTCCTTGAGGGACGTTGCGTCCGTTTATATAATATTGTAGATAGGGCCGTTGCAATACCCATAGAATTGCAATACCTGTAATAACAAAAAGATGTTTGAAAAAAAAAAATCATTATCGTGATTACTTTTGGTCAATGCTGAAATCACGGTTATTCAAATAATTATTTTTTAAGTTACACAACGCATTTTTTCAGCATGAGTGACTGTGCTTTTGTTTGAGATGTTAAACAGTTTTGTTGTGCTGCCACGTAGATATCATCTTATCCCAAATACCTATACCGTATTTTCCGCACTATAGACCGCACCTGTATATAAACCCCATCCACTATATTTAAAAAAAAAAGAGATATACAAGCTGCACTGGGCTATAAGATATAAGATATCTATGTTCAAAAATTAGATATTTACTGCATGTATAGAGGTATTTTGAACTGTAAATGTACATGTATGTACCTGAACAGATTCTTTCCGAACAGTGCCTTTTAGTATGGCAGCAACTTTGCTGGATTAAAACAGAACAGATCCAAGAGAAAATACAGTAACCTCTGAAGTCTGTAGTTACACATAACATAACGCAGTAACACTAGCGCTAACACGCGCACTAACACTTGCGCACTAACATTAGCACTAACACTCACTAACATTAGCACTAACACTCTCACTAACATTAGCACTAACACTCTCACTAACATTAGCACTAACACTCTCACTAACATTAGCACTAACACTCTCACTAACATTAGCACTAACACTCTCACTAACATTAGCACTAACACTCTCACTAACATTAGCACTAACACTCTCACTAACATTAGCACTAACACTCACTAACATTAGCACTAACACTCACTAACATTAGCACTAACACTCACTAACATTAGCACTAACACTTGTGCACCAACACTAGCACTAACACTTGCGTACTAACAATCTCACTAACACTAGCACTAACACTTGTGCATTAACAATCTCACTAACACTAGCGCTAACACTTGCACACTAACACTCTCACTAACACTAGCGCGAACACTTGCGCACTAACACTCTCACTAACACTAGCGCGAACACTTGCGCACTAACACTCTCACTAACACTAGTGCTAACACTTGCGCACTAACAATCTCACTAACACTAGCACTAACACTCTCACTAACACTCTCACTAACACTAGCGCGAACACTTGCGCTCTAACACTCTCACTAACACTAGTGCTAACACTTGCGCACTAACACTAGCGCGAACACTTGCGCACTAACAATCTCACTAACACTAGCACTAACACTCTCACTAACACTCTCACTAACACTAGTGCTAACACTTGCGCACTAACACTCTCACTAACACTAGTGCTAACACTTGCGCACTAACAATCTCACTAACACTAGCACTAACACTCTCACTAACACTAGCGCTAACACTTGTGCGCTAAGAGTCATCCCACCACGCAGGGAAGGGTGGAGGTAGCAGCACTTTTTACTCTATAACAAAATATTTTGGTTTTATTTTAACAAAACACATTTATTTGATTTAATTTAGATCTTTTAGTACTTGTTTTGATAGGTGTGTGTTTAAATAAAAAAAAATTAAATGCCAATAGATGTCCTTTTTTATTTTTTATGTTTAGGTTTTTACAGGCATTTTCTATCTGCCTTGTGTAGCAGGTTATAGAGTTACAAGGGATTTTACAATTGGCTTCAGCAATTTATTGAAATATAAATGATATATGTGTTCAAATACGGATCAGAATGCCAAAACAGCACTAAATTTGGCTGAATTACAAAAGGTATAAGGTATAGGTATAGTTAAGGTATAGGTATAAAAAGATATAATTCTTAGTGAGCTGAGCCAAATGATCTGGCTCACTAAAAAGACCTGAAATTCCCATTGCTAGTGAAAGCACCCACCTTACTTTAAAGACCCCCCCCCCCCCCACCCATGTATTAAGACATAAAAATACTTTGCTTGGAATAACAAAGTGTATCTGACATGTTTGTTGCATGAAAAAAATGATAATTAAAATGGCCTCTATTGTTTTATCCCCATGTCCCCTATTATTTTTCATTTTAGAAGTTTAATTTCTGGACACAAGATGTCTCCTACTTCATGGTAATGTCAGTTCTCAGTGTTTCTGACCCATCAGCTTTAAGTTTCCACATCACACATCAGAGCTGGTTCTTGGTAGAGGTTAATGCTGAGGACGCTGTCAATCCAAAAACCATCTTTTACACTAATAATAATAGGGAGAGGAAATGTTTCACCTCTGTCCCTTGGTGTCCCAGTGATTTTAGTGTGAAATTACATCAATATGATGCCTCGGTTATTCCACATTCAGCCAGTCAACTGTTGCATTTCAATTCCAAGCATTTACTCACTCAACAATATTTACTTATTTAAGCAGCAGGTGGCATTATCTCCTGCCTTACAAGCAGTTTACAGATCAAAACCGCTCCGTTTCACGTCACACTCATCCAGTCACAGTCACAGTCATCCAGTGGGCTTGACCGGACCATTTAGCGGGCCGGTTATGGCCCCCGAGCCACATGTTTGACACCCCCTTTTCTCAATAAAGCCAATAACTGCCGCCTTAAATCTACTGTATATTGGCACTGAATAGAAGTGATGCGCTACAGTATCATCCAATATGAATTCATTAGTTTTGCTACTGTGCCGGTGGTCGTCAGGAGCCCGTAACTATAACTAAGCAGCTCACTGGTCTTTTCTGCCTGCGTGAGTCTAGATCATTTTCCTAAGAGGCAGATATCTGTCGTCGATGATACCGCGGCAGGGGGGGAATGAAACGCTGCAGCCGATAGCGTCGTAGACTGCGCATCCGCAGATTAATCTCATCAATATTATTTTGTTGTGAAAGAGAAAAACGCCGAGCTCCAGCTTTGATTACTGCTGCTCAGTGGAGGCCTGATAGATTTTTTTTTTTTTTTTTATCTTTTTACCAGAGCGACTGGGCTCATTGCTCATTACACACAGTTGCTGTAAGTGAATGGAGAGGGCATTAAAGAGAGGCCATTTGCTCTGCTCTCAGTGTGTGTGTGTGTGTGTGTGTTTGCATGCTCGTTCCACTGCAGAGGCTCAGTTGTCAGGCAGATTTTCCCCGTGACTCCGTGACGGTGACCGGAGGGTTGATGGTTTGATTCTTTGAGCTGTTGACGTGTCCTTGAAAAAAGCGCCCCCCCCCTCTGTCACACAAACGCCTCAAATATAAATGCATATGAGCTCCTTTGCATCAAGGCCAGGAAGTTGCAGCCTGTCTGTTGTTCCCGGGTGTCAGTTTTATTACGCTCGATGACTTTATAGCAGCCGCGCCGAGTGTCAAGGGCAGCTATAATAAATGTTGGGTTTTAGCCTTGGCAGTGAATAATGATAAGGCCGTGCGCTGTTTGATCCAGAAGCTGACCTTCACATGAGGCCCGGCTCCGTGATTCATACAAGTAACCACTCCGGACTAAAGACCAATATAGAGTTGTCCTGAAAAGGGCACTTTGAGAGTCCATTTGTATTATGGGTTGATGCTCTGGGAATTACTAAAAGCTCACATTTGTCTCTTTCCCACCAGAGTAACGTAGAAAGAAAGTCACCAACGTCGTCGTCCAGGTTCACTGATCATGAACACCTCTGGAATATTCAGCTCTGTGAACATGTTGTCGTGGAATACATCAACAGAAAGAAAAAGGTTTTTTGTTTTTTTCAGAGAAAAAGCTAAGAAAACTAGATTTTTGTAGATTTTTTATTATTATATATAACAACTATATAACAACTTCAATCACTTTTTCTCTCTTTTTTTTTTTAAATTAAAGTTATCCGTCATCTCTGGCTGCAGCTTTAGGGGTCGCAAACTTGTAAAATCTCAAAACTCTCAAAATCTCCAATAATGAACGTGGTGCAAATCTACTATTTGTAGCCTGTCGTGCTGCAGCCTGCTGCTCCTGTGTTTAAATAATGCTGCTTCCACAGGGAGCCTGAACAATTATAATAAAGTTTTAATTAAAATATGCTAACTCTGACACATGACACATGGTTGCCTCACCCATAGTGTAACTGACATCATTATAACAGGATTTGTTTTCCCCTCCAAGAAAGAGCTCAATCATTGTCTGGACTCCGCATCAGATATTAAGAAACAGCATTAGGGGGGAGGGGGCATTTACGGCAATACTACGCTTCAGCTGTTGGTTTCTATGCACAATTAACGCATCGATTATGGTCTGGAAGTTGTTTCGCATCGATTGACACCATGCACGAGCCAATTGGAGCATGGGGTTGGGAGATAGCCAGCTTGAAAGCCATTGAGGACCGACTACAAAAGTCGAACACTTTTGGTTTGATTGACAGCGGTGCGATCCAATAGAAATCTCCAATGACAAAGACTGTCCAAATCTGATAGCCAATAGTCAGGGCTTTTCTTTTACGTGGAAACTGTGCTACTTACAAACTGAGCATACCATTTTCACAAATAAGACTGTAAAAGGGGGTGTCTTAAGAGGTTAAAAGTTGCCTTGTTTGTGGCCCCCCGGACCTAAATTACATTATCTGACATTTATGTATTGATATGAGCTGTGGGCGACATGGTGGTGCAGGGGTTAGTGCTGTTGGATCGCAGCAAGAAGGTCGCAGGTTCAAGACCTCCTTGGTCCTGGGTCTGGGACCTTTCTGTGTGGAGTTTGCATGTTCTCCCTGTGTCGACTCAAAATTGCTCATAGGTGTGAATGGTGTGTGTGCCCCACGATTGGCTGGCGACCATCTGTATCCCTGCCTCTCGCCTGTAATGCGCTGGGATTGGCTCCAGCAGACCCCTGGGACCCTAATGAGGAATAAGCAGGTATAGAAGATGAGATGATACAAGCTGCTTGTTTAAGCCATTCTGAGATCCCTCAAGTGTGTGATGCTGTTACCCTGGCGCGTTTCAATATTGATTTGATCTTTATCTCGAACTGATACAACATAACAAAAATATATTGCAAAAATAAAAACTGATGGCAGCGCAATATTTCCATTTTCATAAAATGAAATCTAAAGCAGTTTTTAAACCTCACAGTGGTACAAGAAAGAGCAGAAAGAGGCTAGGAAAGTTCTGCCCCTTCCTTACAATGGCATATTATAATAATAAAATCGCAGAGTGTCTGAGGAAAATGGCAATGAACATGTATAGGAGTTTCCCTGGAGAAGATGTTATAATATGTGTCTCCGGTTAGTAAAGGGACTATATATAACTAAGAATTCCTTCTCGTTAGCAACAACTTTTCAGTGGCCGTTTAGTGACTCAGGGTCCTGTTGCTCAGTGACTAGCAGGTGATTGTTTACCTCCTTACACGTCTCGTAACACAAAGCATCTCTCTCTCTGTCACACACACACACACACACACACACACACACACACCCACACACACACACCGGCTCCTTTCCTGCAGTTGATATCATTCAAAATATAATTTTTTCTTTTATTTTTGTCTTTTGCTGGTGGGGAGCAGCTGCACAGCTGTTATCTTCCCTCGCTGTGTGTTTTATTTATAGATTCACCAACAAAACAAATTTAAAACGGCTTAATAAATAATATGAAACGAGGAAAATCTGGGATGATGGATTAAAGATTCAGAGGGAGGAAAGAGGAATGAAGGTGAGGGTTCGAGAGACGGAGGGACGATGAAAGAATCAGGGTCAGGGTGAATAACGGAGGAGTGTTGTCAGCTGGTGCTGGGATGACAGGAGGAAAACCGGTGGACGGAGAGAATTTTAGAAAATCAAAAGAGGAAGAATACTCCAAATAGTGAATACTGTCAGGAAACAGGCCGTGTTAAACACATCACACTGCTCCGCAAGTAAGGCTCGGTTATATGTGCATTTGGTTGTCACAGTCCTCTGCGCAATGACAAAGTTGAATCTAATCTAATCTAAACTAAAGGAAACAATGAGCAGCCTTCAGCAGGCATTAATCACAGAATGTAGGTGGGTGGTGTAGTGTGACATCCTACAGAGATTAATGTACATGAAACATTATCATTCCACTATCAGCACGCAATTTATCTGACGCCCGCGTCCATTTATTCCCTAAACATATTGATAGTGGACAACTGAAGGAAGGAAACATTTATATTTATTTATTTTACCACCAATGAGGAATCTGCTTCATCCAATGGCGTTTTTTGCTAATTATATGTAGTATACAGTGGTGTGAAAGCATTTGCCCCTGATTTTGTTAATTTTTTTTTAATGTTTGTCACATTTAAAAGATTTAAATCGTCAAAAAAATTTAAATATTAGTCACAAACAACTCGAGTGAATACAAAATACAGTTTAAATGAAGGCTTTTATTATTAGGAAATATAATAATAGAAAAATATATGTGTGGTTTTTGCAGTGGTTTTGGTCTTGGAACTATAATGGCTATAGACAGATATAGTATATAAATAATGGCTTTCACTCTAACTTTATCTCACATTTTGCACAAGAGGGCTCTTTAGTATGGATGTTGGCAACTTTAGCTACTATAGGGCACTTTAGCACATGTTTTGGCTGCCATGAGGGCACTTTAGCACGTGTTTTTCAACAATTGGGCCACGAGGGGTGACACCCCCCTGTGCACACATGTGTATGTGTTTCTACAACTAAAAGAATCTGTTTCTTCAGTTTTTTTGCTCCAATAATAATTAAGTCAAAGTCAAATTTATGTATAAACCACATTTTTCTGGACTTTACGCTCACCTTCAAACACACCTTTCCAAACCGGCACATTTGGTCTGATCCCGACGTAAAATCCAACAGCCACTTTGAATCTTGTACGGATGATTTTTGCATTTGTTATATTAACTTACTAGTGCGTATCACTGCTTTGCTGGTTTTATGACGTCTTCATCCGTTGCTGTTTGTTTTAATCTGTGTTTTGTAAGGTGCCCTTGAGTGCCTTGAAAGGCCCCCCCGTAAATAAAGCACGTTATTACTCTCATTATTATTACGATCAAAACAGCAACGCCATCAAACAACAATTCAACAGACAAAGACAGAGAAGGGCAACTCGCATTTAGAGTTAAAAGCCAAGGAGTGAAAACGTGTTGTAAGAAACAGTTTAACGATGGGGTCAAGGTTGCAACACAAAGGAGATTGAGCCCTCTACTCTCTGGAAGGAGTGTAGGGGGCTCAATCTCCTATATGCTGCACTCCTGACCTTTGACCTTCAGACAACCAACAGTATCTGAGCAGCGGGACTGAGTGACCTTGAGGGAATGCGTGGCTGTAAGCGGTCAGATCGTTAGCTCGGAGCTATCCCATTTACTGATTTGTAGGCAAAACACTAACACACGTGGGAAATGTTCCGTGGTGAAGGGCAACGCCGTCATCAAGCTGGGGCCAAGATAAAAGGATGTATAACCCTTTCAAAGGCATTAAATGATAAAAGGACTTAGATAAAAAGCCTCGGCTTCTAAAAGCTGGATTTGATTGCTGCGTTTATCGCTTTGTCCGGTTTAAAAATCAGCATCCATTGTCACATTTCATTATAACACCTCATATTATTTAAAGGGACTTTAGTAGCAGCCTAAGAAATGCACAGCATGGTTGAAACATGCCACTGTTTTGTATATAAAAAGAGCATAAAGACACAGAAAGATGGGGGATATGAGCGCTTGTTAAAAGCACACTGTCATTTTCTGCTGCTATCGGGGTCTCTCAATCAAAAAAAGGTAGATAAATAAACAAAAAGAGTATGTTCATGAAGTCTAATTATCATCAGGGTTTCTCTCTCTCTCTGAAAAATAGAACCCGGTAACTAAAACCAGTAAAAACACAGAATCAATACGTTTCATGTTAAAAATCCGAGTTTATCCGATAATGTGTGGAGCCGCCACATAAGTTTATACTAACATTTTCTCAGTTTGTTTCACTGATTACTTTGGATCCAGGTGTCCAACATCAAATTAAAAAAATGTATTTATTCTTTATTACATAAACAGAAAGAAGTCTAATCTTATTTCATCTGCTCATTTGTCCCCAGAAATCACAATGTAATTTAAAGAATAAAGAACAACGTGGACATAAAGGTGCATTCAATGATGTAATTACTTATTTATAAGGGCTCAGGGGGAATTGATTAGGAAGAGTAAGCTACTTTTATCTTTTATCTGCAAGGTATGAATTTTGGGAGCCTATGGGACAGAATTCTGATGCTGCAGTGGGTGACATCATCAATTAGAATGTAGGAATGAAAAACAATTTCAAAATTTCCTCTTCCCACTCTCCTACCAGCCACAATTCACAATGTAAACCCATATTTTTTTTTAGACATTGATTGAATTTGAGTGGGCAGTCCCTAAAAGGGTGTTCACACTGGACTCAATTGACATGATTTTTTCGCGCGATGGATGCGAATTTGTCGCACAACAAACTAAATTTTGTACAGCTCTTTTGCGAAAATTCGCCAGATTGCATCATCGTGTTCCTGTCCGTTTTGTTTTCTCTCATCATCCGTGTGTGTGATCACCACTGTCACTGCGTTGTACAGCTCTGAAAGTCCGAAGCTCCGCCGTCATTTCTGGGTACATGATACCGTCTGGAGCTGCACAGAGCTCGGCTGGTTTCTACCTGAGCTCCGCCTGGACGACGTGGCTCCGTTGTCCGTTGAAGTCCGTTGAAAAGTAAAAGACTGGCGATAAGTGAATTTCTCGTCGAGCGAATCTCAATGCTGATTGGTTGTCGCGCTACGCAATCCTGCGAATTTGCATCTTCCCATTGACTTAACATGTAATCGCGTCGCGCTGTCACGCAAATTTTTGTCCAGTGTGTACACCCCTTAAGACTGGCCACATCCTCATTGACTCCAATACAAAGATTTTCAGAGAGAAGCAGAACAGGCCTCTGTTTTACACTTCTTGTTTCTCCAAAAGTATTCACTTTAAAAACACCAAATCATACCGAGACTTTTGTGAAGTCCTTTACAGCGATGATGGTCCGTGTTATTTTCTGATAGCAGCTACCGTTTTACCAGTCGAAGCTCAAACCGGAAACCAGTGCAGAGTGAGAAAAATGCTTTTTTTCCTCCACATTTCTATCTGCCTAACCCAAACCCTACCTGCAGTGCAGCCATTGTCATTCGCAACCAACTCCAGTTGCCAGGTAACCTTTGAGGCTCAGGCTTGTTAAGATTTATAAACCAACACCTGATGCTAGTTCACAACAGTTGCTGAATAAATACTTGAAAAGAAAATGTCCATTGTAGGTATGCTCCTTGTATACAATCGTAATCAATAATCATCATCATAAATTCGCTAGTATTATTTGTTTAAAATTTCTGTATGAATGCAGATTTTCAGTCTCCACATCCATCAGTGTTCATCCCTTGTTGGGGGACAACTTCCCTTTCTGCTGCGGAGGCACAGGAGCCGGTTACAGCTACAGTCGAGATAAAACCCCAAAAGACGACCCACCATCTGTCCGTCTCTCATTAAAGCGGAGCATATGTTAATGCCGCCATTCTGCAGCCTTCATGTGTGGCTGCTAAGTCAAGGGCAAAATTGAACTGCTGCAGGAGATTGCATCTTTCCATATACTCTGCATTTCTCCTACCATTTGCCCCCCCAGCGCTTCCCTCTCCTCCGTATCGTCCTCCCCTACTTGATCTGAAATATTCCTGGCTTATTCTCTTCTTATCTTACTTACTTTTTATTAGCCATAATTACTTCAGGGTCATCTATTCTCAGGGTATTCCTGTCCCTGATTTGCAGTGACACCGGTGGTTTGTCGGTGACACCAGAGCGGCATGGTTGTATCTGAAAGAATGGAGCTTTTCTGAGTGTCGGTGTTCTGTGTGTGTGTGTGTGTGTGTGTGTCTGTCCAAGATACTGAGGGAGAACATAAAAACATCACTGAGCAGCAGTACTCACGAAGGTGATCGGTGTCCTCAAGTGAACAGAATCAACAAGCTGAGTCAAGGATTTCAGTATATGGGTCAGGAACCACTGCGGGACATTTTGACGCCACATCAGGACATTTTAGTGCCATTAAACAGCATTTTTTCTTGTAGTGTAAAGTTGTGTTATTTGGGCGGGGTTTAGCATGGCTGCTATTCTTTAAAATTGCTTATTTTAAAGAATAGCCAGACACGCTATTTTCCTCCCTCAAAGGTTATTTAAAAATGGAAAACAAGCAGAGGTGACGGCAAAGAGGTGACGAAGCAATTAACCCCTTAATAAGCCCATCTGTGCATGCTGCTTGTGTCATAAATCTGAAATGATATATTCTGACTGATTCTATACATTTATAACAAATCAGTATAGATTGATATTCTGTTTGGGAACCAGAAACCACGATTGGAGGTGTGGTTTATGAAAGCCCAGAGCCATTGATCGGGCACTGCAAATGTCTATCAAATGCATGCTTTATGTACTTCATAGCCATTTGTATTACAACTACCCGATGACATGCCCAATGACAATGAAATCATTTAGCGCTAAAAGTTTGGTTTTCCCCTTTAATACACACTCCAGGTACAGACTAGTTTAGTGGATAAACATACCTGATCAAAAAGAGAAAGAAATAAGTGAAATCCCTTCATACAATGGCATCTGAATATCTCATATGGCAGTCAGAGGCTTTTTCTCTAGCTGTAACACCGTTTCTTCATGGATGACATCATCCTGCAAAAATCTGACCACGCTGCTCTGATGTGGTATTAGAGATATAATTGGTTACAGTAGTTATGCAGGAAACGTGACATTTGTATTTGCAGCGATAGAGGAAAAATCTGCCACAGCTCAGGTTGGACCTGGAGATCCTCACAGAAAAAAAATGGTGGAATCCCAGACAGATGGATGGGTTTTAGGTTAGTATTGGAAGACATTGAAGGCAGGGATCTTTTTCAAGTGATTAAGCTGTTTTTGTGAATCAGAGAGTGTTCACCATGGCCAGAATGATTGTGACAGAGCAGAGAACATAAAGAGGATGGACAACGCCACACTTTACTCACTCCTCCTACAAATTGAAATTCACAGGGTCCAGCCCACACCTATGCTCCATCCCTCCCAATAACTCCAATAAGTGTTTATAGACAGGCCACGAGGCAGAAGGCAATGTTGTGCAAACACTTTCTAAGGGGCAAAACAATTAAAGAAGGGCACCTTCATATGCACCAATGTGGGGGGAAAAAAAGCCAATCTACGTGAGATGATAGATGGAAATATGCAACTAAGAGCTACTACGAGCTGCTAGTCTCTTATAAGTCAAGCTAGCTAGTAATGTCTTTGTGTTCCAAGTTGGAGCTGATATTAAGTAGCAGAATCTCTGTCCAATAAGAATTTGTTTTAAACTACCGTAAATTAGGGCGACACGGTAGCGCAGGGGTTAGCACTGTTGCCTCACAGCAAGAAGGTCGCAGGTTCAAGACTATCTTGGTCCTGGGTCTGGGACCTTTCTGTGTGGAGTTTGCATGTTCTCTCCGTGTCTGTGTGGGTTTTCCCCAGATACTCTGGCTTCCTCCCACAGTCCAAAAACATGCTGAGGTTAATTGATGACTCTAAATTGCCCGTAGGTGTGAGTGTATGAGTGAATGGTGTGTGTGCCCCACGATTGGCTGGCGACCATCTGGGGTATATCCCTGCCTCTCGCCTGGATTGGCTCCAGCAGACCCCTGCGACCCTAATGAGGAATAAGCAGGTATAGAAAATGACTGACTGACTACCGTAAATTACCAAATAATAGCCAAGTTTCAAATAACATCCCCTATAAACGCCAGGTGTAAGTGTATATTTTGATAAATAACCTTTCCAAATAAAGGTAGAATCTAATTTATTCTTTTCATTTTATTTTATTTTATTCTTTTTTTTAATGAAGGAAGAAGACGTGACCACTGATGCTGCATCTTTATCTTCTTCTGATTTTTTTGCAAGGTCCTTGGTCCTCACTGCAGCGTTGTTGTGCTCAAATGACGTTAAAGAACCCCCTCTCGGGTAATATTGCTTAATTGTCAATTGCCATGGCTCCGGTGCAGCGAAAAAATAAAAGTACAATATGAAATTCAAACTCTCTGTTGTAAAATGTGCCGAGGAATATTCGGAAGAAGCAGCAATGAAGCATTTAACTAAAGTACTGTAATCTTTCTTTAAAAAAAAAGGAAGGAAGGAGGAAGGAAGTTATATGGTAGGCATACTAATTTAGCAAAAGAACTCAAAACAACCAAAGTTTTCTAGTTTTGCTAAGCGAGATGGTTGTCGGGAAGGAATTAATCGCCTGGTCTCAAACGCCTGATCTGTTAAGTAATTGAAAGAAATAAACGCCGGCTATTATTTGGTCA
This sequence comes from Lepturacanthus savala, assembly GCA_030544235.1. Classification (NCBI taxonomy): domain Eukaryota; kingdom Metazoa; phylum Chordata; class Actinopteri; order Scombriformes; family Trichiuridae; genus Lepturacanthus; species Lepturacanthus savala. The sequence goes on from CM060477.1 coordinate 17,703,618, forward strand.
TATACGGTATATATGCTCGTTAGCATCTCTGAAACCCTCCTCCAAAACTCAGTAAACTTTGGAAACTCCAGTTCCATATGAACAAAATGTAGCAAATGTACCCAAAGAATTTTGGTTGAAAAAAGTGCAGTTTGGCTGAAAGTAATAAAACTTTGATTTTGTGCAATGTATGGGGAGTGATGCTTGATCTGTGAATTACATTTAAATGGCTGGGCTTCCTGGAAGATAGTTCCATTTTCTGCCAGATATTTGGAGTTATCTAAGGAGAGGTTCACCTTAAACAGCCTGTCAAGAGCAAGAGGTTTCCAGGAGGCTGTTAGACCACTCTGATGCGTGGACTGAAGTGTGTGAATAGGCCTTTACTGACTATATCTACTATCAAATAATGCAGAAATGCAACACACACAACACATACACACAGGAGTAAGAGCTGTTTGAAATGTATTGAGGCTGCCTTGCACTGTAGGGAACTGTTCTGTTCTCATGCAGCAGACTCAAAGCTGGTAAGGTCCCAGCTTTCCAATGTCTAGCTTCATTACTAAGCTTACTATTTCCTCAATCAGCACTTTTATTGCCTCTCTCTCTCAGAGGCTGGATAAAAACATGACCCAGTTTCTCCTCTCAGTGTGAAGTGGGAGGAACAGAGAGACAGATGTGATGCTAGTTACAGGAGCGTGTATCATCCGCTTCACACAGAGGTGAGAGCAACCAAGCTACATTCATTCAAACTGTTTCAATAATATTCAAATAAGTGCGTGCAACAGCCCATTAGATCACTGCAATAATGTCATGTGACTTTCAGTTTCACAGGTTTAACTGACCTCAACGAGAAATATCAGCAAGCGGCGCATTATGATGAATTGCAACTTTAATAGTGGCACTAGCATAGTATAGCATAGAGCATAGATAGCACCAAAGAATCAATACAAATATTAATAATAATCAATAAGATAAAATTATTGGCAATATAATCATATTAGATTTTCTTTTAAAAATTTTGGTGGCATTTTATGCATAATGAGCTTCTTTTAATACGTAAATGTGAAGGCGGGCAATAGAGCTACAACATATATTGATAGAATATATTTCAGTGAAGCTATCAATATTACACTCAACTATTTTCTTATTGTACTGATAATGTGGATATTGATGATATATATTGATATTGTTTCATTGCCCAGGGCTATACTAGCATATAAAAGGAAGGTAAAGGGCCGCTCCGCACATCTTATTATCACTTCAGAACCCCTCGTCCAAACAATGTCACACTCGACACTGCACTTCCCCCGGTCCGCAGCCAGACACCTGGTGTGAAGTCGATCGGAGGTTGTTGAGGAAATCAATGGACGGACACACGGACAGAGATTCCTTGCTTTGTAGATAGATACACCCCAGAGAAGGTTAATTAATTCTCAGAGCGTCTTCACTTTCAAGGTATTCCCTCGCACTTAACTCGCCCTCTGATGAGAGGAAACCGGAGCCTGTGAGAGGACTTGACGAGAGCTGCTTCAGTCTGTGAGGCGCAGAGATACTGTACTTGACTAAAACCTCTTTAACACTGGGACAAGTAGCCCTCTAACATCTGGCTTTTGCGTCAGTAGAAAAGGGCACAATCAGCATTTACCCCTAGGTCAAAAAAATCTAAAGTAAGTACCCGCTTAAGATGCACCCCCCCCTTTTTTGGTCTTAGTTGCGAAAATTGTATGCCCGAGTAGTAAGTAGCAAAGGTGGCCAAATTTTCCTCTTCGGTCATCGTTGGCTATCAAGCTGGCTACGTCCTGGCCCCATGCTTCAATTGGCTTACGTATGATGTAAATCAATGCAATACAACTTCGAGTTGTAGCATACAACTGAAATGTAGTATTCGCATTAACCCCCTCTGAATGAGGAGCATCCACCGGTGCTGTCGGCACGAAATGGTAAAATCTCTCTGGTAAAATGTGCTGCCAACCAGTAGTCATTTCACGTGTTAACCCGTGTTTCATTAAATATATTTCTGCCTGAAACACACTGAAAAATAGAAGATAAAAACTTGAGAAAAAGATGAAAACAAATCTTTTGTTTTGACTAGAAAGACTAAACAAAGACTATTGACTTAACCTAGACTGAAATACTTTGGATTTTCTTTTATTAAAATTAGACTAAAATATTCTGGATTTCCTTAGAAATTTGCTATTCTATTTCTGCTATTGATGCAGATACACAGCCTACTATTTCAGACACCAGCCCATCATAACTTTTCGTCTCTTCTTGATTAATTTAAACCCTGTTGACTCATGCAGCCTCTCCCTCTCCCATTAGGACGTTCCCTGCATTCAGTTTTCCATCCTCCGCCTTTCGCTGACCAATATCTGCCGCCCTGCACAGCTGTTCCTCATTAATTAATTAACTCCCTGTTGACTGTTCACCAGCCGTGTTTGCCAGATTGTTAATGTTGCTGTGTAGCTTAGGGACCTTTTTCACTGCAGACGTTAGAAAAGCAGCAATAAGTAATAACAATAACCGTGTCCCCATTCGGTTTAAGCGTCCCCGTAAACCCTAATCGTAAGCATTTGCAGGATAGCAAAGCAACAACTCAAATGCAGTCAGTACTATAATTGTGCCTGTATTTGTAACCCCGAAGGCGGAAGTACTTAGGTTCTCTATAAAATCTATAAAAGTTTAAAATACTAGTATTTAGTTGTATTTTTTTTGAAAATAGATGATTATCTTATGTCGTCGTCTTGTGCTAACAGTAGCATCATTACTTTTACTACCATCAGCCCAGATGTGCCTTGCCCTGTAGCTGATTCTTCCGGAAGAGTTCATAACCGCAATACGAGCATGTGTCTTTGGTTTTATCTAAATTTCCATCTTCAAGCTTGTTAAAACAATTTGCTGCCAAGCTCACCTGGGGACGTCTCCTCTCTCATGGTTGAAAGGGTTTAGCCCGAAGGGGCGGGGGAGGGGAGACGCGACGCTGTGCGCTCCTCGTGCCTTTTATATCCATGCTGGAACTACAGGAGGATGTTTAGGACAAACTTAAAATGAACACGTAACGGTTTCCAGATGAATTTTCCCAGCTCTGATGTGTGTACAGTTGCGTCTCAAATAATTCGAATATAGCGCAATATTTCACTCAATGTGTAATAAATCTCTATAGTATATGAGTTTAACTAATAGCTATTAGCTGATCAGAAATACACTCTATACATTGCTAATGTGGTAAATCACTTTTTCTCACTGCAAATGTCTGGTTTTTGGCGCAATATCTACGTAGGTGTACAGAGGCCCATTTCCAGCAACTATCAGTCCGGTGTTCTAATGTGTTTGCTCATAGCGTCAGAAGGCTAATGGAATAAAAATTTCTATTCATTTTGCAACTCAGGGTGGGAAATAAAAGTGTGACTTTTCATGGAAAACACTAAATTGTCCCTAAATGTTTGTCTCTGAACGACCCCCAAAAACAAAATATGCTGAAGAGAATAGAAAAAGGAAAAAAATGTCTAGTATCAGCGGCCGTATATCAACTGTTTTGGCTGAGAAGTGGTTTTGTGCTGGATTGTGGATATATCAAAGACAAATTGCCTTGGCTGAAAAAGACATGTTTTGGATTCCCACCGTATTCGCTCCTTTTATTTTCCCTGCAGAAGTCCTGTCACTGCATCGCTACGAATCAAAACATCCTGCATTGTTTGACAGCCCTGCAGAGTTACTCATCCATTTCACAGCTTTTGTGCACCACAGAAAAACTCTAATTATTGGGGAAAATGATATTGATATTCCGTAGTCTGTCTGTCACACTGTCCATTCCATTTGCTTAGTTTGCATTTCTTTTTGCGTTCCCCCCTCTCTGCCGCTTCCTTCTTGTTTTGTCTTTGCCACAGTCCAATTCTCACACAAAAAAACATAAGGTTTCCTGCTCCTCATGTATTATCAAGGCCTTGGCTAATGTTTCTTTCTCTCTCGTTGTTATTTCGAGTATGTGGGAGGACACTGAGTGGACTGTCCTCTGGCCACATTATCAATCTGTCTCCATGTTTGATCCAAACCTGCCAAACATCCTTGTAAAAGGATCTTTCCTTTTACTGTAGAGCAGCATCTCCTCTTGTTTGTAGGCAGTGTGACGATGATATTTTTTGTGCTCATGGTGCATTTAAAGCCTTACTATGAACAAGTTTCTGATAAGTGCTACAGGTTACTGAGAGGAAACGCTACATTGCCATTAGGTATTAGTGTGTGAGTGAATGGTGTGTGTTCCCCATGGTAGACTGGCGATCTGTCTAGACCAGGGGTCTCCATCCCTGATCCTGGAGATCTACTGTGGGTGCAGGTTTTTGTTCCAACCGAGCAGGAGTACACCTGATTCTACTAATGAAGCTCCATAGGTTGGAGACCCCTGGTCTAGGGTGGATCTCTGCCTCTCACCCCAATCAGTTTTAAAACCTAAGGGTAAGTGAACACATCTTGGAGTAAGATGGCTACAGTCCACATTAGCCTGTGTTACTAGCTAACTTCTTAGCAGGTTTTGGACAGACGTTATGATACTTTTGTTATGTCAGTTGCATGATCGGTGCAGGAAGAAACGGTACAGCAGAGCTTTGAATTGTAGCGAAAGTGCTGGGAAGCAACATGAGAAGAAAGACAGTGATATGGAGCATCACACTGTAGCGAGAGAATAGCGCTGTGATATGTACAGTCAGAGATACACGATACAGACACGCACAGACGCTCTTTATAGTATTATAATGTAATGAATTACTTGACAGTAAGAAGTAATGAATAACACATTTCAGTTTTGAAGAATCTTTCCCAACATTGTTCAACCTCTTTAACTCTGGTAACCTCTTTCTTATTATCATTAGTTTTTACTATGGCGTTAGAAACTCAAACTGTGCAATCATACCAAGAGTCATACTTTTATGAAAAAGTGACATATCAACTCAAATGTATCACATTTACCTCCCCTTCGTAGTCACCATTTTTACAGCAAAGGTATGTGTAGAATACTGTATCCACTACATTTTTGGGGAGCAACAGAGGATCCATTAAGATGGTAAATTTCATTTTTTTTTCCAATCTCCACTTTTATGTCCTGCAAGAGTCTCTGCAGTATTGGACAGTCTCAGTCATCCCGCATCCAAAGCGCAAGCTAACATAAAGCTGAAAAATGAACCTTTATCAAACATTGAAAGCATCAATCTATCTCTAACACACACACACGGAGTCTTGTGTTGTTTCAGTATTACTCGACACAATCCCATAAATAGTCCACCGTGCACAAATCATACAAGCCTACACTGCGGCCTCCTGCCTGGATATAAATCAAGTCATTACGGTGAACACGAGGAATAAAAACATCAAATGGATGCACTATATCTGGCAAAACATGTCACGAAACGTGCTGACGCAAAGCATGAGGAATATCAACATGCGATTTCTGCACATGGATGAAAAGGTTTACAGGGAGCTTTGATGATGAGTGGCCTGTTCGCTCTTCTGTCGCCTTCCTGGATATACGAATGCAGACTTGATGGATTCACATACCATAAACAATATGTGATCTCGGATGTTACTGACGCTGAACTGTATGATACATCGTGGGACGTTGCATCAACACCGATCTACACCAAGCTACGAAAAGTTCCTCCCCTGCATTAAAAGATCTGCATCTTGTTATGCACTGAAGCTTCTCTAAAAGTCCACTTTTTCCACAACAGCTTAAAACAAAAGTGTCTGCAGTGGTAGAAAAAAGTATAATATCTCTAGGGTCTCGTACACAGCCTGAAGGTTACATACAAATTTCATGAAGACGGAGAGAGTTCCTGAATTATAGTTTACCAGCAAAACCAGATGTGTTGTTTTTTTTTTTTATTTTGTCACAAAATGACACCGTAAGCGAGGACAACAGTGTAGTCGTCACCGCTGTGATGTCTATCAGTCAAAACGCTAAGGAAAGACGGTTTGATGACGTGGTGAAGTAGCACGGGATCATGGGAGTTGTTGTCTTCGTTGCCCTCCCTGCTGTCAGTTTCTCCCACTTAGATCCGTTGAGCGTTCATAGTTCAGAAGGTTCTTACTAGGAATCGACTTACCCTCGGAGATTTCTCTCTCCAAAACAAACGGACTTGCTGAATAAAACCAATAAAAAACACTAATTAAAGGATTTTCAACTTAAAAGTCTGTCTTTCTGATGCTGTTTAGTGCTGCGAGCCAAGCTGAAACTGTTAGTGGCAGGGAAAGTTGGGTAATTTTCTACATGAACTGTTTCAAAGTTCAGTTCATTCATAGTTCATCATTTTTATAGTTATTTATAGTTCATTTTTATAGTTAATAATGTGTTTATAGTTCCAAAAAATGAATTAGTTCATAGTTGCTGTTTTTTTTTTCAATATGTTGCTGTGAGCTATTATTTTTCAATATCGTTGCCAAAGCCCATATAGAACCACAGAAATTATTTTATCCATTTTAACACTGGAACTATGTGTTGGATTTCTTCTTAATTTCAAATTTTGGATTGTTGCTGTAGCTTTCATTTCTACAGTACCTAAAAAACAGCTTTCTGGTTAAGTTGAATGGTCTTTTAAGTTTTATGTTTGCTGTTGATGTGACTGAAGTGCAGAATTTCTTCTTGAAAAAGGTTCAAGAAGCAAAGATTGTCCAAAAAGTGAAGTTATTCCCATCCTCACCCACCTTGTCATAGACGTCTTTTAAATTCTATCCTACTGTCACCTCCATTCTGCTTTTTTGTTTTCTTTTGCTTTGTTTCGATGACCCATTCAGCGATGTGATGCTGGTGGCTAGTGTTGTTGCCAGATTTAATGTTTTCCAGTTAACGTTCGCCCAAAAACTTCTGATGACTAAAATACTTCATCCAGTTCAAATATATAGTTTAAAACAACTACAAGTTGTGATTGTGATTTAAATCTGGATAAAAAGTAACATTTATGACAGACCTTTTGGACAAAAGTACAAAAAAAACAGGTGTAATATATGAACAATATGACCAGGGATGTGATAAAAGGATTAAAATTCAGGAAGATTCTAACATGTGATTATGCTGTGTGTGGCCACACAGGAATAGTTATTCTCTAATAAATGAATGCAGCAGAGTCCGGTTTTATTGTCCATAAAAATGTTCATTGTTGTGACATTAGCGCCTCCGTTATGATTCTATAGATACAGGGATTTTTATTCTTTGGTCCTTCCGAGTTATGAGCACTGATTTCTTCGTTGACCCTGCGGTCTCAAGGTCCACTCACTGGCTTTTATATCAGGTTTGTCATTTGTATGTATGAGGTGGGATTTGCTCTGTTTTGCAGTGCTGTTAATTGGCTGAAATGTTTGAGCTTTAGATAAACAGCGTCCTAACCTACTCGAAGCAGTCTGAGGTTTGAGCAGTAATCTGTTAGTCTGAGCTCAGATTGTTAATGGCCTGTAGTCTGGGTCCAGCCGTCTGTTATAAGCAGATATACCTCTGCCTGTTGTCCTCAGGCTGCAGCAGAACAAATTGCTTTATTGGCTGCACCAGTGGATGTGTGTCTGCTCAGATGCAGAGCAGAGGGAAGCCAGATTAATGAATTCCTCTCGGCTAGGCACTGATGTTGACATGCATGCTTCTCTATGTACACAGAGACGGGGAACAACAAGACAGAGGCACAGGAAGACAGTGACTGAGTAACAGTGTGTTTGTGCTGCGATAGAAGGAGACGGAGGGTTTTTTTCTGTGTCCTCATTGATGTTTTTCCTAGTTAATCAAAGCTCAACATCAAAATAAAACAGCCATTCTTTAAATCAGGGGATGGTGACTTGGTGGACGAGAGATATTGGAAGGTTTGGCGACGTACTACAATGAGAAGTAACTCATAAGACCATGCCTCCTGAATTACCTGCATATACTCTGGTGTCAGCGTAGCATTCATTTACTTGCATGAGTTATCTGACGCGATTCGCCCTTTTTCCCATTTTGAAAACCAGTTGTCCATGGAGCTATACTACTAGCAATAGCAAAAAGCTTAACGGTGTGGTCTAGTTATGGTATCTCTATTATCTCCATAGCCCTAATGTGTAGTAACAGCTCCAAAGAGTGATTCAGTTTTAGGGTCAACTCCGGTAATTGTGACATCGTTATCCTCCTCAACCTCAGTGCAGCTTTCAACACAATACATCACAATATACAATACACAATATGTGATACTGTGTCCACCATGGCACAGTGATCATTGGCACTGATCTAAACTGGCTTACGTCCTTCATCAACAATAGAAGCTTTTCCATAAACACTGATCCACACTCCTCTGTCCACCTCAGCTACCCTGTCCTGCGGTGTCCCTCAAGGTTCAATCTTAGGTGCTATCCTCTTTTCCATATACATGTTCCTCCATGGTCAAATTATCCAAAAACATGATATCTCCTTTCACTGCTATGCCAACAACACCAAGCTCTACCTTCCCCTCAAACCTGATGACAAATCCAAACTCGCCAACATCCCTAACTGCATTAATGAAATAACATCCAGGATGGCAGCATATTTCCTTCAACTCAATGCAGTAATACAGAAACCATTCTTTTTGCCCCTCTGACAACACCAACTTGATATCCAACAGTTCTCAACTCAAGTTAACTACACAGGTCAATTTAGTAGAATAAACCAGTTTCTTCCAACTCCACACCATCTCTGAACTCAGGCCATTCCTCTCATTTGAAAATCTAGAAACTGTCATCCGTTTCCGCCAGTCTGAACTATTGCAATTCACTCTACACCAGAATCAATCGATCATCCCTCACTCGCCTACAAACAATGCAGAACGCCACAGCCAGACTTCTAACAGGAACCTGGAAAAGGGACCACATCACCTCCATCCTGGCCTCTATACACTGGCTACCCATTCAAATGCAGAATCCATTTTAAACTTCTTCTTTACACTTATAAATCCCTGAATGGACTGCCCCCTACTTTGATCTTTACTTTGCAAGATTTTTTTTAAATGTGCTTATTAAAATAAAATCTTATCGATTGACTTGATGAGTGAGATTATGACCTCACGTCAATCATTGCAACTCAGAAGATACACACATAGCAGACAATCATGTCTGCATGCGCACTTAATGGGAGCTATTTAACTGCATGGTCTTATCCTGTAACTTTATGTTGTTGCTGCTAACGTGAGACAAACTGCCCTTCAGCAAAATCTATTATAAGACCTGCAGACACTCTTCTCTGTTTATCAGCACCATCCATCAGTTTGAAATCTTATGTCTCATCCTCTCTTTGTCTTTCTCGCTTCATGTCGACATGTTCGGTATTCAGTTGTTGTCTTTTGATATCCCCTCTGTAAAATATACTGACACTCCCGCTACGACGTCTTCCGGCATCATGCTCTCTTGATGTGTATCATCCAGTTGAAAAAAAAACTCAAAACATATTTAGAGTACTGAGGTCCTAGTGGATGTGGTTTACTGGTGGTAACTGTGAGTGTGTTTCATCACCAGTCCCACAGCTTCCTTTAAAATGACACATCTCCACAGACAAAGTCATTGTTTTCCAAGTTACAAGGAAAGTCTTGGCTGTGAGATTCAGAGTCAAATTCCACACCAAGACCAATAAGTTCAATGTATAGTGATGAAACATCAGAAATGATCCATCCATGCATTTTTTACACCTGTTTATTCCTAACTAGGGTCAAGGGTGAGGTTTTCAGCCAATTAAGGGGACATCACCCAACCCTTCCCTAATCAGGGTCATATTTTATCTCTGGGTGATGCTCGAAACAATTTAGCCACTCTTTTACTGTCAGAACAGTAACAGATGCTGATGATAAAAGCAATGGAGAGTCTGTCAGTCAGTCAATTTCTATACCTGTTTATTCCTTACTAGGGTCACAGGGGTCAGTCCCTGCATACAGTCCTGTAATATGTCATATTTTTGGATAATTTGACCATGGAGGAACATGTATATGGAAAAAAGGATAGGACCTAAGATTGAACCTTGAGGGACACCGCAGTGGCAGAAAGTGGACTCCCTCAGTCTGATGGATGAAGAGATGCTGAGATCTGGATGATGAAAAGAGGTTTTTCTTTTGAGTTTAGATGAACAGGCCGGAGGAAATGGCAGGCATCAGGGAAGAGAATATATTTGAGGTTTGACAGCTGAGACATGGTTGGCTGATAGAAATCCAGGCGAAACCTAGTTTAACTTGAAAGAATATGAAAATGAATGTGTGCATAGTCTTCCTGCTTGAACTAATGCCTAATGTAAACTTCAATATTGCAACAGGCAATACAGAAAGCAAATAATGTAGATGCTAAAACTGACAAAATGTCAGCTACGGATCATATAAAAATGGGGGTTTAACGTAATGAAAATATTAAACAAAATGAATTCTGGTAGAGTAATAAAATTCAAATCATTTGAATAAAATCAAATAATGAAAAGAAGGAGATGAATTAGGACAAAGTGATTTTTACATAACCTGATTTGCCATATTAACACCATATATCCACAGCCTGCACAGGCACAGGACGTGATGCGAGGAGATGAGAAGGCAGCAGGTTATGATGAAGTGACAGTCGGTCAGCAGGTGATCTGTTCTCCTTTCTTCTGATCACCGCGGACAGAAGGGAAGACGGATTTTCTTCTGTCGGATCAATGGCTGAGCCTCTCGTGACACGCGCGCCCTCATTCATCTTCTCCACTTTGATTTCACCGCTGGAACCTTATGGGTTGAAACAGGGCGGGTGAAGTCTCCTCGTGAATGCCAGAGCTCAGCACTCCCAGCATTCATCCATCTCTGCTGGATTCCAACGTGCTCGCCGCTCTCCTCTATTTCTCGCGTCGTGATGTTGCGCTCAGCTCGTCCGGTTTGTTTGGCATCGAGATGACACGTATTCGTCAAGGCTGTCTCCCGTGTCTGTGTGTTTCCCAGCACGAATGGACACACATTGACAGCAATTTGATTTAATTCGCTCCCCAGAGCAAATCATCTCTCCTGCCAGCGCTTCGACCGTTTCATCTTTGTGTACAGTCGATGAAATGATAAGTAGACTCCGAAAATCTGTCCCTACAGATTAAACCAGATGTGAAAAACATGGGTGTTATTATTGATCCTGGCCTGAACTTTGAAAACCGTGTCAGCAACGTTACAAAGATAGAATTTTTATCACCTGAGAAATATGACAAGACTCTACCTCTGCTCGGAGGACGCTAAGAAACTGACTCATGCTTTTGTACTCTTGCTTAGATTATTGCAATGCGCCTCATACTGTTTTGCCAAAAAATATATATATATATATATTGATCGGCTGCTACTCATTCAAAATTCAGCAGCAAGGATTTATTGCTACTTCTTTTACTTATACAGTAGTTATACACAAAGGATTTGGAATACGCGCCCCCTCTCATATTAAACAGGCAACAGTAGACACTGGTTGTAACTTTCAAAGAGATTTGTGAAGCAGTTTACATGTATTAATCATTTTTAGCCTCTATGAGTGAACAGGTTTAAATGTGACCTTTCCAGACTTACTCAATCGACTATAACAGCATGCGGACTGATTTTTATGTGACGGACTTGGGAACAAACAAAGAGCTCTGAGCTAGCAGGCGTCACACTAAAAATGGCTTTGTCTCGTCTCGTCTTCTCCCTCTTATCCGTTTACTCGGGTTGCGGGGGCAGCAGCTTCAGCAGGGAAGCCCAGACTTTCCTGTCATTGGCTACTTCCTCCAGCTCTTCCAGGGGGACCCCAAGGCGTTCCCACACCAGCCAAGAGACATAGTCTCTCCAGTGTGTCCTGGGTCTTCCCCAGGGCCGCCGCCCGGAGGGATGTGCCTGGAACACCCCACCAGGGAGGCGTCCAAGAGGCATCCTCACTAGATGCCTGAGCCACCTCAACTGGCTCCTCTCGATGTGGAGGAGCTCAGGTTCTACTCTGAGCTCCTCACAGATGACTGAGCTTCTCACCCTATCTCTAAGGGAGAGCGAAGGAAACCCATTTTGGCCGCTTGTATTCACGATCTTGTTCTTTCGGTCACTACCCAAAGCTTGTGACCATAGGTGAGGGTAGGAACGTAGATCGACTGGTAAATCAAGAGCTTCGCCTTTCGGCTCAGCTCATTCTTCACCACGACGGACCGATGCAGGGCCTGCATCACTGCCGATGCCGCACCGATCCACCAGTAAATCTCCTGTTCCATCCTCCCCTCACTCGTGAACAAGACCCCGAGATACTTGAACTCCTCCACTTGAGGCAGGATCTCATCCCCGACCCAGAGTCGACACTCCACCCTTTTCCGGTCAAGAACCATGGCCTCAGATTTGGAGGTGCTAATTCTCATCCCAGCCGCTTCACACTCGGCTGCGAACCGCTCCAGTGAGAGCTGAAGGTCACGGTCCGATGAAGCCAGCAGGACCAGATCGTCCGCTATTAGTAGCGACCCAATCCTGAGGCCACCAAACCGCAGCCCCTCAACGCCCTGGCTGCGCCTAGATATCCTGTCCATAAAAGTTATGAACAGGAAATGGCTTTGGTTTTGATGAAAGAACATTACACTACACCATTTAAAATGTGACACTAAGACACTTTTTTTGCATCATCACCATCGCTGCGTCCTGGGCTTAGCCCAGCTCCTCCAAGATGATTGTGAGTTTCATCACTCCAGCATGTTTCTGACTGGAGAAATTGGACTTGCAACTGTCCCCTATCTCCCCTACTAACACTATTACTGGATTATAACAGTGGACATCAATCGTCAAAACACCAGAGACCAAAATATTCAGCAGTCCCTAATGCTGGGGATGATTGTTATTAATTCTACTGGAGTGGAAGTCAACATCCCACACCTGCTTTCAGAGGTGGTTCGTTGATATGGCTTCAATCATATGGATACAAAAACTCAAGTTCACAAGGACTAGCTCAACTGAACTCAAGTGCTTAGCTATTTGAGGCTCCTTCCTAGCCCACCTGGATGAAACCAGGATGGAGGACAGATAACTGGTAGCTTTATTTTTAATTGATCTGTCCATTTTCTCATATACCTGCATACTTAATTTATCTGTATTACTTTATTCTATTTATTGTATTTTTATTTACTTATATTTTCCTTTTCGACCTTTCTTTTCTATATTCTTATCTTTTGTCTTTATCTGTGTATATCTTATATCTGTGTTTACTTCTTTATCTGATGTATTCCTGCTTTTATTTTATGTTTTTATTTTTGTCATTTATTTATTCTTATATATTATGACTTCTTACATGTCTGAGCCAGGGCGTTTTTTAGTCTTGAATCTACCTTAATGTATCACAAGAATTGCTCAAATTCACCAAACTCTTTTGTTCTCGTGAGGAAATGAGCCAAATCAAAATGATGCGATTCCCGGGAATCTGGCAGGAAGTGTCCCCGCTCTCCAGTGTAACCGTGGAGAGTGACCTCGCAGAGGAAGACTCTTTACCTTTTGTGCTAATGACCACGAGGAATTATTGTAATTACTTGTGGGCTCATCGCTCCATATTACGAGAGGTAAGTGTTACCTGCCAGCTGTCCCCTGCACAATAACGGTCATTACATGTGCAGGATTAATCTTCGTACTCATGAGGGGCTGCAGCAAAGTGCTCATCTTTTATAAAGCAGCAGATAGTGGCCCTAATGTCTGCTCATTACCCCCCACCCCAACCCCCGCAAAAAGGTAAATGGGATTAATTTGAATGAATAAGGTGTTGCATTAATACTAGTAATTTCTTTATTTGCCTGAAGGATCACTGGCCTTTACACGTACAGCCAACAAGAAGAGCATCCGTGTAAAACCTGAGTCTTGAAGCTTTAGGCTTCATAATTAAATGGAGGACTTCAGTGGCCAAAGAGTCACATCTTAACAATTAGGTTAGGTAATCACTTAATTGACATTAGGGTCAATGGTAGGGTCACTCTAAACTCCTGCTTTTAGGAAATGTAATAGTTTCCACAGCAGGAGGTCACTAAATTTTCACCACAAAATTTCAAGGCAACAACCTTCGATAAAATTTGAAAATGGGCATGTTGTGGCAGCCTCACTCGTGGGACTCATAAATATGTAGTGTCCTGCACTAATTGTTCAGATGACATTGACGACTGGAAAGAATCAATAATTATTTGAAATAATTATATATTCATTATATGTAGAGCTCAATTATTACGTTCTGGAGTCAGGGCACCACCTCTTGGTTGAGAAGAAAAGATAGATAATTCTCTGATTCAGTCTCATAAATTGGACTAAACTATCAATTTGGAAGTCTGATGAACAATTAACAAATTAATTAATCTTATTAATAGATATTAAGGATTGAAGGATTCAGAGTTCTAAAGAAGAGGTTGGCATAATTCATTAAAACATTGAGTACAATGTTAAAAAGGCAGCATGTATTACTCAAAAGCATGTTTTCATAAAAACACACAATAAACAATCTAAACTAAATGGTCCTATATACATGTGAATGTGCGTGGGCGTATGCTGCGTGTGTGGAGGAACTACAAAGATGGCTGCCGTAGTGGCTTTTCTTTGTGCTCAGGTCGAATGACTGTGTTCGTGTGTGTGTCCGTGTGTGTGTGTGTGTGTGTGTGTGTGTGTGTGTGTGTGTGTGTGTGTGAGGAGGAACTACCAAAATGGCTGCCACGGGGGCTGTTCTTTGTGCTCAGGCTATGTGGCTCCTTGTCTGTGGAGACAAAGGAAAAATGGCCGACCATGTCAAGGTATGTCTGTCTGTGTGTGTGCGTGTGTGTGTGTGTGTGTGTGTGTGTGTGTGTGTAGGCTCAACCTCACTTTTTGTGTGTGTTCAAGGTGTCATGTTAGAAAGGTTAGTAGCATCATACAAAAAAAACATCAGCATTTTTGTAGTATATAACTGTTTGTATTGTTGTGCTAAATTACATTATTGCCTTAAATATCAATAAAATATAAGTTTTACCAACATAAATTACTGTTGTAGCCCAAAAAAATCCAAGTTGTTTTTTTGCACACATTCATTCCATTTATTCACTGCTGATATAAATGTATTGAGTAGTGTGGCTTTAATGGACAATTCCAGTTGATTATAGTGTGTTTTTTTACATATTTGCCATCATTTCAGTAATAATAGGTTCGCTCCAGTTTTATATTGAACAGGAAATGAAAGCCAACTGTAGTTATCGCTAACACTGCTTGCTGTAAACATCCATCACCGACTTCTCGTTCATCTTTGCTTTGTAATGTATTTCCTGTACTTGCTGCACATGTGTTTTCCTTTGCAATGTGGGATTTTTACTGTTATTCTGTGCTTCACATAAACTGGATAAATTTGTAACTGTACAAAAAACAGTTATAGATCTTTGTCCCCCAAATCTCTGATATCAATTAGGTGAGTAACTCTTAATCATGATCAATAGCAACAAGGGTCAAAAAGTATGAAAATAATTTAGGTTTTTTTATTCCTATTTTTCTACACTCATGGTGGTTAATGTCATTATGGTGGAAATGAATTTTCATTTTCAGATTGTTTTGGCTTTAATTTGTTTTTATGATAAAAAAAAAATAATGTGTAAAAACACTAACTAAAAGATTCTGTTCTGAAGATTATGTTCTTTTGTGTATGTAAAAATGACTCTTCACTTGCTGCCTGACTGAAAGAGGAGAAAGATGGTGCAGACGACTTTTTAACGTGAATCGGTGCAGCTTTATCGGCTTTAAGCCGCATCTGTTTCAGATGAACATGTGCAATCAGGTGCAACAGCAATGATTAGGAAGAGGAAAATAAGAGTGTCGGGCTCAGTTCCGATCAGTGCCTTTAATAAAAGAGTATTCACGGTTTTTAAATTCCAACCTTCATATTTTACACAGTGCTGTGCACACCAGTTGATGAAACGGATCATATGATACCGTATGAAAAGTCAGTTTTCCAACAAGCCACTGCTAATTCTGTATATTATAATTATAATCAAAAAGGCCTTGACAGGGAATGGCTGTGAGCATATATAGAACATTGTCTGTCACTTCTGTAATAAACTGACTCAGGCCAATTTTTAGTGGCAAATTTTCAATGACGTGATGACACTCAACAGGCATCGATGTGTTTAATGGGCCGAAGACCCCAGAACCTCCTTCCTGTCTTTATATTTGGCTAAATATTTATTGGATTTATTTATTTATAGGCTATCTCTCACCGGTAGAAATTGGTTAAAGAATTCTCTTTAGAGCTTCTTCTGCACCATAGAAGTCATGGCTTTTTATCCTGACCTGGGCAAAAAAAAACTTTGACTCAGGCCATTTTATTTTTTGCCTACGTCAAAGTTTTTCTGCCCTCTTCACTTAGGCCGTTGTCCTGTAGGGCATAAAGAGTCGGATCCTTTCAACTCAGGATTAAGGGGATTTTCCCCGACATGAAAATGACTTGGGCTATTATTTTAATAGGGTGATGATATGTCATGGTCCTTTTTGTAAGTTGTAAATCAAGATAGTATTATACTTCATAGAGATTTTAAAGAGTACTTTCATCCAAATTACATGAATCACATTTTCCCACTTTAGTGATATCAAGCCAGTAGAACTGCATTAAGAACAAAAAAAATGATCTGAATGTCTTAAAAGCAACTTTGTCTCAACGACTTGCTGTTTGTCTGATGAAGTGTCTCGACTTTTTTTACACATGTATTTCAGGTGTGTGTGTGTGTGTGTGTGTGTGTGTGTGTGTGTGTGTGTGTGTGTGTGTGTGTGTGTGTGTGTGTGTGTGTGTGTGTGTGTGTGTGTGTGTGTGTGTGTGTGTGTGTGTGTGTGTGTGCAGAAACACCTGGACAACAGGAGGACAAACTATGTCAAAGGTGGAACAGGTTTTTAAAACAAATGTCGCCCAGGATGCTTTTAATTCAATTTCATTTCAATGAATTATATATTTCACTCCTACTTACAATTGCCAGCTTCTATTATAACACCTATGCACCTGTTTCCCCCTTAAAAAAGAAGTCAAGGTCCTAACAAAACCGCGGAACAGCTTCATACATCACACCACCTTTCACACTGCAGTGGCTCCATCGCTTTATTCCTTTAATGTGTTTTCCCTTGTTCCGCGGTACTATTTGGAACAGGTACCGGTGATGAGAGTTGTCAGCGTGCAGGCTGCAGGCTTTTAAGCTTTGGCTTCTCTTTAACACCACAAATGCTTAACTCCCCTCTGTAGCGGCGCATTTGATCTCTGCTGTTGTCACGGCAGGTTAAACATGACGTCCGAACCCTGATCTTTTACCTGCTGAGGATCGGGATTAAGAAAGTCTATTTTTTTGTTGCCTTTTAAAAGGCTGTTGTTCTGAGGGCAGAAAAATGACAACATATCAATGAAACATTTATAATTGAATTATATCATTATGCGCAATACATTCAGGGAAAAAAAAAGGCAGCACTGAAGTGTAAAGAAAAATCGTCTTTTTTTCCCCTCCATTCTTGTTAGTTCCTTTTCTTTCATTCATTCCTCATTTCCTTCCTGCCTTCGTTCCCCGGCTCCATTTTACCTAATGAGCTGCATATGTGTCAGGACCAATCTCAACATCAAGACTTTGTTGGGGAGGACCGAGGATGACGTGTCACCATAGCAACCCACGTATAATCTCACAGATATGCACATAACGCGCTCGCATGCCCCCACGTCCGCTCATATATTCGTACGGTTGTGTGTCGTGTCTATGTTTAGCCGCGTGAAGCCAGCATGCGTACGAGTTTCGATAAAAAACAGACGGGATTGTGGAGCATGTGTCTGGCAGTGAGTGCAGACAGAGGTCACTTGGAATCCAATTATTTGCCTTTGTAATAAAAATGGAAATAACCGGCACCTCAACGGTGTTTGAATAGGATTCTTCTTTAAGATCGTTCAATAGAGATGCTGCAGGATCCGTATCACCCAGCGGCTCCACATCTGTTCCACCTCCAGTCAAACTGCTACAGGAGCCTCCTGCAAATATATCAAACGTGGCACCGTAAGATCAGAAAAATGATTTGTTATATTGCAACGCTTGTCTTTACAAAAGAAGGAGTATCGTTGAAAGTGACATCTCGGTCTTTCATAGTTTACATGCAATGAAACACATGAAGCTGCACTAATTAATATGTGTATAATGCTGTAATTAACAATCTCAAATGACTAAAGTGAAAGGAGCTGGGTTTAGACTAGGGCTGCAAATCAAATAAAAAAAAGATTATTAACTAATTCATTTTGAAATTTTCAGAAATTTATTGATTGATCATGATGAATTGTGTTAGTCATATGAGTTTGACCCATGGATGAATTACAAGAACTGGATAACGGGCCAGAAAATGGCCGCCGCTCATTCAGAGAAACCCATAGAGACTGTGCAGTAGAGTCACGCCCCCATGATGCTCTGGGACCTCCACCGGGAAAAGAGACTTTTCCGGAGCTTTTCCGACAATTAGAGGTTTGACGGATTTAAAAGAAAAAAATTTAGAATAGAAAGATTAGTAATGTAGGGTCATAGCCGGGGACTTCTATTTTACTATTGCGGTCTATGAGAAAAATGCCATTTGGGTCACATGGGATTTTTTTTATTGCAGTACCAGGAGTTACCACTGGGGAAAATCAGTATGCTGCTGAGAGGTGGTACCATATCCAGGTCTTACATTACATCCATGGTTTGACCACTAGACCATTTGTGTTTATTTGCCCCAAACAGACAAAATCCATTACTTTGCATTAGCTGTAAGCCAGTTAGCATCCGACAACATCACAATGGAGTTTAGTTTAGCCTCTTACAGTTCTTCCATTCAGTCTCACTGTGCTATAAGCTAATTTTGATATATTGATCATAGTATTTTCCATTTCCAGCCTGTTCTATCAATTACATTAAATTTGACATTAACGGCACACACACTGCAATTTTAACCGCATGTTTCTTACAGATTTACAGTTAGATGATAGGAACACAGACTATTTCATGCCCATCTGAGCCTCGCAAAGCTCACGCTGCCGTTTTGTGGATGCAGAAAATGAACAAAGCCTTTCCGCCTGAAAACTAACCACGCTATTTCCTCCTGTTTTCACAACGCTGATGAAGCGGCTGCTGAGCGAGTCTGGGTTAATCTGGTCAGGGTGATGCTATATTATGAAAAAATGCACTGGATCTGTGGTGAATTATTGATTTTTCAGCAGCTTTCTCTGACCTCCTGAATGCTGAAACAATATGTCTGCAGTCTGAGCAGCACTTTGCTCTCCTCTGATACAAAAAGCAGCGCGTTCCTGCATCCTTTGAGTTGGTTTCTATTCTAAACGGAGGAAGTTTACCTTGAGAACACCCAGCGTCCCTTATCTACAGCAACGGATGGAAGGACGGCTTCAATTAGCGTGTTCAGCTGTCACATGGTGGATGATAGCAAATCTTTTTGCGCTGGGTTTGATGGTTCTGGGTCTAAAAACGCTGACTGGGAGCGTCGTTCTTTCTCCAGGGTCATGTATTTTTAAAACCCTGCCTTTCAGACGCAGCGCGTAGGGGACGGGGAGAGGGAAGAGAGGGGCGAGCTGGCAGCGGCAGGCAGGCAGCCATCTTGGACTGGGTTAAAAGCGTAATCCCGGTCACGCTGTATCAGCAGCAGAGAAAGAGATAAGAGAGCGAGGGAATGCCTGCGCTGGGAAACCCCTCCGCAGAAACAAAAGCGTGTGGATATTGCAGATACTGTTGCAGGGGTAGGAGTTGCAGCAGGATACGGTCTCTGGGGCCACTCCAGGCTAATGTTAAGACTCTGCATCATATGATGAGCAACGAATGAATAGATCAGTAGCAGGAAACTACCAGAGGGCATCACTTTGATGAGAGAGCTGAATGCGGCGGGTCCATTTATCACAGAGAGAAAGATCCAGAGAGAGAATAGTGTCACACACTTTTCTCACTTACTTTTTCTAAATTCAACACTGTTCTTGTACATACATCACATCCATCACCAGGAGGGAAAGTAACTTGTGCAATTACTTAAATACGCTAGAGATACTTCGTTTTACTTGTGTATTTCATGCACATGTACTGCACAATATGTCGGAGGGGGTATGGCACTTGTGATCCGCAGTTGATTTATTACACAGTTATGTCAGTTTGCAAATTCAGCTTTTTTAAAAGGCCCCTATTATATTTGTGTTGCTAGGTCAGTATATAGATCAATGGGTATAGTGATTAATAAATATATTCTCAGCCAGTCACATCACTGGTACATCAATGCTTTGAAAGATGGGGGCAGTGACTCAGCCCCTGCTAGTCTTTAGAGATAATTCACTTTTCAGACACAGCTACCTGCTAACTCCAGTGAGTATCAAGCTTTCCTTTGTGCGTCTTATGTATGCATTAGTTTAGGTTTTGGTATTCGTGATTATGTGGAAAAAGCCCATATTTTATTAGATATTTCCTCATCTACATGTTTAAACTAGTGATGTACTGATCCAGGTTTTTCCGATCCGATCCCGATCCATGGGCCGAACTTATCGGCCGATATCCAATACCGATCCGATACTACTGTTGAATGAATGTACTGTTGTGTGGATATGAGGTCGAACCACGCGTAACTGCTGTGGACCCGCCACGCAGATTGTTGAACTACAAGGGCTTTGATTGGTCAGTTCAGCCGTGGTGGTCTACAAGTCTTCTCCATCTTCAGCTTTCCATCTTCATTTTGGAGTAAAGATGTTGTTCTCCTGTCCAACGACTTTCACTTTACTTTACATCCTCATGCTTTTAGCCATATGAGGAGGGGCCCATCATACCCTCGCCATGGGCACCCAATCTGACACTGAGGTTAGCATCACTAGTCATGTCAATCCAAGCTTGATTACAGAGAAATTAATCAACCTGGTGTACTGGTAGAGCTTCCATATTATAAGTCATAAGTTAGGAATGGCTGCTGTATTTTCTTAAAAATAATCTTCGATCCTGTGTGTCCCTCTTTACTTTTTACTTGCTCTAATGCCACCCGCAGCAGCGCAGGCAGGTCAGTGATGAGCGGCGCCGGGGCCGGGAGCTGTCTGCTGTGGCTGATCAGGAACAACAAGAGCGTGCTTTATAATAACAACAACTGTGGAAAACGACGGCGCTAATGGGAGGCTTCGCAGAGGAAACTGCCTGTGGCCACCGTGCCTGGAGTGGCTAATTAGCTCGCTGTTCACTCTGCGGCATCAAGGGGGAACATTGTAACGTTTGGCTCGGTGCTGCTGCAATGAGGATCTCATTTCAGATGCACACTTTGTCATACACTTTTATTCTATATGTCATTAGCGTTTGGCGATGTTGTAAACAGAGGACATAGTATGCGGGAAGCAAAAGCGCCAAGTCCTACGGTGCAGAAATACATTGCTGCAGGAGCACACACATATATTTGCACACACACACACAAGCTAACAGGTTAACACGACTGACAAAGTGTTCTTATTGCTTTTGAAACGCGTCGCAGTCACCGCAGGAAACTGAAAAGGCAAGAAGGAGCCTGTGATCATTACTATTTACACTGCTTCTATTTTCAGGATTTGAGGCACGTCTCTTGTATTCCAATTTTACCCACATTCCTCCCTCTTTCATCTTCCGGCAGCTATTTTTATTTCCTCTCGCGGCGTGCAGAACTGCAGGCTGATGCAAACAGGAGGGATGAAATGAGATATCGGTGTTTGTTTTCTTATTCGTCTCATTTGTGCTGTTTACCTTTTCCATTCGAAATGAGCCGTTATACGTGGGAGACAGCTCTCCCCAAACAGCCTGATAAACAGGTGCAGCGGTGCAGCAGGCAAACTGCATCCTGCGCTTGCCAGGTGACCTTTGACCTCAGTGAAGAGCGTACATTGAAGAACCAGAATCAGACTTTAGCAGGAGCTAAAAGCAAAGTAAAGGAGTATTACCGTGTATGCGTTGGAAGTCAGTCATTTTCTATACCTGCTTATTCCTCACTAGGGTCGCAGGGGTCTGCTGGAGCCAATCCCAGCACGTTACAGCGAGAGGCAGGGATACACCCCAGATGGTCGCCGGCCAATCGTGGGGCACACACACCATTCACTCACACACTCACACCTATGGGCAATTTAGAGTCTCCAATTAACCTCAGCATGTTTTTGGACTGTGGGAGGAAGCCGGAGTACCTGGTGAAAACCCACACAGACACGGGGAGAACATGCAAACTCCACACAGAAAGGTCCCAGACCCAGAACCAAGGAGGTCTTGAACCTGCGACTTTCTTGCTGTGAGGCAACAGCGCTAACCCCTGCTCCACCGTGTCACACAGCGTTGGAAGTGTCTGAATAAATTAGACTTGTACTGATGTGTTGTGTCAATCCCATGTTGTAATTCTATAGATGAAATACATGTTTTTTTTTAATTGCAAAAGTATCCCAGGCTTCATTACAGCACCTCCTCACGTTCCTTCCCAGCGCTTTCGTTACTAATCAAAGCTCGATTGTCCCATTCCTTCCAGCCGCACAGCCAACGTAACAAAAGTAACGGAACGTCTCTCAAAAGTTGCATGCTTAGACATTAGCCAGAGAAATACAAAGTCAGAGATTTATCATCCAGTCCAGTTTTACTTGGCCTATCACCACAATGACTGATATGTAGATTAAGATCCACACTTTCAACATAAATTGTAGCCTTTTTCTTACATTAACTGTGTTTGCTGATTTCAATGTATATCCATATCTTACCCATTGTCTATTAAGACTATGTAACAGTCCAACACACCCTCATTTGGCCAAACATTAAAAATCTACTTAAGCTTCCACTTTTCTCTACTACATACATACATACTTCCTTTGGGCATTGCAGTAGTACAGTCAAACAGCATTCTCAATTTCACACGTTTTTTAAGATGTGATCTTTCCATGTATTTCTCCTTCAAGGGACACTTTGTTGAGTTTCAACCTCATCTCTATAAATCTAAATTAGGAGTATAATGTGGAAAACAGCAGTTGTTTTTAACCTCCTCTGTGTCTCTGGATCACGGCTTCAAAATCATTTTTTTTCTTCTGGGAGCCAGTGACGGGAAGCTGTTTCTGTAGCTGTGCCTTCTAGGATGATTAAATGTGCGTCCCCCTGAATATTTTATTACCACGTGACACCAGCGACACTAAAATATAATCGTAAATACTTTAAAATATCGCCATACTGGTTTCATGATATGAGGCCAACTGCAGGGCTTAACGCTCAATTTAGATTTCTTTTACATTTCCGATTAAATGTGACTTGTATGTGGTCTCCGGTGTCGACAT
Organism: Lepturacanthus savala; assembly: GCA_030544235.1. Taxonomy (NCBI): domain Eukaryota; kingdom Metazoa; phylum Chordata; class Actinopteri; order Scombriformes; family Trichiuridae; genus Lepturacanthus; species Lepturacanthus savala. The sequence continues at coordinate 17,726,829 of CM060477.1, forward strand.
TAAAGACCCCAAATGTGTCCAAGCATATGCACTGGAGGACACGGGTGTGCTGAGTATTTACGGATGTAAATAAGCTGTGCTACCAGAGCTACCACATGTACAACTTATTTGATTTAAGGATGAGATTAACCCCTTAAACTCCAGCCCTTTTTTAGGTTTCTGCTCAATATTGATTTATTGCTCTCAAATAAAAATGTTCAACCCAAAACAGCAACAAAAAACACATTTTTTGTTAGTTGCTTCAAACAAGCGACTTTTTACTTTTGTGTTTTATAACTGCTAGTTTACTGAGTTTTTGCTACACTGATGGTACCATTGGACTCGTCAAAGTCCCAGCTTTCATATGAGATGTCATTTGTTTGTGTAGCATAAAGTATCAGAGCGCTAGCTATTAAAATGTGGCAAATGGGTTGGCTTTATGATCGTATACAGATTTTCGTATTTGTTAATTTATTGGCTTGGTGTTGGAGTTGTGTTTGGTGTGTGTAAATATGACTTATATGTGCTTGTAGTGGAGTTTCTCCTGTTTAATTTGATGTATAGCTAGACTATATTTCTACAAGATTAGTGGAGCAATCTCATGGGGGGGGACCCTGGAGTTTAACGGGTTAAGGAAGAAAAGTGCAAGTTTTTTGGCCATGGCTGTTGCTTTCCTTCCTCTTCCGCCTACTTCAGCGCAAAATAATGACTTTTGTCACTTATTGACGACCAAAGTCATTTCAAAAGATCAAATACATTACTGTTCAAAAGTTTGGGGTCACTTAGAAATGTACTTATTTGTTCAATGAAGATAACTTTAAACTAATCAGAAATACGCTCTATAGATCACTAATGTGGTAAATGACTATTCTAGCTGCAAATGTCTGGTTTGTGGTGCAATATCTACATAGATGTATAGAGGCTCATTTCCAGCAACTATTAGTCTATCTAATGGTACATTGCATCAAAAGGCTAATGGATGATTAGAAAACCCTTGTGCAATCATGTTAACATGGTTGAAAACTGTTTATCTGGTAAGAGAGGCTACAAAACTGACCTTCCTTTGATGAAAGTTTGAAGGGAAAAGAAATATTATTTCAAATACAAATCATAATTTCTAGCCTTGTCAATGTCTTGACTACATTTTCTATTGATTTTACAGGTCATGTAGCCAAATTGTGCTGTGGAACAAGCTACAACAATACGGCAGATGAAGCAACACTGGAGCGACGTTACACACAAACTTACAACAACCAACAAGCTTTACAACATAATGTCAGAGCATTTTAAACCGTATGAGGCCCAATATAAGTGCCGTGGAATCACGTACACCAGATTACTGAATAGACGTTTACCACAGTGTGACTGAACAGCTCTAGCAAACAACAAACCTCGCGTACCGTACCAAGATTTAGCAAATTTCCTAAAGTGTTTGAGGAGCATACCGCAGCTCTGCTTGCTGTCTGCAGCCTGCTGTGTTCATCTGAGGCTACAACAAGGCATGCATTTAGCAGAGTGGGAGGTACAGCTTGTGAAAACTACACGTTGAATAATTGATTGTGTACATAAAGCATGAATGTGGAAGAAAAGATGGGAGAGTCGGAGGAAGGGGAGACGGGGGGGGAAGCAGGAGGCTACTGGAACAGAACGATAAATAAATCCACGCCATTACCTCTAGGGAAGCTTCACTCCAACAGCCAATTCAATTCCTGCTTTTTTTTTTTTTTTTTACCCACCACTGCATTTTTTTCTCTACTTCAGCCCTCCAATATTTTTCTTGCACCCTGCCCACTCGTTTACAAAATTAACCGAATGACTTTTCCAATCAGAATTTCTCGATAACGCTGTCAGCGGGCAGCAATCGCGGCCGTTTAAAAAATGCATCGGCTCCAGCGGATCCGATCACACATCCTCCATGAGGATGACGTAAATGCACGAGGACTGTGGCATCGCCTCCTCGGGCTCCAATAAATTATGAAAGATGTCTCCTGAAATTGGGCTTTGGATGCCGGGAAACGCGGGTGGATTTGTTTGCAGAGTGTAAACAATGTTAATTGCGCAGCGAGAGCGATTCTCTCTCGTTTGCGGGCTGCATGGAGAGAAGTCGCAGCGTCTTTTTTTACATTTTGCGCTGGTGAATATGTTAGCGATCCCACAGACATTTGTCATGGGTTTTTGAAGTCAGGGTGCAGAGTGATCCATCATTTTGAATCACCTATATCCATATGAAAAAATATTTTTATCCCATGCTCTCACATCCTTTATAACAGTTGTTGCATTTCAATGCAGAATACAGAACCTGAGTGTATAAAACGCTTGCGTGCCAGCTCTCCACTGACAACAATCGGCCAATCATAGGGTTTAATTTCCCTGAGAGGCCCAGGTTTGGGTCTGAAACAGGGCGGATGTCACATAAATGTACGCTTATTGATTAAGTATAACATAAAAAAAATCTGCACCGTATATAGTTTAAATGAGCTGACGCTAAGTAGAGGGTTTTTTCTAATTAATGGAGTCCAGTGAGAGGTTTATCACGGAAACAACAGACAACAGCCCGTCATTACTCACAAAGAACACTGGCCTGTATCGCTTAATAATACAGTACATTAATGGAGTGAGTCACTTAAAACGATAGCTGGGTTTTATAGCTATATATAGTCTTCCACCAAAATGTAATTTGATTAACTGAAGTATTTTTGCACAGTTTTTCTTTTTTTTAGTCACACACAAGTAAAATGTGTGTTGTAAATATTGTATTCTTAAAGCTGCACAAATATTTTTATATTAATAAAGGATTATATGATTATATAAAATCCAAACAAGGTCAATCATGTCAATCATCCATATAAAGATTATAAATATTATATATACACACAAACATGAAGGTAGTGACAACATTTCGCTGTGATTGTACCTGATGTGGTTACATGTGACAAATAAAACTTGATTGATTGTTAATTTAACACATATTTACTCGCCGCTGCACTTCGGTACATACAGTTACGCCACTGACGTGTCGCATTTTTCACAGGAATCGATCTGTGCTGTGAAATGATACATGTGGTCAGCACACGCACTCACACACACACACACACACACACACTATGGGGCACATCTACCTATTTTCTGCTACACTGTGATCTGTAAATCATTAATAAACTACAGTGGAAGGCAGCGCAATTTGCTTGACTGCTACCGAAATTGCATATTTGACAGTGACAAATCTGCATGCATTGTGTGCCACACGGAGAGACGGAGTGAGGTCATACTCTGTAGCATTCATCCAGCCGAGGGTATTTTTTGGCGGAGAGAACATGCTTACAGGTTAACTGATTCAGACTAATCACTTTATTTCTGCTCATCTGTCTGGGAAAATGAAACACTGACTTAACACGTAATTTAAACCTGTTTAAATCTGCATTAACATACACGAGCAGCGCATCCATCTCCTGGTAAATAAGTGTGAGCAAATGAAGGAAACCTGCATCTGCATCCCGCTTCACACACACACTCCAAGTCACACACCAAGTCATTAGTCATCCACCTGAGGCACCACCCCCATGGTGCACACACAAACACACACTCTTAAACACAAAGCATTACTTCTTGAATATTTCCCCAGGGCCCGGTATAATGTTTCTGACTAAGGAGGTAGCATAAATTATATATGTAGGTTGGTCCCTGTGTGGCTCGGTGCTGATAGGCTTTGTATAAATAACGGAATGGGTTACCTTGATTACTTCAGCCGGAATTAAAGCCACATGGTGATGTGCAGTCCGAGCAGATGCTGTCTAACAACGGAGCACGGAATTACCTCATAAAGGGGGGGACGCACTCGTCTAATCGAACTATTGTTGCATAATTAATCATTCATTAAGAAACTGCAGCAGTGCCCCGATGACTTCTTGAAAAAAGCAAGTTTGAAACTGAGGGGACGCAAAGCTGCCTCATCAAACATGCGGGTCACATGACGTACCCAGAAAAAAAAAATCGTTCCCCATACGCAACAATAAACAGCTACAAAACAATAGTGTGTCTATTGAGAATCACACACATTCAGAAATTACTTTTTGTATTAGCTGAATTTCCATATGTCAATGTATTATTTACTCTCCTTCATTCTCAAGGAGTCAGAAGAGGATTAGCTTCAGTTAGCTTCAGGTAGCTTCAGTGACTCTGGGATAACATTAGCTACAGCAGCTCTGGGTTAACATTAGCTTCAGGTGCTCTGGGTTAACGTTAGTTTCAGGTGCTCTGGGTTAACGTTAGCTTCAGGTGCTCTGGGTTAACGTTAGCTTCAGGTGCTCTGGGTTAACGTTAGCTTCAGGTGCTCTGGGTTAACGTTAGCTTCAGGTGCTCTGGGTTAACGTTAGCTTCAGGTGCTCTGGGTTAACGTTAGCTTCAGGTGCTCTGGGTTAACGTTAGCTTCAGGTGCTCTGGGTTAACATTAGCTTCAGGTGCTCTGGGTTAACATTAGCTTCAGGTGCTCTGGGTTAACGTTAGCTTCAGTGGCATTACTGCCAGTCAGTTAAGTCGCTTTGCTGACTTTATGACTCATCCAGCTGCTGTTAGAATACGTTTACTGCTTACTATCACCTATGTTGTGTTAATGTATTCATGGTAGAAAACAGTCATCAAAAGCTATTTTCTCATAATGACACAGTGCTGAATGTACACTAAAAGAACGTGAGTCATGAGCACTCTACCATGTAGAATTGGTCTGTAATTACTCACACACATTATTATAAAATAGAGCAGCATTGGCAATGACTGACAAAGTTAAATTGTACAGTTAACTAACGACTTAAAGGGACAGTGCTGTGGTTTATTATTACACTTCCTACAGTGAAGTTATTGGTGCGGCAGAGACTTATATGCTCCAAGAACAACTTTTTCTTTGAGACTCAATCAGGTTTATTTTCTCAGACAAAGTTCCTCCAAAGCAACAGAATAAATCACAGTTTCCACAGCGAGGAGGTCACATGGAAACCGATCCTGATGGGTATGTCCCTTTAAGACACCGAGAGCTAACACCTGCTCTACTGTGCAACCTCATTAAAACCAAAATTCAACAGTCTCTCAACAGCAATTTGAGTTTTCACTCACTTCTAAGTAAAACGCTTTAATTCTTCTTCTTTTTTTTTTTTTTTTTAAAAAAACCTTGGAACAGGAATTAATTAACAGAAGAGCAAGAGGAGAGTGATCTTGTTAACAAGGTAAAAATTAATGTAGAAACCTGCTTTGGGGGAAATCTATGGTAATGAGACAAAGGGATGTTTATAGACGAAGCCATCAAATATAAATTACCCCAGAGATGAATGAATGCCTGGACATGATATCATTTTTTTTTTTTTGCTGTATTATCCAGAACAGTGAATCTAAAGTGATACTTTTTATTGACAGCCGGACAAGTCAGCAGGAGGCTGTGCTGCATATACAAACCCATAGATGCAGGTTACAAGTGATAAACGATCTCTGTCTGCTGCGGGTCAGGGTGCAAGGCGATTCCATGGTTATTGATTCTGGCCCGGGCCGTATTGCCTGCCGCCTCCGTTTCTGTCTGTGACACCTCCTTGCGGGTCAAGCTGGGGTCAAGCTGAGGTTTCCCATGCGTCCCCAGGGGCTTCCGTAAAAACTGCTTCCCAGATGGTGCACTTCATTAAAGAAAAAAAAAAAGGAGAGCTAATTTAGGCGAATTTGGGAGGATTATGAGAATATATTAAGTCTACCGGTGGATGCGTAGGAATATTCAGCCTCCTACAGTTTTTTTCCGAGAAGATCAAAGAGAACCAGAGCGCTGAGATTCCCTGAGTGGATATGAGGAGAGAGAAAAAGCTGAAGGAGATTTAACAGACGTTGGCTTTATTTGGCTGTTCCTCAAAACAAAATCACAATCTGCTGCGTCATCACTTCTTAAGGTCATCCTATTAAAGTTCACAGACCAGGATAATTACATTTTTAGCAATGAGTTCCACCTGTATGTGGGAGAGTGAACCTTCAATTGATTTGGCTCAGACTCACATTCATTAATCAGTCAAATGTATGTTTTTTGTCTCTTATTAATTGTGAAATGATTTTAATGACATACCTTTAAATGACCAAATAATAGCCGTGTTTCAAATAACTGCAGGGTCCACTTTAAACGTCGGGTGCAGGTGTATATTTTGATAAATAACAACCAGTTCCAAATAAACGCTGAGTAATTCTTTTTTTGGCGTGCTCAAACGACGTTAAAGAACATCCTCTCGGTTAATACTGTTCAATCATCGACCTCCATGGCTGCGGTGCATTGAGGAAATAAATAAGTTCAACATGAAATTCATACTTTCATTCACTGTCATAAAATATGCAGTGGAAAACTCATGAGCAGCAGCCGCTAGATGTTTAACTACAGTACTGTGATCTTTTGAAGTTATAGGGTAGTCATACTGGTTCAAGAAACTAATTGACCATATTTTTCCAGCTTTGCTGAGCAAGATTTTCATCAGGAAAGAATTAATCTCCTGTCCCAAATTGCCACCTGGTGTCAAATACAAGTGAGCTGTTAAGTGATTGAAACAAATAAACTATTATTTGGTCATAGATCTTGATCTCGATGGAAATTATCTGGGTAAATAAAGATGAAATAAAATGTAAAAAAAAAAAAAAAACATTCATTTTTAATTTAAGCATCTTTCATATAGGTTACTGCAATACAAAGCTCTTCACAACAAGCCATAACAAGAAAGAACAAGTATAGACTTTAAGATAAGACCAATGCACACAATAAAGTAAAAAAATATGGAAAATATGAAAAATAAAACTTTCAAAATAAAAGGAAAAAAATAAATGAGAGAGAGAAAGAAAAAAGAGAAAATATACTATGTATTAATATACATCTATGAACATATATACATGCAGATCCAGGATCAGAAGCACCAGTGCCCCCAGCTTGGTTATTTAATAACCATTTCCTTAAATTGCATTGAAACCAGTTGTATGAAATAGACTCTAATCCTTTGTGGGATTTTATTCCACTCATGAGCAGTTTTATAAGAAGAAGAAAAAACAGACTGGCCAAATGAAACCCTTCTCTAAGCCAGGCTGAAGAGGTCTTAAGTTTATGTTTAAAGATTTCTCTCAGATCCTCATCAGGCTGTTCCAACGGAGTGTAACAGCTCAGAGTCACAAAGGTTTTAGTCCTGCACTGGGGAACAGCTAACAGACTGGTGCCTGAGGGGCCATACTGGTTCATACGCTGTAAGAGCGGGAGACGTGAAGATCTTAAAAGGCAAATAAAACCATTTTAAAATCATTACGGAAGCTGACAGGCGACCAACGTAGGCCGTTAAAACTGCTGTAACGTGTTTCCTTCTGCTCCTGGTCAGCGCTCCGAGTCCTGAATCACCTGTAACTGATTTATCACGTTTTTGTTCCGAGCTGAGACGCAGCGGAGCAGTAAACATCTGTGATCCCATGACCCTCCCGGGTCCGGTTTTTCAAACCAAATTGGATCAGAATCAGTTGGATTTGAAAAATCCAATATGTTCTCTCTCAAAGATCAGTTATCCACACACAGGCTTCCTCGAGACTGACTCTCTCAGCCAGCCAGCTAGATGGGAAAATTCCCAAAACTCCTGATTACCACCCTGCTTCTGATCCGGATGCTCTTTTTCCACGATTAAAACAGGTACAGCTGATGTTTAAGTTTCCTCTAAGCACAGTTCTTAGCTCAGAACTACCATGAGGTGATAATAATGGGTGATATTAACTGTGCGGTTTCTTCTAAAGCCCAGCAATTTGAGGTTCGGGGACTGTAAATTCCACCTACTGTGAAATTCTCGCCGCCTCCAGGGCAGATGTCAACAACAATATATTTAAAACTCAGTAACATGACATGCCAGCAAATAGTCTGTGACATAGATCAATACTCCTCCTCCTTTTAGTTGTCAGTAAGAAAGACATGATAACCATCCAGAGATATTTCCAGATCTGAAACTCTAACTCTAACTAAGCCAAGTTTCAGTGAGGGCAAAAATGTCAGCAAGCCCACATGATAAGTTCCAGTATCTACTAAATATGTATATGATTACATCAAGTAATGTCTAAGGTGACATATTATGTAAATATAGTTTTGACTTTATATATGAAAGAAATAGTAATTAATCATCCATCCACTCAATTGTACATCATGCCTCACAAGCTGTGTTTCAACCTCAGTGCAATGTCAATTGCAATGTCAGTGTTTTTTCCTGAAAATAATTCATATCCTGTAATGTTTTGGCTAGAAACTTCTTTGTGTTTCTAGAATGTAATATGAGTTTTGAGCCTATAGTCAACTATAGCTATAGAAAATAGTCTCAAAAAGGAACAACAGGCATGATTCGACAGGAAATATGATAAATGCTATGACGTACTATGAAGAGATGATCAGTTCAGTGACTTAATGCTTCAGAGACTTGACAGCAACTTATAGTAACTTGTCACAGATATGATAAACACCAGTCAGGAGTCAATCAGTCCAAGATACCATGCTATTCTGTGTGTTTCCATCCGCAACTGTTTTGCAAATATTAATTAATGAGCACATCACCATAAACCAGGGTTCTTCAACCTTTTTTAGCCCAGGGACCTCTTAGGTGTCAGAAGAACAGAGCAGGGACCCCCACTTAAAATTCTTATTTTATTATTATGAGTAGTAGTAGTAGTAGTAGTAGTAAAGGTAGTAGTAATAGTATGATTAGTAATTAAGAATTTATCCATCAGGTCTTTAAAACAACTCTGTGTCTTTAGCCAACAACAACTATGGTAGCTAACTAGCTTGTTGTTTTTCGGCTCTGAAGTTGACGTTAGCCCAGGGACCCCTTGGGTGTCAGAAGAACAGAGCAGGCACCCCCACTTAAAATTCTTATTTCATTATTATAATTAGTAGTAGTAGTAGCAGCAGTGAAGGTAGTAGTAATAGTATGATTAGTAATTAGTAAGTAAGCCAACAACAACTATGGTAGCTAACTAGCTTGGTCACTAACTAGCTTTTTTCAGCTCTGAAGTTGACGTTAGTCACGTAGAGCTAAGACTGATGTGATGGGAATCATGTCTATGCTAAAATAGTTTTTGTCAAAAATAGATTATTATCACCTGTTAATGAAGTTTTCTCAATCATATTATAAATATATATTTTTTTAACTCACAAATAATTTTGGTAAAAATTTTGGTAAAAATAAAAATCATTTGCAGTACCTCCACGGACCCCCTATGGGTCGCGGACCCCCTGTTGAATATCACTACCATAAACAGTTCAAGGCATTTTGCGACAATAAACGTGAGATAAAAGGAAGCTCCCCCATATGTCGTCATTTATTCAATCTATTTGTTTTTGCTTTGTTAGACTTTTTATCCAGACTTCCGATTCCGCGCAAATTGAAAAGCACATTTAAAAAGGGGAGACGGGAAAATCCGCCTATTAAGATTGAGATTATGTAAATTTCGAAAGGTCAAGAGATTTGCTGCCACGAGCTCAGCTTGGCGATTTAAATGGTGTGACGGGAGCATCGCTGGGCTGCTGGTATGAGACGGCGGAAACATTTTCTTCCCTTCTTCTTCGGCTGCTTTTTAACGACCTCATTCACAGCTAATCCGCAGATTGCTTCAGTTTGCTTTGTTCTTTATTGAAAGTCATAAAATAACGCAACAGAGGACTCGTTCTTGAGAATAAATGACTTGATATTCCTGGACATCGTCTTAAATACAACCTCAAACCATATTACATATGTCACTTAGTCTTTTTCCCTTCCTGCTCATGCCGATAGGTCATTTTTGAGACTTTCCCAGTCCAACGTTAATATTACCATCCATCATACCTTTCCTCAATGCCCCTGATTTCCCTTTAAGACGTTTCATGTCAGCTCTTGGTCCATTAAGTGTTTTGTTTTCCCCATTTTTTGGCAAACCTCAGCCCCTCTTGGCAGTTTAGGGGTATTAGCAAGACTTTTCCCTCTTCTCATTACAAAAAGAACGGCTGTAAAACGACAAATAAATCTCAAACACTGAAAAAAAGGCAAAGAAATGGGACTGAAAGGGCTAGATCGGTGTTTAGCATTTTGCTGAAAGCACAGCTAGTTTGGCTACAGATGTTATTGGTAAGTTTATGACTTAAAAGATGGTATTAGGTCAAATTTTGTTTTGTAGTAGGGTACCAGTCATCATCTAGTCTCAGTTCCAGAAATCAATACTCCAGTAGAGGCGTTGGATGTCATCTGTGTTTATATGTATGATAACCAATGAACAATCAAGCACTTCTACAAACAACTCCTACATTTAAACAATCAAATTTAAACAAAGTAAAGACAAGATTGATGCATCTCTCCAATACCTTTTTTTTTCAGTCCATTACCTGCCTGTGCCTCTGGTGTTGGATGGCTCTACGCTTTGGAGCTTAATGATTTCCAAGGAAAGGAGAAGATGACACAGTGACTAAAAAAAAAGGATCCCTGCCATCTATCATCTGTCAACCCAGCACGTCATCCATAATAAAGTATGGTTAGCCTGTAAAATTGTTAACCGCTGGTTGCTTGATGGCTGCCCTTTATATTTTCGGCACGCTGATCTTGTCACAACATGTTGTGTAAAATGCCAAACGATTAGCAGTTTGGGGAAAGTATTCTGAGTTGCACTTGAAATGTAATGGGATTGTTTTGTTTTTTTCCTGACGTTTAGACCCCATTACCTCTAGAGCTCAGTCAGTGGCATTAAAAAACAGACTTTCACAGACGGTGCAGAAACACAGATTAAGACAGTTGACCGAAACAGGATGAAGGGATGTTAAAGATAGAGGGGAGATGGTTGGAAAGAAGCAATTATTTCAGGATAAATTCAAATGTCATTTATATACAAAATTTGTATAATTTTATACCTGGGAATTGTTTTGTCTTATGCCCTGGTTATCCTTGTAAAGCCTGAACCATGAAATAATCAACAGAAAATTCAAATTCTTTGAAACTGGAATCTTTATTGGTCCTTCAGACATAAACAAAAAAAACATGTAAAACACAAGATTGTAAACAATGAATAGTCAAGGAGTTTAAAAAGTAAGCAACTGGACTTTTTCTTTGAGCTTGAAGACGTTTCAACTTTCATCCAAAAGGCTTCTTCAGTTCTAGCCTGATGATGGAAACCAGGAGCTATATCTCTGGATCACAGAGGGTGGAGCTATAGACCACACCCCTCATCCCATAGCAAAGGGTCACATAGGTCACCCTTCAAGGTGTGTATTTTTTTTTGTTTGTTTAAAAAAATGTCACCCTAAAGAGACATTTTATATGTCTAGACATGTACTAAAGTGCCCTTTTAGCGTCTAAATGTGCACTAAAGTGCCCCTTTAAATGTCTAAACATGTTAAAGTACCCATTGGTGTGGTGAAGACACATATTCCAGATTCCACTGGGACCAAAAAATGTTATGAAACATTACTACTGCAAATACTATACTATACTAATGACGGGCGCCATCTGGTGGCCGCGGTCTTCATCACCAGGAGAATAACGTGCTTCAGATGGCATTAATAGAGAGAGCGATTATCGTAATTTCTGAACAATAAACCTTTACCCCATGTTTTGAACCTGCGTGGCTAAGAACAGTGTGGCTAAGATATGGATTTTTACAGCTAATGGCCACTAAGGGACCCTCTAGGGTAGGGGTCTCCAACCCTGGTCCTGGAGATCTACTGTGGGTGCAGGTTTTTCTTCCAACCAAGCAGGAACACACCTGATTCTACTAATCAACCATTAGGGCCCTTGCTATGAATCAGGTGTGTTCCTGCTTGGTTGGAAGAAAAACCTGCACAGTAGATCTCCAGGGCCAGGGTTGGAGACCCCTGCTCGAGGGGAACCCTCTTCTGACAGCGAACATCCATGAACTCCAATGGGTTTCTGAAAGGTCGGACTCCTGCATGATGACAAGAAAGACGCCTCCACGTTTTGAGAGCATCGATGAAGCTGTCGGTTTACCGCCAATGGAGAAGAGGACTTGTGGTGGTTTTAGTGCACAGTATTAATGGCTGACTTTTCTTGTTACAGCCGTGTTACTGCACCTTCAGGCCTACTGCTGTGTTACAGCCACTTTCTTTTTAGCACTTTTAAAAAAGGAAGAAAAAAAAAAGGAAGCCAAGACTGGCAGTGGGAACGCACCGTTTACAATATTATTTCTGCATGGTGAGTGTACACATTTCAAACGTGCAGCAGTTTACACACACGTTTCTGTACTATTGCACTAAATAGAAACACTTTAATTAACTTGTTTGTCAAAATGTTAATAATATCTTAACAGCCATCTCATTCCTGTTAATCCCCCCAGGCAGGAACCCTAACGTGGTAATTAAATATTAAAACAGCTGCAGTGTATAGTCCAGTGGCACGGCTTATATTCAGGTGCGCTTTATAGTCCGTAAATTACGGTAAGTATATATATATATATACATGTATATTATAACCTAAAATATATATATATTATAACCTAAAATCAGGCTACAGCCCTGATTGCATTGAATGGCATGGAAGTCCGTATAAATGAGGATTTATTCGTTTTATTTCTCTGAAGTAAAAAAAAAAGAGAAAAAAATGATTAAATCCTCTCTATTGAGAAGAATTCAAACACTATAATTATTATTTTTCCAAATAATGAGCACTATATAGAACAAAAAGGGCCTGTATTGGATGATGGACAGTTTGAAGCACTGAGTGACTCAGCCTGTATTCAAGTGACTGAAATAATGATACTCACTACATGACACATCAAACAGCTAATTTCACAAGCTTTGACCGTTGATGTTCGCCGCTGAGCAGGTAACCGATTCGTGAGAGCTTTTTTTTTTCTGAAAACTTGTCTGCGATGACTGAAAATAGGGTTGAGGATGTGCGCCAGAAAAAAAGGGGAAAGATTAGAGTTAGGTGATGATTGCAGATAGACATATTATTAAGGTTTAAACTACTTAACACTGTATTTCCATTTCATGAAAATGCCATCTCAATACTTCTTTGACCTGCGTGAACCTTCAAATTGAGAGGTCGCTATTACAAATTAAACCGCGTTGTACCTTGTTGTGACTTTATCGGTGTCAAACTGTTCATTTTCGGGGGTTATTGTCAAAGATCTGTACATGGAAGAGGTACCAATCACTGCCATTATGCAGACAGCAATTAGAGCTTAAAAGCGATAATAATTCCGAGGAACGCACCGGGCTGACGGCAGTTGAACGCCGCAGCGTGTTCCGGGAAAGGTTGCGCATAATTGTACACATTAGCATTTGGCTGAAACTCGGCTGGTGAGTGTCACAGCTGTTTTTGTGACATTTTCTCAGAGTGTTTTCTGCACTTCACGGCGGCGCCGTGAAGCTAAACGATTTGTACTCTTTACACATGTTGAGATCTGTAACCCCTGCATGACGTGCCTGGCTCCTGTGATCGTGTTACAGCAGAGAAGGTTCACTGATCTCATTGCTGTATGTGTCACGCAACATACAGCAGATGCAGAGCTGGTCTTAGGACACCTGATGTCACATGACCCGTGCAGCCTGTCGGCCAGCGGCCTCTGTCCCCAAAGTTCACTAGGTTACATCCTTCTCACACATCGATTTCACTCATCGTCCTTCATTTCTTCACCATTGTTAACTTCTACCACTATATTTATACTAGCTAAAAGCAGTGGTGGAAGGAGTATTCAGGTTCATTACTTAAGTAAAAGTACTTAAATGTACTAGTGATGTACATGATGTATTAAAGTACAAGTACCTCAAATTTGTACCTGATTAAATGTACTTTCCACTACTGACTATAAGTAAAATCTTAACATGGATTTGTTTTGTGAAGGTGACTTTAGATAGGATATAATGCTCTGCTCTAACATGCCAAAACTAAAATGATGGACATGGAAAATATTCTACCTAAGAATTAGCGTTGTCATGGCGACCGTGGTAGCATGATGCAGACTCTTGTATGAGACACCAGCAGCCGTAGCCGTGAGGTCATGACCTAAATCAGAGGACGCGACGTAAAAGGCTGAGTCAATCAGAGTTATTTTTTTTTCCAGCAAGAAAGGCAGAGGATGACCAGGCAAAGAGGAGAAAAGGTGAAAACTATTCAGAGAAATGAAGAATTTGGTGATGTAGCAGACGCATGCAACAGATAGAGATGTCAACCTGTAACCTACTGTAAATATATAGTACAGGTCCAAAGTTTGGACACACCTTCTCATTCAATGTGTTTTCTTTCTTTTTAAGGCATCAAAACTATGAATGAACACATGTTTATGGTGTTATTTACTTCACAAAAAAAGATGAAGTAACTGAAAACATATTTTATATGCTATGTGTTTCTTCAAATTACCCACTCTTTGATCTGATTAATGCTTTATACACTCTTGGCATTCTCTTGATGAACTACCATGAAATGGTTGTCACTTCATAGTTGTACCTTATCAGGGTTAATTAGTGGGATTTCTTGTTTTATCAATCAGATCAAAGGGTGGCTATTTATAAGAAACTAGAATATAAAATGTGTTTTCAGTTATTTCACCTTTTTTGAATAAGGAAGGTGTATCCAAACTTATATACATATATATATATATATATACCTTAACCTTGGTAACAGAAAACACATTCAGGCCATTGAGCAGAAGGACGGATTTACCACAAAGTACAAATATTAGTAAAAGACAATGCAATTCAGATGCAAGCTGAGGGCCTTATGGAAATCTATTGTTTATGTTTATAACAAAGAGTCAATAGAAATAAGGTGTGTGTGTGTGTGTGTGTGTGTGTGTGTGTGTGTGTGTGTGTGCGTGTGTGTTGTTCCTTGACTAATCTGTCTTCATTAGCAGGAAGGGTCCTGAGTGACTGCCGTCCTTTTGCCCTTTCGCTCGCTGTTGTGGCCTCAGAAGCTGAATAAACACCACTGATACACTTTACAAAGGAGCCGGGTGGAATTAGAAAGGTGATTCAAAGTCAAACATGCACCGACAGCCCTCGCCTGCAGAAAAGATTACCACCCCCACCGACAAATGAGCTCGAAAAAAAAAGAAGGGGCGAGCCGGCGGGACGGCGTGTTAGAAAAAAAACAACAAAAAACAGCCGGAGATAAAGAGAAAGGAGGTGAAAAGACAGAACCGTGCGTTTCTGCTACGGCAACACTAACGCGGGGCAGCTGGCAGCAAAGGAGCTCTTTAATAAATGAACCCAATCTCCTAGTGCGCCTTCAGAGGGGGGCGATTCGCCGGGCCTATTGTTACCGCTTTAATGTTGTATATTGATTAGCTGCACAGTTCCATCAAGGTGAACTCTCACAGAGATTACAGGCCGCGTTGAAGCGGCGGCCGAGCAGCCGCTGGCACGGGGCTCTAAGAATGACATGCTGATGGAGAGGATGCTGACTGGGCTGCTGCCTTAAGTCCGATTTCATGGACGAACTCCCCGAGAAGCGATGGGACCGAAAGAAGAAAAGAAGACAAATGAAGCGGCGGAATAAGGTCCCGCCACCCCGCGGCCCCTCGTGAGCCTCGTAACCCCAGAGTAGAGTTTACGCTCTCTCGGTCTCTTTGAGGAAAGTGCTGATCCAGCAGGCTGTGTCCTACACAGACGGGCCCTGGTACGTTCACAAAGGCACACGGCGCTGTGCTAAGGCTCACAAAGCCACTGCCAAAACAGATAAATAAACCCACAACAAAACTGGATATAGAAAGTCGACGGGAAACACGGCCCTGAATCTAAGCGACAGATATTCAGACGTGCCGCATGTCTCCGTGCGCTCTCCCTGCTGGAGAGGGATACTGTGACTTTGCAGCAAAAGCTCGCTCACTCAGGCGGCGCTTCAGCAGACCACTGTTCTCTGCCAGGGCCCTAATCGACTTCTCTATAGGCTGTCACGTCGTATACAAACAGCAATGCTGCAGGCGGGCCAGGGGAGATACAGAGACGTACGGCCCACGGAGATCACACGCTACCCAAAAAAGGATGCGGCAGCGCGGGCGAGTCAGTCAGGTCACCTCCAGCGCTCGCGAAAACTGATGAAAATGTCTTGTTTTTGGTACAATTAGTCGGTTATTAAGCAGAATTACCTTATTCCACTGGCAGATATATAAGCTTATTTCAATTTTTTCAACATTTTCATTAAAAAAAAAGATTACATTGACTAAAATCAAGAAAAATTCATTTTATTCAACATTGGAATAAACACTGTGCTTAAATATGAATAGTTATAGCCTAAAAGTGATTCATTAATATATATTTACAGCTATAGCCGTCTCTTACAGCAGGTATTTATAGCCAACATTTGTGATAATGTTGATGTCACCTCCAAAAAATGCTCTTTTTAGAGAAAAAAATCTTTGTGGTAATGAGATCTGCTCCCTTGCGTGCAGCCGCAGGAGACATCACCTTGATAAACTCGCGATTGTGTCGAGCAGAAAAGCCAAAGATTTACAACTTTGCTTCTTTTGGCTGTTACGATTGGGTTTGTGTTCCCGAAAATGTCTTGTATGTTTTGTTTCTATGGTAATACTTCTTTCTTTTTCTTCTTTCTGGTCCCTAAATTAAGTAATAATTTACATGCGATAAATCTTATGCTCCTATTTACAGTCTGGGAATAAAAACTGAGATGATGCCAGTATACACCGTCATTACCGACAGATTTATTGGATTAAAAACAGTCGGGGAGCGATACAAGTTAAAAAAAACTGTAGAAATGTTTAAAAAAAAAAAACTTGATCAGTTTCTCACATTTCAACATCCTCAGGAAATTATAACAGGATTTTACAGGCTCTTGTGCAGAGACATGCAGTAATACAACTGGAATAACATATAAAGTGTCACTGCATAAGAGCCTGTTTAATTAAATAACTTTTTTTTATATGACAGCACAATTTTGTTCAATATACAATACAAACACTAATAATATGTATTATAATATTATTATTATAGATCACATATAGAATATACATTACAAAGTGCTTTACAATAAAAGCAAGCAAAAACAATGTAAAACAGAGATAAGTGAGACAAATTCAAGAAGAGCAAATCTAAACAAATGGGTTTGGGGCCTGTTTTACAACAAAGTTTGAATAGATCTTAATTTCAAAGGGAGAGAGAGTCAAAGTTTCAGAGCAACAACCTCAACCAAACCCTGAACCCAGGACCTCAGACTCCTTCCTGATGCTGCTGCAGTAGCCTTTTAATGCAGACAGGAGGAGCTTTGAAGCAGCACTTTTGAACCATTTAAAAAACATCACATGGGCATGAATTATTCATTCAACATTGCAGGGTATGTGTGCGTGTGTGTGTGTGTGTGTGTGTGTGTGTGTGTGTGTGTGTGTGTGTGTGTGTGTGTGTGTGTGTGTGTTCTCCGTGCTCCAAATCTAAGCTTGAAATCTGTGTCTTCGCCATCCGCCACACGCGGAGGCTTCTGCTCTTCCTGGGAACAGCTGTACTCTGCTGGGTCTCTGCAGGGCCTCGGCTCCTCGACGCGGTTCTTGATCAGTTCCAGGACGGAACAAACTCACAAGCAGCACTGCTGATTGGTGTTTAGGTCTGAACTGTCATTTTAGATTGAATACTGGGATATGCCAACACCCTGATGTTGCACTACTTTAAGTTAAAAGTAAAGTTGCTCTAATTTAGGTTAAGACATTTTTGTTCTTCAGTTGCAACAACTAGGGCGACACGGTAGTGCAAGGGTTAGTGCTGTTGCCTCACAGCAAGAAAGTCGCAGGTTCAAGACCTCCTTGGTCCTGGGTCTGTGACCTTTCTGTGTGGAGTTTGCATGTTCTCCCCGTGTCTGTGTGGGTTTTCACCAGGTACTCCAGCTTCCTCCCACAGTCCAAAAACATGCTAAGGTTAATCAGAGACTCTAAATTGCCCATAGATGTGTGAGTGAACGGTGTGTGTGCCCCATGATTGGCTGGCAACCATCTGGGGTGTATCCCTGCCTCTACCGTAATGCCTTGGGATTGGCTCCAGCAGATCATGTGACCCTAATGAGAAATAAGTGGGTATAGAAGATGACAGTTTTAATGACTGCCATTGCTCAAGCACTCAATGTATAGCAAATCCTTTTTTAATATCCTTTTTTTAATAATCAGTTCCTGACTTCAGTTTTCATTCTTGCATTAGTTATGGCGTTTATTGCTTTAATGGCATTGTGTAAGTTTCTGTGATGTTATTGTGAACTGAAACTTGATTTGAGGAAAAATAATGAATGAAATCAAAACAGTTCAATGATGATGATGTCTCAATAGCAACTGGGCACAACCCGAAGAGATAATAGAACGAAAAGCTCCAGAAACACAGTGAACTACAAAATGCTGGTGAGGCTTCGCATTCCTCTGTCCCTTCTCCTTCTTCAAAAGCCGTTTGGCTTGGTGCAGCTTCCGCCTCAGACCTCGGATCATCTATTTTTGACTCGTAGATTGCTGCCAACGGAAAAAGAGGTGACGCTTCTGGAAAAAAAAAGAAGGAAGGAAAAAAAAGGGGGGGCTTGAATGCCATCAAATCATCCTTTTGCAGTTGGAGATCGGAGAAGCTGTGACTCCCTGATCACAGCATCAAGGTTGACGACAGGAGATAAACCATCCTTGTCATCTTGGGGGCTCCTGTGTTCACCTATAGTGGATGTTACTGCAGATCTATATCTGTCTTACAGCTCTCTCCATAGCTCATCAAAAAAAAAGAAAAAAAATATCCTCTCTGTAATTCTGACACGTGTCCTGAAGTGCTTCAATAAACTCAACAGCTCTTGTGGATCCGGGGTGACGGCGACTGAAGCACATATAAAAGACACATAAGAGCCGTCCTCGCTTCTTTCAAGGTACCTGTCCATCATGTTACAACCGGCAAACTGCTGCGTGCCCATTGAGGCTTGTGAAGCTCTCTGCCCGCCGTCACATTACGGCCGAACCTATAACCATTAATGGTGAATGTAGGAGCCCCGGCATGAAGACAGCACAGCTTTGCTTTAAAGAACAGAAACATGTCGCCTTAGGGACTGACCGACACTATCATCTAGCGGTTTGCAGTACACACAGAGTGCATGTATTGCCTTCATGTGTGCAGTAACACCTGCGTGATTTCTGCTTTTTACAGATGCTCCCTCAAAAATATCCTGTCTCTGGCCTGTACTCCAGCCCATATCTCTGAAGACAGTGGGCGGTCTTTGTTACTGCCTGCAGCATCTAAAATCTCATGGACTTTCCACTATTACCCGTCCACAAATGCATATAGCATTAGATATTCAATCCAGCATTATCATTAAAAGTTAAAATCCCATAGAGTTACATATCACATCTCTGTCCTGCAGCAGCATGTTCTTTACAGTGTAAAGCTCCGTATCGCAGCTTCTCCTCATGTTGCTTCCTAGCGCTTTTGTTAATTCAAAGCTCCGTCGTCCCGTTTGTTCCTGCACCGATCATGTGACCAACGTAACAAAAGTATTCTAACGTCTCTCAAAAGCCATGCGCTAAGACTACAGCCAGTTTACCTGCTACTTTATTCCTCAGGCTAACGCAGGCTAGTGTAGGCCTTAGCCATCTTACTCCAAGACGCATTCACAGACCCTCAATAAATCCCAGCACTATGACCTAACACAGTGATATTCAACAGGGGGTCGGTGGAGGTACTGCAGGGGGTCCTCCAAATGAAAAAGAAATGATTTTTATTTTTACCAAAATTTTTACCAAAATAATTTGTGAGTTAAAAAATCTATATATTTATAATATGATTGAGAAAACATCATTAACAGGTGATAATAATCTACTTTTGACAAAAACTATTTTAGTCTATTAACATAGACATGAATCCCATCATGTCAGTCTTAGCGCTACGTGACTAACGTCAACTTCAGAGCCGGAAAACAAGCTAGTTAGCGACCAAGCTAGTTAGCTACCATAGTTGTTGTTGGCTAAAGACACAGAGTTGTTTTAAAGACCTGATGGATAAATTCCTAATTACTAATCATACTATTACTACTACCTTTACTGCTGCTACTACTACTACTAATTATAATAATAAATAAGAATTTTAAGTGGGGGTCCCTGCTCTGTTCTTCTGACACCCAAGGGGTCCCTGGGATAAAAATGGTTGAAGAACCCTGACCTAACAGAACAGAATCTGGGCCTAAACTAATTTATTTAAAGACATTTAGTAACATGCCCAGGTTGAGACACTAAGGGAAAATATATTTATCATGAGTCCTGTTTTGCTTGGTCTATAAACACACAATTTCAAAACTGATATGTAGATTGAGATCCTCACTTTCAACATAAATTGTAGCCTTTTTCTTACACTAACCGCATTTGCATGTCTCTCCTTATCTCAATGTATGTTCATATCTCACCCAATGTACAATTTCTCTATTAAGACTATGTAGCACACCCTCATTTGGCCAAACATGAAAAGTCTACTTAAGCTTCCATGTTTCTATAGGAGTACATACTTCCTACGGGCACTGCATTGTAACAATATCTCAAGTGGAATTTGATCTTTTTTTGTGTGTGTGTCCTCAGTTTCATCATCTGAAACATTGACTGCCTTTCTTTAAACCTCTTGGACGATGTTTAAGTTGAACCATCTCCTCCAACCACTCCAGGGTTTATTTTTCTTTTAATATCTCTTGTACATTGTGACATTTCTTTTTTTCTACGGGGTCATGTTTCGCCATTTGTTCCATATAAGGCCGAAGGTTCCACATTCAGAAAGGCAATCTGTGATTCTGGAAGAACCTAAAAAACAAATACAAAAAAATAACCTTGATGAGTGAGTTTGAGAATTTATTTCAACCAAATCTCAGCTCAAGGTCCAGCTGCTATTGCTGCAGACCTTTCAGCAACATCTCGTCGCCTTCGTCAATAGATGAAGTTTGCCTGTTTTTTTTTGTGGGGATGATTTAAGTATGTATTAGCGGTCATAATGGAGCCGTACAGGGCCACTCTGACAACCCAACCATCGCCATGACAACTATGCAAAATCCATCTTCTAATGAAGAGCATGCGATGTGGCTAAAGGCAGGAGAAATCTAACGAGTTAAGACTATTTTAATGATGAAAGTTACATCGGCTTTGTCTTGGAGGGTTTTAAACACAAGGCTTATTTTAAATTAGAAAAAAAAGTCTAATATGGACACTATCAGATGAGGAATTGTAGAATCCAGGGTCATTTCTGACACTATCTTGACCACTGTTCCCTTTATTTTGACCACCATTGTAGAGTTAGTACTCCTTTAATGATTGAAAAAAGTTTAAATCTTGATTTATTATTAGAAACTTGACTCTCCATCCTTGTCAAGATTGCCAGTCAGAAAAAGTAATTTATCTGCACTAATGCAACATATTCTAAATTTCTTTTTAGGAACATTAGTAAAAAAAAAAATACATACATTTACCTATCTATCTCTTTTGGAAAAAAGATCCCACTTCTTTTTTGAACACTGCAATAGATTTTTTTTTTTTTCCTGGGGTAAAACACTTTTTTCCTGTTGTGAAATAACAAGTACTGTACATACAGCCTGTGGCCTTATTTTTCCTCAGAACAGCCCAGTAAAAAATAGTGAGGAGTAAAAAAAAGAAATAAAGAAACAAAAATCCTGCTTCGGTGTCAACGGTCACTGATTCGCACATTTCCGCCCGCAGCAGCGTGGGGAAGCATTTGGCATCAATTTCATACAGAGGATGAGGACTGCTGCTTCAGACAGCTGTGTATCGATCCCTGGTGATTCATCTATAACGTATAGTAGAGCGGAATCCTGTGTGGGCTTCGCTGCAGCGTGCGCTTGAAGTGGCCAAATGTCTCTGTTGTAGCACGTTCTCTCTGCTGGAGACCTGCTGGACACTGAACATCCACCGAATAGTAGGATGAAGCCATGAAGCGTAAATGGAGCAAAGTTAAAGACTGCCATCTAGTGCTGAGACAGGAAACTGCCGCTGGGGATCACAGCATGGGGGGTGGGGGGCATTGGCTGATAAATAAAGCAGCTTGATACTCATCTTGGCTTCGTTGTGTTTTATTTGTTCAAATTTGTGTTTGGCTTCGTCAGGATTAAAGTCTGCACCCCGACTACAGTGGCGGCTTTTAATGAGGGAGCTGTGAAATCCAATCAAATCGTTTGGAACCCGCTTCTTAGCGAGGCTCAACCAGAGAGTAGGAGAAGCTCTGCAGGGATATCTGCCTCATCAGCAGTCTCCATCAAACACTCGTTCACCATCGCGGTGATCACTACACAGACTGTATTGATCAGATTTAAGTGATTGATCATGTTTTAATGGTGGGGTCAATATTCAATGTCTTTCACAGATAAGCATAAAAGGGTCCCTGGGAACAATAATCAACAGCGGGTCATATATTAGAGGACCCTCCCTGTTCCCAACCAAGGAACACACACATTCTCACACACACACACATATCCATTGTGACATCTAAGTATATCAAACACTGTACCAAATTTGGCTTATTTGACTACATTACTGGCATCCCTATATAAGCAATATTCCCTAAATTCTCTGAATGACAATGGAATCCTAGACACTAGACCCATCAGTGAGACGCTTTCCCCCAAAGGGAGGAAACAGAAGCGAATCAAGCAATTTATTCATGTGACTTTCTAATAAAATGGCACAGGACTTGACAATTCCCTGACTTTATTATTATTATTTTATTTATTTTTTTAAAAAAAGCATGTAGATCATGTTGAAACAAAGCTTGTGATTGTAGATTCTCCCACAGGGTTCAACCCGTCACTGATGGCTTCATGTCTAGAAGCGACTGTTATTCTCGTGTTCTCGGGACCTTGTTTAACCCAACCAGGCAAAGTTACAAACGTGGTTAATACATAAATCTGGCTCTTAAAAAGCAGAGGAGATGTAGATGTGGCTGAGTGGTTAAGGGTGGATGGATTTTGAAATCTGTTGCGGTAAAAGAAATCTGCGGTAAACCTGCCCCTTCCTCTATGGCTGTGCCTGACGGTGAAGTCGCTGAAGTGGTTCACTCATAGTCTCCAGAGGATGGTGCCTGCTGATTTTGATGATTCCTCCAACTAGTGCCGGTGTTTTGTATGAAATATCTCAAGAAGTATTGAACAGATTGTCAGTCACCATGCCGTGGTTTAGGACAGTTTTGTAGCTGCTGCTACAGCAATAAAAACGCTCTGCTGGATGGTGAATTTCTGAGGGTGTTCTATAACGTTTGAGCATGTGTGCGCGGGGCAGCCGGGTGTGTGTGTGATGCAGGGGTGTGTCATCCTGCTTACCATCCCCACAGAAAAATTGAAAAAATTCTATTCTCTAGTTGCAGCGTGGGGGAGGCGTGGCCCCGCGCTGCACAGAACACTGTGGTATGTATAGTCTAATACAGGGGTCTTCAACCTTTTTTAGCCCAGGGACCCCTTGGGTGTCAGAAGAACAGAGCAGGGACCCCCACTTAAAATTCTTATTTCATTATTATAATTAGTAGTAGTAGTAGTAGCAGTAAAGGTAGTAGTAATAGTATGATGAGTAATTAGTAATTTATCCATCAGGTCTTTAAAACAACTCTATATGTCTTTAGCCAGCAACAATTATGGTAGCTAACTAGCTTGGTAGCTAACTAGCTTGTTTGTTTTTTTTTTAGCTTGTGTCAGAAGAACAGAGCAGGGACCCCGACTTAAAATTATTATTTTATTATTATTTTATGATTTCTTATTTTATGATTAGTAATTAGGAATTTATCCATCGGGTCTTTAAAACAAGTCTATGTGTCTTTAGCCAACAACTATGGTAGCTAACTAGCTTGGTAGCTAACTAGCTTGTTTGTTTTTTTTTAGCTTGTGTCAGAAGAACAGAGCAGGGACCCCGACTTAAAATTCTTATTTTATTATTATAATTAGTAGTAGTAGTAGCAGCAGTAAAGGTAGTAGTAATAGTATGATTAGTAATTAGGAATTTATCCATCAGGTCTTTAAAACAACTCTGTGTCTTTAGCCAACAACAACTATGGTAGCTAACTAGCTTGGTCGCTAACTAGCTTGTTTTCCGGCTCTGAAGTTGACGTTACGTAGCGCTAAGACTGACGTGATGGGAATCATGTCTATGTTAATAGACTAAAACAGTTATTGTCAAAAGTAGATTATTATCACCTGTTAATGAACTTTTCTCAATCATATTATAAATATATATATTTTTTAACTCACAAATAATTTTGGTAAAAATTTTGGCAAAAATAAAAATCATTTCTTTTTCATTTGGAGGACCCCCTGCAGTAACTCCACGGACCCCTAGGGGTCGCGGACCCCCTGTTGAATATCACTGGTCTAATATGTTAACATGCAGCTATTCTAAACTAACACGGACCAAAACAGTGCCCGCATCGCGCACGCATAGCTTTTGGTGTGAATGCAGTGGATAAATATAAAATAAATAGATAATAAATATAAATTAGACTCTGTGTTAATTAGGAACCTGTGTTTATTTGTCCTTTATTTAGATAAAGGTTTAAAATGTGCTACATACATGTGCTAAATGCATTTTTCTAACTTTAAAGATTTGACTTGAACAGTTTAAGAGGTGATGCTGTATTGAAGATTGAAGCTACAGTTTAAAATGTGCTACAGATAGCGACTAAACTTCATTTAAAGAAAATAAATGTTGTTTTGCGGCAAATATTCTTATGTGATAAATTGATTAATTGCGGTTCATTAAATTACAAAACCTGTAGTTAATTTTTTTTAATCAATATATAAATAAATATGAATAAATATTGAAAATTGTGTTTTTTCTCATATTATTTGATATTATTCAGACCAAATAGGAAAATCACTCATGTAAATAACAATATCCCAAACTTATATATATAACTTATATATATAAAACTGACTATATCATGAAATAAAACCCATGACCTCTAACAGTGTATTCTTTATATAAGTTAAATGTCAAGGTGGCAAATAAGGATAAGATAAGATAAAATGAGATAAGATAAGAAAAGATAAAACTTCCCTTTGGGAGGTTCTTTCTTTTATGTACACATACATGTAAACATATATGTTTGTGTGTGCATACATGATATGTGTTTGGTTGTGCAGATGAAAAAGTTGCGCATGGTGAGTAATGTTTGAGACCACCAAATGCATATTTTTTAGATATTTGAAGGAGAATGAAATGACCTCCTTTTGATAACAGATAGTAATATTTCTTTCACTTCCATTAACTGAGCCTGCCATTAAATAGTTTGGAGTCCCCTGTCCCCTGGAGGCACATGTTTATACATGTCATTTATAGCATAATTATCTTCCAGTTTCCCAGAGCGGTCATGTCAAATTTCATCATAGCTGTTGTTTTAGTTATTTTACAATGCCAGTACAGCAGCGTTGCTCTGGTCTGAGAATAATTTCACAGCAACAGTTTTGACACCATTACACGTAACTTCCACCAGGTGTCACTTTGAAACAGTTTCATACAATCGGACCTTCTGTACAGCTGTTTAGACATTCAGCTTTTTGTGACAAACTCATATGCCAATTACCGAAGGAAAAGATTGCATTTTTCACCTCTTCAGCACAGCAAAAGGACACTTCAGCCGGGAACTGGATTCTTTTTTCAGAGCAGTCTCAATAAATGTCAAAGAATAAACGGCTGGACCAACGCCTTCAGTAAAATATATGTATTTGTGAAAATGTCTAAAATTGCAAACCTCTAAGTAAAGTACCTCTTCTAAGACATAGTTTCATAATTGTATAACTCACATGTAAGTTGTATAATTATGGTATACTGTGATATATGAAAAAAAAATGCCTTTTTCCTATTGGGTCCTGTTCTTATGGTATAAGATCCCTGACAATCCCGAAGAATAGTCCTTTAAATCTAAATTTAAAACTCATCTTTATAGCTGCCGCCCGGCTGACCACTTTATTGATTATTGGAACTTTTCTGACAACTTGCATCGTTCTAACCTTCTGTTTGTTTGTTCCATAAGCGCATGAGTATTGGATGCATGTTCCCCTCTCTCTCCTCTTTCCACATCTCTCTGTTTTCTCCTCCTGGCATCTCTTGCTGGACCAGAACCGATCCTGGATTCGTTCTACTTCCCTGGCTGTCGGTGCCATTTCCTGAGGTTTTGGATCTTGTTTCCTATCCTGCAGGAGTTCAGCCTCATCTCCGTCTGCCTCGTGTGAACGATGTCTTGCCTCTTCTCCTCTGTGTGTGTGTGTGTGTGTGTGTGCAAATGGTGTGATATGAGTCTCCCCTATGTGCATGTGTGTAGTTTGTCCTCCTGCCAGGTCTCCATGGCGATGGGGGCCTCGAGTGGCTCAGGTCCTGTTCCGTTCAGGTAGAACCTGGAAGCTGTTTGGTGTCATCTTCATCACTTTCTTCATGTATATTATAAATCCATTGTCACTTCCTTATCCTGTTCAATGCTGTCTTATGCAGTTTGTGTTATTTTCTGCACACATCTGTCCATCATGAGGGATCCTTCCTCTTTACTCTTCCTGTGTTTTTCTCCATTTTTTCCCTTGTTAAAGTTGTTTTGGAAGAGTTTTCTTATCCTTATTCAAATTTCTGGACTGACAAATGGGATTTTTTTTTTGCGATATCGAGCTGTACAAATAAAAATGACTTGACTAGTTCTAAGTGGGTAATTATGTAATGTATATTTCTGGATAGAATAGCAAACACCAATGCTGACTGTTTCATGATCCGTGTGGGTGTGTGTAAACTCACTGTAAAGGAAACTTAACTCCATGACAACCAGCGGTTGCGGTAGTGGAAGATGTGGGTGTACTCTGACCCCCTTCGTCTGACCTGTCTGTTCCTTATAGTCCTCTGGAGGTGTGTGTTTATCCCGTACATATATACCTCCGACCACACTGCTGAAAACAATGAGCTTCCAAATTTGAACCGCAGTCTCAGACTCAAGGCTCAGTGGTGTGCATTGTGGCAACCTGGTACGGCAGAACACACAGGAATAGCATGAGCGAGCTCCATGTGGCCTTCCACTGAAAAGACTGTGTTTTGATTGTAAAGCCTTGGCATTTTCTAAAAGTGCTTTCTTCTCTCTCTCTCTCTCTCTCTCTCTCTCTCTCTCTCTCTCACACTCTGTGTGTGTTTTTTTGTTTTCCCTGTTGCTTTGTGTTGCAGCCCTCGGGGCCAAGTATGCAAGCCCCCATAGAGCCACAAATGTTCAAACATGCCTTTGACTTCATCCATCAATCTTAGATAAACCAGCTGTTACAAGCAGGAAGTTTGATATAATGTAAAGTTTAAATGCTTATCTGAATCCTGGTAGCTTACACTCAGGTTCCGCAATTAGACTGAGAATTTATTATTATTATTTTTGCATTATTAATCTGCTCTTTTCCCCTCCTCACATAATGATCAATCATGTTTTCCCTATGAAATGTCAAGTCAAGTCTACATGAAAATATCTGCATGTCTCCAACATATTATTAAGAAATATAATATTATAATATGTAGTTTACATTATATGTATACTTGCATTGATATATATATATATATATATTATTATTATTATTATTTTAATATCCCAGTATTGTATGCACAATAACAAGATATTTATACAATATACGTAGCAGCATCAAAAATATTGGTAAAATAATAATAAATGAGTTTTTTTAATCCTAAAAGACAGATTTAATTTTAATAACTGAGCAGTGGGGGAAACAGTTAGCCATATTTACTCATTTGTTTACTCAAAATGAATTTTCTGCTTGAACTTCTAGGCAGAAAATCTCTGGCAGGCATCGCTGTTGAGAAATCATTTGCTGTCTTTCTATTAGACAGGGAAATAAAACAACGGTGGATTTAATTGGCTGATTTTACACTGCCCTAATATTGACCAATTAAAAACGTGAGTGGGTGGGGCTTAAGACTTTGAGTTCCTTTTTTTTTTCTTTTTTTTTTTTTTCCTGGTGGCAGAGGGAGGGGAACTAGCGACCGTGCTCAGAGTGTTGTTGTGTGTTGCTCCTGCCAAGGTCGGTGAAAGTACTGCTCCGACCAACACTTCGGTTATTACCACCTAAAAAGTACTAAACAAACAGACGTACCGGTGAGTTTTTCATTTTAACCAACTTTTGTTGCTGTTTAGCGGACGCGAAGTTGCGGTTACTTCGCCTGGTGTGGTGCCAAATTGTGTATCCCCGTCAAATCAGTGACTGTCAAACGAGTTCACATGGGAAGAGATGCCGGGGGAAGGAAGGGCTAACCTGCTAGCTTATATTAGCCGCTTTCCAGCGCTCAAATTAGTTATGTGGTGCCATTATATCGCCTTTTTCACCTCCCTTGTGCCATTTTTAAAGCGAGCAGACTTTTCTACCGATGCGCTAACGGTATATTGTTTGCTTGGCTGGCTAACAGGCGGACGGGGTTAGCCAGCACACTTTAGCTTGAACAAGTACTAGCAGCCACATTTCACTTTCTCGCTGTCCAGTTTTGATTATCGTTTTGATTATCAAATTTACCTGATCAAGAGTCCACCTTACCTGACAATATGTATTGTAGTGGTTTATAAAGTACCTGAACGCCTCATTTGAGTAACAGTACAGATATTTTACCAGAAAATCACTTTAGTAGAAGTTAAAGTCACCTATAAGAATATTACTTGAGTAAACGTATCTTAAAGTATCTGATATTTACAAAAATAATTTTAAGTTCAATTTGTCACAAATTTGCATGTCAGTAATACAGGGGCACAGCAAACATGTCAGGAGCACTATGGTTGTATCAACCCAGTAGTATAGTAGTATAACCCTGTAGTATTTTGTTAAATTTCCTTCTCATGCATTGTTTTTATAGGTAAAGGTATTTTGTAGTATTTTTTTCTTTGTTTTGTGTGTGTGTGTGTATGCATTTGTTTTAATCTGCTTAGTAGTTGAATGTGTGGACTAGTGTGATATGTGAAGTTTGTTTTATGACAACAATAAAACTAATCCAAACCATACCGATACTTTGAAGTGTAATGTAATGTTGAGGTTAAGCGGGTGGTACAAAGCTAGACTGACCATGCTGTTGGGTGATTAAAGGCATGAAATGAGTCATGTTTAAGGGATGGTCAAAAATTGAGTCGACATGCAATCTGTGAGTCGTGTGAATTTAAGTGAACCAGTCAACTACAGGGTACACAGTCTTTAAATTAGTCGTCTGTAAGGACTCTGAATGAGCCGCACATTTGATGGTGGCTCATGGCTTAAATTTGAACCCAGACTGAGACGCACACTTCTATAAGTTTTGAGAGGAATGTGCTATATCGTGGCTCTCGGTTGACTGAAATGGCGCTCTTTTGTTGGGAGAGGACATACAGCAACAGCTGCACTTCACAGCGAGTGTGTGTGTGTCTGCATGTGTGTGCGTGTGCATATGTGTTTTGTTCCAGCTGGTATTTCAGGCTGTAATTGGAGCATTTCTGGAATGCTGGTTGAATTCTGTGACTTAAACGTACTAGACAATGGCTGTTGTTGATGAACCTGGTATCTTTAGGAAGAAGTCGATATGCTTTGCATGTTTTTTGCATGGTTTTAGCTTAGCAGTGTGCTTCAATTTGAACTTTTACACATTGGGGGCAAGAGCGAGCATGCGTATGCAACAAACATACCCAACAAAAACATGCCAAGTCCTAACTTTAAGCAGCAACATATAAAAGGAATTCTATACGATATGGGACATGGTTTTTAACGTATTAATCAAAGCCTTGTTCGTTTGGCACCCTCTAAATTATACTACAACCTTGCAATATTTAAATGAATGTAAACTATATTGATGTAGGTTGCTGAGGAAACACCCCAATGATAATCTTATCCTTTGTTAAGAGTGTGCAGCCTATGTAAACTGACTAATCTGTTTCTGTTTAGTTTTGTGTTGCCTTTGTGAACCGTGTAAAGGGCTCAGATGCCACGCTGATGCGATGTAAGGCATCAAATGTGAGAACGCTGGGAAGTAGCAGAAGACTTTAGTGTGTGTTTAAGTGAAACTCTGCTGTCATCCTGGAAGGTTAAAGCCTTGTAGTTTGGTTTTCTTACAGCACAGGGTTTGACAGAAAAACAGGAAATGGCATCTCACACCCTCTCAGAACGGTGACATTTTTTGCACAATGTGGTTCTTAACCTGGGTTTATACTACAGGTTGACTGAGGCAAGCAAGCAAGGAAGTCTTTGTTGCTTTTGCAGTGTGCCTTTCATACCTATTTACTACAACTAGGCTGCCACAACAGGAACACTGCCATAATATGTCAAGAAAATATGATAAGAAAGGAATGCATTTAGAAGTATGTGGAAAGTGTTTCGCATGTTATTTCTATCTCGATAAGGTCGCCAGCAACGATTAAAACACAGCTACAAATGTGTTCATGTCAAAAGTAAACTAAAAAATGACATAACTGTCAAACCGGCTTTGAAGCAGAGTTCTGATGTGTGAAATGGTATGACTTCAGCCATTACCGTTATTACAGTACGATTGCGAAAATTGCATGCAGCTACTGAAATGTGCAGATTCAAACTCTCGCCAGGCCGGATAGAGGTAATGTGATATTTGCAGTTTAGATGAAACTGCTTGCTGCAGCAATTTTTGTTTGGAGTCCAGTTATGAATCACAAGTTGCTGTGTGACACTAAATGAGAAATTCTCAAAGGATTTCCTTCCTGCACTGCACACCGCTCCAGGGCCAAGCCTAATATCTGATTTAAAGTTTTAGCTGAACAAGCAATGTGAACAGTATATCACTTATACACTGCCCATGCTATCTGAGGTTAGCCTGCAGCACTGCCACAGGGTCTCTGGCATTTGTTGATGTGTGGAAAATTGTGGCTGAATGTATAGTTTTCCCTCTAAGTTGCATCAAATAAATAGAACGTAATAATATGGTCAGTTACTACAGTATATGACTAATTTTAACTCAAAGCAAGAATGGCATCTGTTTGCCTGTAGACCCTGGAACAAAATATGAGACGAATGAAATTAAATCTTCTGAGCTGTATTTTTATTTATTTTTTTACTCTGTCAGACTACTAACCTGACTCAAATTAAATGTACCTATTTTAATAATTTATGAATCATTAATAGACTATTATTAGTATCAATATTAGTTCCAGCACCTGGATTGTGCAGACTTGCAACTTCTCTTCTTATGTGATTATTAATTGAATATCTTTAGTTTTTGTAAGTGTTGATTTGACCAAACAAGCAATTTGATGACATTTTAACCATCAGGAACTCTTACTTTTCAATTTTATGTTCACAGTTTTCATTTAGAGACCAAATGATCATTTAGAAGGTTAATTGTCATAAAATGCTTGTTGCACCTTCTCAAGAGGGATCGACCTAAAACATACTATGTTGGCAGTTTTACATATTTTGGTAGATTAGTCTATAAGTATATTAAAATATTAGGTTGTCCAATTAGATCTATCCCAATAGCAATGTCAAACATAATGAAATTATTTTAAAATCAGAAGTCACTAGGCACTCGTCATTATTCTATTGAATTCTTCAGCTGCTGGCTGGACTTTTCTCCTGTTATCAACAACTGATCATCCGGTTACAGTGGACCACCAGCCACTGCTGACTCAGCCAATGCTGCCATCTGGGCTGGAACAGAACACCCTGCAGACTCCTCACAGGCTCGGGAGCCTCAGATGCTCAGCTAACAGATTTTGTACGTGCGTGACTTTGCAAAAAAGCGAGCACAGGCCGTAGTCTGAAGGAGATAAAGTCGGTGAGTATTAACACAAGAATGCATAAATTAGTGTGAAATTATTCTCTTCATTTTTTGTAAAGGCCCTGAATACCCATACAGGTGTGTTCAAATTGGATGAACTCTTCTGCAGGAATCTGATTGAACTACTGACGCAAATATGAAGCTGCAGCTAACAATTACTTTCATGAAATGTAAAAACAACAAGAAAACAGCTATCACTGCATATTTTTACAGGACAATAGTTCAAAAACAGAAAAAAAGCATCCATTCAAAACTGAGAAGCTATGTTTTAATTTTCAGTTGGAAAAATTAGAGAAACGATTAGTAAATATTATGACACTTAAATTTCTATCAGTAAGCATTTATGGACTAATTGTTACAGCTCTACAAACGTGTGTCAATCTTTCTTTTGTGGACTCTAATATGACACTTTTAACTTGGTTATTATCCCAATCAGTATAATTCTTTGAATTGAAGAAATATTGTCCTTATAACAGCAGCTCCTGAGATGAAGAAGAGAAAGTCAGGAACAGTAAGTGGGAACACCTGTGGCTGTTATGACTTGTAATCGCTATCAATAATAATAATATACTTTTCATGGAGGACAATTTGACAAGCACAGGTGTAAATCATTAAATTTACAGTGTCTGATTTCCATTCAGCTGGGACACTTGAATTAACCAGTTAATGTTATAAGTAGTACCTGTGCTTTCAAAATATCTGCTGCGTGTTTTGTTTTTTACCATCTGTTCATCCACCCACTGACACAAAGAGCCTTTCAGTCTCACAATTTGGCAAAAACAGGATTAATGAACCTCAGGAGCTGGAGCAGCTTATCTCTTAAAAAGCTTAAAATGTTTGAACACTTCAGCCACCAGTGTTGAACATTCAGTAGGAATAATGTTCCTCCAATATTTTTTATTCACCGTTGGCCGTCCTCAATCCCCTCCTGTTTTCATTCCCCTCCGAGGAAATGAGTTATTTGTGTACAGTCGACCGTGGCTGTGTCACAGTAGAACACCACGTGAATCAAACGGGACCGCTCCAAGTTCCTGTTCTACCTTAAAACTGCCTGCCTGTCTGACTGACTTTTCGATCCGTCTGTCTGCTCGTCTGTGAGAAGCGAGCGTGTCGAACCGCTGCGGCGCTGCTGCCTTATGACCCTGCACACTTCCCGCTCACGTTTCACTTTTTATACTCACATCCTGTCAGTGAGACAACCGCTCTCTGTGAGTCCTCTTTGCTGTATTTGTTTTCACTACGCTGGCTGCTATTGTGCAGCGGCAGTGCTTGTCCAGTATTTGTCAGTTTCTGTTATGTTTACTACCTTTCAGTTTTGTTTTTTTTTTCCTCCAATATTACTTCTAATACTGTATGCATTGTTGTAACAGTTTCCCCCACTGGAATCACTAAAGTTTTATTTTATTATAGGAAATTGCATTTTTATGGTTAACTCTGAGGGGATTGGAAACCTTCCGCTTTCAAACCACAGATCCCACATGTGTTAATGTCCAGCTATCTTTAAGGAATTAGGAGATTATATATATATATATATATATATATATATATATATATCTCCATCCTTACCTGCTCTATGAAGAGATGTCTCTCCCCGTTTCCCCTTTCAAGTCCTTTTTTTTCTTTTTTTTTTTTTAAACTTGATCTCATGCTGCATTATGTCAGATAAGTAGCAGTGTTGCTTTTGAAATATGAGCGGTGGTGTGACGGGGTTATTTAAAATGCACACCATCTGTTTTATACATTTTTGTGCAAACTACTCTCAACAACGGGGTTTCTTTGCTTTGGCAATTTTATTTATGCACAAATGCCTAAAGCATCATATTTACTAGGCCACACTGGAAAATTGGACCGCCTTGGGAAAACGTATTGCCGTACAGAACTAGTTTGGAAGTCATGATGCTACCAAGAGGAAAACAATTACTCCAACTGGATTAAACTCATATTTTTCATTGTTTGCCACCTGTGGTGTGGTTTGAATGGAGTAAAGGCTTATGATATGGATGTCAGCAATATGCATCACAGGCTGAAGGTAATAGTCTTCGGAGATAATGGCACAATATCTGTGCTGCCTGTTTTTGCGCTATCCACAGCTGGCAGAAGGATCTCAGCCTCTTCCTGACGGCAGCACACTCACTGATCTCAGCAGGTGCAGGAATCCAGAGATTTACAGCTGTTTATTGTCCAAGACAAGCTTGCGGGTCTGAAAGCAGAATTATCAGGAGGTTGTATCAGCACAGAAACCAATGAATCAAAAAAAAAAACAGCAGCACCGACTGTGTCAGGACTGATTTAAAGTGTGTGTGAAAGAGTGTGAGAGAGATTGAGAAATAGAGGATGATGGTTTAAAGTATGATCGTGATCACCGTATGAGGATAATGAATGACGATTATTAGTCGTGATAATATTGTAATGTAAATACTTGGACATCCGCAGGGTGTTGCAAGAAAAACAAGATGTGTGTGTAGTGGCTCCTGAAGCTGGCAGTCGCATCTCAGTCTGGCAATGGTTGACATATTTCACATGCAAAGCATTGTTGTCACTATCA
Source organism: Lepturacanthus savala (assembly GCA_030544235.1). Taxonomy (NCBI): domain Eukaryota; kingdom Metazoa; phylum Chordata; class Actinopteri; order Scombriformes; family Trichiuridae; genus Lepturacanthus; species Lepturacanthus savala. The sequence goes on from CM060477.1 coordinate 17,761,057, forward strand.
GCAGCCCTTTCTCTGACATTGTGCAGAGGCTTGGGTTTGTTGAGCTTGTCTCTCACTTTCCAGGAAGGGACACAAGACATATAGACACAAAGTGAAGGTAACAAAGTGAAAGCATTGCGGGGGGGGGGGGGGGGTACATTTGACCTAGATATATTGCATGACTGACTGAGCAAGTGCATTTGATCTTGGCCTTGGCTGAAACAACAGGGTCTGATGACAGAGACCAAAGGCTCTGTGTGGTCTGTAAAGGTTAAGTATCGTCTCAGACCGTTCTGAAGTGATTAGCAACGATCCGACAGAGTAGAGCCAGCGTTTACGGAAACCCTATAAATAGGTTTGTTTTCATGAGGAACACCCCTGCGCCCCACTCCCTACATCGGTATAGTCTGTTTTTGCAAAAATGACCAAGCGACACTGTGGCCATTTATTGCAGAATTCCGTATCCTCCTCAGTGTGTGGAGGGATTAACAAAAACAGGTTCAGTATCGGTAATAGACAGCAATATTACTGATGCTCCTAATGCTGCTAAAACTTACACGCTGGACCCTTTTAAAAAAAACAAGGAATAAACTATTTTGAGCTGCACAGTAATAGTAAAATAACCAAAGTTGGACTTTAGCCACTCGCAATATTGTTTTATCAGTAACTGATAATATACTGCATGGCTCTAGTTAACATCTTTCCCATTGTAAAACTATATTCATCAAATGCAATTCTCAAAACAGCATTGACTATCAAGAGTGTGAATTGTTGAATTCAGTCTTTAAGTTAGCTTTGATGGTAGCACATCTATTTAAGTATAGTGGTTAGGAGCATTACTGCTGCCAGGGTCTTGGTAGCTTCAGTAAATGATATTGGTTGCCTCCTCCCAGCAGAGAAGGAGCCTGCAGTGTTGGAGATTGCTTGATGCTTCCCTCACACACACACTCACTAACACTAGTTTCACACAAGCCTCAGTCACACACACAGACATGGTTCCCTTTGTATCTGCAGTGCTGTTGACATGCAGGGCTTGGCAGAACAGAAGTGGCATTGAGCAGAGACGTAGGAGGAATTTCTACGCCTGGAGTCCCACACTAACGTAGCGATGGCTGGTAGTAGCCAGACAGCCACTCTGTCTCCTCCTCCTGTCCAAATACCAAAACGCCCTCCTTTACTTTCCTACTCGCCTTTTGCCTTGATTTCTCTTCCTCCTCCTATTGTTCTCGTTGTATATGCCTCGTTGGTCTCTCCTTCTCTCTCTCTCTCTCTCTCTCTCTCTCTCTCTCTCTCTCTCTCTCTCTCTCTCTCTCTCTCTCTCTCTCTCTCTCTCTCTCCACTTTTTCTTTCTCTGCATTGACAGAAACCTCTCTGACATGTTAGCTACATCCACGGACCCCCGCCCCCTTCTCATTGGCTCCTTAAACGGGGGGGGGATGACCACTGTTGCTTGTCTCTGTTGCCACTATCACCCTGCCTCTCGCTACACCAGAGGCCAGATGTGGGACAGTGGTGAGTTTGTAATGAGCAAGTGTAAAATTAGGCAGCGGGCCCAGCTGGCTGAACCGAAGCAGCTGCTAAACAGGGGTGAGCGCTGCTTCGTCTCGGTGTCACTGACTCAAGTGTGCGACGGTGATATGTGATGTTTGTGACTGAAGATGTACGTGTGTGTGTGTCTGTGTGTGTGTGAGAATATAGAGCTTTTTAGAGAGGGACCGGAGTCCTCGAAGAAACAGTTGAGTTCTGTGTTGGAATGTGAAGCAGACTGTAAGAGCGCTGGATAAAGAGTCAATGATACAGCAGAGGGAAGCAAGGCTGCCATTGTGGTGGTGCTGGGCAGGTTTCCCCTTCTCCACCCAGCCCACCCTCTCTGCTTCCAACAGCACCCCCCCCCCCCCCCCAACCCCCCCAGCCCTTGTCCATATTAGGGCAAAACTCAGCCAACCTCCCCTCAAGCTGAGCTCAACCCCCCCAACACGCCCTGCTGTCATATTTGCTCCAGCGAAGGAAGCCTGAGGGAGACACAGCTCCCCTAACCCAATTTGAAGGCCTGTTTTCCTGGCGTAGTCAAAACAACGGAGGGATTTTAAAACTGGATGCAGGAAGCCAAGGCCGATCGAGTTCTTTTTAAGTGGCAGTCCCGTTTGTTTTTAGCATTTTTTTTTAAATTCTTATTATTATTTGTTATGGGGCTACAGATAATGGATTCAACTTGAGCAAAGCTTGACCAAACTCCAATTGAGGATCACTTTTCTTTCAAGGGCCTTTGTTATTCTTATGTTCCCCAGTTTGAGTTTTACAAGATAAAGGCCTATGTGGGGTCTACCTGTAGGTTAGAGCTTCAACTAATGACAATTTTGACTCAACTAATCTATTGATTATTGAAACTATTAGTTGTTTGGTTCATAAAATGATTCAAATCGATTAATCAATAGTTGGCGATTAATGTCATAGTTGGAAACTAATAGATTAATCAACTAATTGTTTCACTTCACTGCTTCACTTAAAAAAAAATAATAATAAGGTTACAATACTCGCTAAAGTATAAAACAAAACATGGAGCAGAGAGAATATGCATAGCGTGTCTGGCCAAAGGTCACAATTTTCAACATTAGTAACTTTATTAGGTGAATTATAGGGTGTGAATGCTCAACGGGAACACATATAACCATAACTGTCCATATAAACGATGTAGGCCAGCTGTATAGGCAAGTTGGATTAAACCGGTACCTCAGGACAGACCAGTTAAACAATTCAGTTGAACTTGCAAGACATTTTTCCTAGAGATTCCCAAACAGAAGTTATTTTGGGTCATTGGTGTTGATTTTGGTTTCCTTTGGTTTAAACAAAGTCCCTCTCTCAGCGGAAATGGGTCGACTTAACAGACATAAGAAATTCTGGGTTACTGCACAGAAATTTTAGACATAGAACAGGGCCGTTTGCTTCGTAGTAATACAACCAGCCAAACTTAACTATATGTTAAAGTGTCAAAACATTAACACATTATTGTTATTAGAAGGTGATAATATGGAAAAATATTTATGCATAACCATATTTTCAATATGTCACAGTTCAATTTTTTTTCATTCCAGCAGATGAAATAAAAGCAAGACTTAAATTTTGCAGTATGGTCACTTAATAACTAAAAAACTAAATGCAGTACATCAGTACGTAATTGTAAGCACTTTGAAGTATCGATGTGCACCTGCTGCAATGGTAAAACACTCTGACCTGGTCTGAATCAGACCTCTGAGGATGCTAGCTCTACAGGAAGAGGCTAATCTGACTTGAATGTTTGAGATAATAATATAATGCTGCTCTCTGGGAACTCCCACTTTTGAGTTGATGTTCTACACGTTCCACACGTTCCATGATGAAGCCTAATTAGAATGTTCTAAGCTTTTAACCAGTAATTATTTCAGGTATAGGGCATCGCCAACAGGGTGCCTGATCATGACAAGAGTTGTGATGTTTTCTTGACTGACAGCTGTCACGACTAATTGTTTTCAAAACTGTGAAGCCTTCTCCTCTCTCAAGATTTGGACTTTTTGGCTCCCAAATTAGCAGTAAGCAGTTAATTCAAATCCAGGCCTCATAATGAAAAAAATGTTAGAATAACTTTTGGTAAACTGAATACTGTATATGCAGAATTCCATAATATATACTTTTTGCCAAAATGTCTGATAAACTCCCAGACGCAGCCAAATTGTAGAATCGTTTGCCTGGGGTGTTATCTTTCTGTCCGTCTGAGATTAACTGTGTTTGAACAGCACCAAAATCCCTTTTAAGATGTATTTATTTATTGTTGGCAGTTTGTTTCTCAACATGAACTACACAGTAGGCCTGAGTACGAGGAAGCAAACTGGAACCAGATTCCACACAGTGCAGTTCAGGTTTAGCCGGCCTGGATTTTCCAGTTTTGAGAGAGAAAGCATCAGCATACCCTGTTACATCTGTTGTTTTTATGTGCACTTAATGTAAGTTCATAACTGCCTAGTTATGGCTAAATGGATAAAGGTGGGTATTTGTATTTGAGGGGTCAAAATTCTAATTTCATGACGATTTGAACTACATGATACATTCAAGAACTATCTAGAAACTTAAACTGTTGAGTGTTAAGGAATTGCAGTACACACACATACTGGCGAGGATCATGGAGAAGAGGCGGCTTTCATGTAACAACAAAACCAGATGATTCTGTGTTGCAGTGTGATGTTCCACAAAAAGCAAGTGTTAGCAAGGAAATAACAACTGTAGATATTCAGCTGATGACATTACCTTGACTTGGTGTCTTTGCCATTGTCAGAGCCAAATTCAGCCAATAACAGTAGTTTGTAAAACATCTTATAATAGTAATGGATGGATGACCTCTAAACTGCGCTGCATAAAGAATAATTAAAAATTGTGATTGGGCAGGGTTTTTTTTGTCTGTTTTTCATTTGTTTTTTTTTTGCAGGGTTATATGGATCTGTCAGGACAGTATTGAAGGAGAGTGTTATAATTTGAGAAACAGGCTCACATTTGATGCTACAAAGGGAATGTGGTGCGTTGTCGTCTGATGTTACTGATGTCACTGTTCCTCTTGTCTTCAACCCCCCCAACCAAAAAAAAAAAAAAAAAATTAAAGAAGCTCACTGGGCTGTAACAAATCTGTCATCCATTCATCAGCTGTTGCCATGCAGAATGGAGGGAAGATGCTCCAGAGTTGTCACATGCGCACACATTCATTTACTCACGGGAGAGTTGCCGTCTTCCGGCCCGTTGAACCTCCATTGAGGGTTAACCCTTGTGTGAACCCTTAGAGGGTGTCTGCGAAAGCCAGATCCTACTGGGCCAGATGTGTCTTCCCACCCACCCACCCCCCCACTCTCCCATGCTCACTCCATCTTTTGTTTTGTTTTTTCACGTGACAGAAGGGGACAGGCTTTGCCTTCAAGGACACATACGCTCAAACACACAATCTAGGGCTGCAACTAATGACTAATCTTACAGTCAATTAATCTATCAATTATTGAAATGGTTAATCAGGAACTTGTTTGGTTCATAAAATGTTGATCACTGTTTCCCAAAGTTACCTGCTTCTACACACATTTGGGGGTTATTGGGATAAATTGTGTTTAAAGAGAATTATTTGCACCAGATAGTGCTCTTATTACTGAAGATGTGCGTAATACCTCAACGGATTTAGCCGGTCAAAAACCGTCAATTACTGGATAACGGAAACCCTGCTCTTTACACACAAATTTGCACACCCACTACCCTACTGTGACCTAATGCCGTGTCAGAAACGCACAATTTTCAAGTGGTGGAGTTGATGCTCAGTCACGTAAATAATTGATTTACAGGTTCAATGCTGGATGTCTGTGAATGTAACAGCTGTCACGCTATCTGCTGTTTGAGCCAAAGCCTGCTGTTGTTGGTTTTATGGAGGATGTAATGGAGCAGCAACAGATTTTTTTTTTCACTCTAAATGGTCAAAATTTGGCCATTTTACACAAACCACACCAATATGCATTGCACAGGTATTCTATCAATTTGAAATGTAAGTATTATTTCTGATGATATGCCTCATATTTTGACAAATCTTGAATGATTTGAAGTCGAAACAGAAAGTGTTGTGCCCGCAATACAGAAACGTAATTGCAGCTCTGAGTGCGGCGGCGAGATAAGAAAACTCGATGTTGCTCGTTTGTTGACAGAGATTAGTGTGTGTGTGTGGGTGTGTATGTGTGCTTGGATGAAGAATTTGAGGGAAGGAAAAAAAACAAAACAAAAGCGATCATGATAATGAGCCTTTAAACTTACGCATGATAATTCCTGAGCTCTGTAACGTTATCATCACGATGTACCCGCTGAACTACACAAAATTGCCCCCACAGAAATACAAAAAAACCAAGCAGGTTTGGATCCAAAGTGGGTCAAGGCCCTTTTCTTTCTTCAGGAAGAAAATGTTTTGACTAGGCCTAAGGGAGACACTGCACTTCAAGAGTATGTACCTCTACACGTTAAGAGCTCTCGCTGTTTTTGGTTGTTCCAGTGCGACGACCTTGCCTCTCGACTGTGTTTTTCTTTGAGCTAGTCGTCACCTCTTCTACGTCTGGCCTCGTCGAATTCTGCCTGACTGACTTTGTATATCTGTGTGTGCTCATCACTCTTCCATCCCAGTAAGCCAAAAAACGCACAGGGTGTAGTGTTACTTCACGGCGCTTGTCCCGATCCATAGACTGAAAAAAAATGCCGAAAGGACATCCAGTATGATACAAATCTTACCCTAAAATTCAATAGTCCTGCAGTAAAATCCAGTTTGGGCTGATAATGTTTCTTATTTTCTCTCGTCAGAGGTTTTGAGTCATTTTTGATGCCAGTTTGTAGTTTTGTTAATTTCCTGCGTTTTAACTCTGCGTTAGTAATGTCATAGTTGCAATCACTGTTTGCTAATGCAGCTTCCTGTGCCCTGTTGTACTGTAAGTCGGCATGATTCGAGACTTTTCTGCCTCTCATGTTGCACTGTGTTGATGACTCATTCACCAATAATTCTGGTGGCTACTGTGAATCACAGCTACCAAGGTCAGTCAGTTATTGTCGAACGGCTAAAAAGATTAAATGTCAGCCTCAACAGATGCCATTTAAGTTTATTTTATTTGACATGGACAATAGCATTGCAACCGCAACATACACTGATGTACAGGCACCAGATGCAATGTATTTAGAGTTTAGCAAAAATGCTAATTTACAACCTCTGTCTTGTTTTTCTTTAAGAAAGCGAAAGATATGTGTACATGAAGCTGTAGATATGAAGTCGTAAGAAAACCACACTTCAAACCATTGGACAAATTTGCATTAGATTGTAATATGTGCTCGCTGAGTGATTAAATACTCAGGTTTGAGGCTATTGTGGGGTGTGTAAACACACAGTGAAAACAGGGCTGATACGAGAGCCAGATAAGGGGGACTCGTGAATGTTCGTTGTTACGGTCCATTTAACCAGGTGAACTGTGGAATATGAGTCTTTTGTTGGCCTGTGTAAACTTTGACTACAAACCATTAGAGGAGAACATTCATCATCACACTCCATCACTGAACTTTCCATGTCACACACATTGACCCACCTCAAAGAAACTTTTCAGCCACAACCTGTTTATATGCTCTATTTTAGTTTTTAGTATTTAAGTTTCCTTCAGCGACCTGGAAGCGTCAAAACAATAACGATGCTTGCCTTTTTAGGTGTTTTAATTTTGTTTGGATGCACACCTCCTTTCTTGTAGTGATATAGATTTTTCCCCCTTTTCCCCTCGGACTATTTCTGGTGTTTTCTCCTCGTCTTCATCACACACTTGCCGTCTGTCACTCTCAGAGCTGCTCTGTGGCAGCCTCTTTGCCAGGCGCGCAACCAGAAGTGACACTTTTATCACACACACCTTCCCTTTTTTTTTTTTTCTAAGAGGAAAAACCCACGCCTGTCCCACGGTCATTTTCATGTGCTTCCCCTGTTTTAACGGACATATCTGCTTTATTTAGTCATCATTAGGGATGGAAATTAAACCGATTTTATAGATGCTAACGTCATCCGTCAGTTTTGCTCGTCGTGGCCAAAGAGAACATCGATATTGGATGATTCTGCAAAACTCCAGATCAGTTACAGTTTTTTTTTGTTTTTTTTTTAGAATGTTTTCTTTTGAGGTTTATGGATTAATTATGCCTTCAAGGTGTGGTTGTGTTTAGGTAACTTGAATAATCTTGGTCGATTGGTTAATGTTCGGACAGCCAGAGCCAGGAAACTGCAAATATTTTGTATTCATCAACAAAAAAAAATCCAACCTTACCACTCACTGAAATGACTCATGTCTAAAGGATTAAGAACACTGCTAATTTTTGATCATATCCTCAACCACTGATATGGAAATATGGCTGAATCAAGTTTCTTTTATTTTTGTTTTAGATTAATACATAATGTGATTTAACCTGAATGTTGCCTGACATGACATATTTTTCAAAATGGCTTTATGAATTGAACCCTTATGTTCTAATACATCACTGCTCTTAACAATAGATTATAGAGAGAAATAAACCATATAGTACATGCACAACTGTTTAATAACCCACCATGGGAAATGATGGCCTGTATTATTATATGTATATTATCCCTGTGGGGTCACTGGAAAATTCCATTCTGGCTCTCAATTGATGTTTCCTGAAAAACATGTTTTTTTTTTTTCTTGGAGTCAGCACGCGTCCCTCTCTCTGTCTGGCTCTGCCACCTGCAGAGATGATTGACAGATTCATTTGACTCACTGATACTACACTGCTTCATGTGCTAATTTCCTGGCTCAGCGTATGGCAAGTTTACACTTTATTATTTTTTAACCTGAACAGATATGTGCCAGCAGAATTTGTAAACAGACTTTCTGGTTGATCGAATGAATCATTATCCGTGTCTAAATCTAGCTACGTTTCTCTGAAAGAGGAAGAAGTAAAAGGGGGAAAAGAAAGCCAGGAGGGGAGAAAAGGGAAGAGGAGAGAGAGAGTTGTGTTGATAAAGCGGCGGCCGAGCAGAGAAAGAGAGAAGTTGGATGTTTAACAATTGAAGCGAGTGTGGCAGTGAAGTGTCGGCTCTGATCCACGCTCAGTCTGTGCTGTCCACATGGTGTTTGGCAAGTGCGTGCTGGAGGTCCAGAAGAGACACATGAAGTGTGTGTGGGTGTCTGTGGAAATAAAGTGATGTAGAGGTGAAGACCACTCATGTGTCAGACACACTACTGTGTCCTTATAAGGAGAGTGTCCAGTGTGGGGCCTCCCTCCATCCATCTGTCTGTCCATCCATCCATTCATCCATCCATCCATCTTTGCTCTGTTGCTGTGCAGGTTCTCCAAAGGATGGGGGGGGGGGGTCAGCACAGACAAGTGAGAACTATTTTCTGTGACAGATGGAGGAAGGCACACGGTGTATCTTAATCCACAGTCTGTATAAAGATAGATGCCATCTTTCAATAGCTATTCATTAAGCATGGATTAGTGCATTTGTAATTAAATATTATTGAACTGCTAATCACAGGATGTTGAGCTGTCATTATTCATTATTCCAATATCCAAAATGTAGGTTTTGAATATCAGAATGGATATGGTCTTATTTTTCCTGGTTTTTAAGGTTGGATCAGTTCATTTGATAAGATTCCATAATACTTTGAATTCCCTTCTGTTGTCTATTAGCAATAATCTCACTGTTATTCCTGATGATGCTGATAACCCCTTGTAAGAATAATAGGAAATTGGAAAGGGAGACCTTTTTTGTTTTAATTTTATTATTGTCTGATTATATTTTTCGGATCAGTTTGTTTTGTAAAGCTATATAAGAAAACACTGTGGAAACAGAATCCTCCTCTGACTGCATCTCACCGTTTTCTTGTTTTGGTTTTATTGTTTTTTTTATTTTCAAGTTGTTAAAATTCATTGCAGAAACAGGGAGCTACTCTCTGTCCAAAAATGATCTTTTTTAGTACATCTAATCGCTCCCTAAGGACTTGGAGAACAGTTTCTTAAAAATATTATTGTTTTAACTGAGAAATGAGTGAATAATTGACTGCAGCAGAAAAAAATTGACTTCAAATGAGTAACCTGCTATTTTGTGGTGGGAAAAGTAGCCTATCTATTACAAAATAACAGAGGCCAATTTTAAAGGTTACCATAGAAGCTTTTTTGTGAAAAACTATTTGTGACCACTATTTTGAGATATGAATGATTTCAGATAATCCTTTTGTCATATTTATTTTCTAATTAGATGTAGCACTTGGAATGAGAGCATGGAAGTTGTTTTTTTTCCAAGGTGAGCTTTGTAATAATCAAGACATTGAATGTGCAGCAGGCCTGGTTTTTGATAGAATATGAGGGCAGCAAGTAGTTTTTTCTGTTATATCTATTTTCTTTTTTTCACCCTGGAGGGACTTGCATCCCATTGACCATTAGCAGCTGCCACTTGTCTCAGGATATTTAATACTCGAGCGAACATACAACGGGCAGAAGCTAAACCAGCTTTATTTTGGATATAGAAGAGCCAAGGGTGTAGGTTTCAGCTTTGAATAATTCAGCAGTGGTTTGTGATGTCGGGGGGAGGGTTGTATTTGTTATCTGAATGTTTTGTATTTGTTGAGAGAAAAGGGGAAGTTGATTAATGTGGAAATCTAACGCTGTACCCGTCCGACTCACATTGTGTGCATGTGGAAGCAGATACACGCGTTTTTAAAACCTGCTCCTATGTGATTGTTGTTTCTTTCCAGTATCACCTCTCATCCTCCATTAATTATTTTCTCTTCTTTCAGAGACAAAGAGAAAGCGGATGATATAGACAGCAACCTGAGGTCCTCCACCAGAGAAGGTATACACACACACACACACACACACACACACACACAGTGAACACACTGAACAGAACAGAGACTAGTACAGTCACATTTTAATAAGACTGCACTGTAATCACATCAGCCCAGCAACAATGCTGCAGTGTAGACCATTACAACAGAGATCAGCCTGCACTTGTTGTATTAAGCACATAAAACTTTCTCCTTAAGAGGCTGTTGAGCTGCTTGTCCTCAGGGCTCTTAAAGGAAAACACTAGTTGGTATTCCAGGAATCTTTCCAAACTTTTTTTCACTTTAGGGACCCCAAACATATCCATGTTGCACAGTTAAATGTTTGACACAAGTTTGCAACAAATTCCACCTGAAAGTGTTATCATAGGAATAATAATTATGAAATGAAGTTAGTCATGCTAGTCAAATGCCTCTGCTTCCACAGAAGATTAACCATAATTCCATGACTTTACAGGCCTTTCTTGAGCACATAAATGATGGGATTAAACTCTCTGGGGATAAAGAATTTGTGTCATACTGGAAAATGAAAACAAGGATTTAATGAGACCAACAGATGTTTAGAGCCATGTTTATCACTGCAATGATAACAATGTGTTTTTGCTTAAATGTTACACAATTTTGATTTTGGGGCTTTTGCAAAGAATGTTCCTTATCCAGAAATTCTCAAAGCTGGTTGTAGGTTTGTAACACAAACACGCTGATATCTGCTGATCCCATTTCTTCTTTTCACAGAAAAGACAAATATTGAACTTTTATAGTAGCCCAATGTTATTTGGTTCGTCTGGCCGCTCACTTCATGATTTCTAACTCAACAGAGGTTGTTTCAAACTAAACGTGGCACTCCACATGCTTTAAACGCATAGAGCTTGCTTTAATTGCACAAATGGCGCCTCGAGACTGCAGCACAGCTTCACAAGCACATGTTTTCCAAGCCGGAGTGATGTTTAAATTGAGGCTAAAAGAAAACTGGGGGCTCACTGTCAGTTTCTGTCATGGAGAAGAATTTATCGCATCACATAAGTGGCGATAGAAAGGCAGGTCGTTGATCAAGAGCGACAAGTCGGCTGATAGGGTAACGTAAAGTCCAGTTTGAAACCTCAATTTATTCTGCATTATAAAAAATTGGACCGGTAGCTTTTCTTTAAACTTTCCTTATCAGGCTTTCTCGGAAAAGGGAACATAAAAGGGAATTTGTTTTGTCAATGATCTAATTCTAAAATCTGTTTTAGTTGCACCCCCAATTCCAGCTTGTTATATAAATATCCCTTTCATCTGGTAAACTATACGTCCAGTTCCTGTTTAATCGAACCCATCTCAGCTGGTGGTTGATACTATGGGAAAGGGGAAAGTCAAAGTTTCCACACTTTGATTCCAGACTATAGATAAGTGGTTGTGAAAGAGGAACCGAGCAGACAAGAAAATTCCCTGAGTAGTTTTTCCCCTTCCCTGCCTGGTATTAAGACTGTCTGAGAGCGATTTATGGCTCTGTGAAGCTCAGCGGATTCTAACGTTGTGAGTTTGATTTCCAGCAGGCCCCTGGGAAAATGTATGTTCCTCCACTTTCATGGTACTGCTAATCACTTTGAGCGAAAGTGATAATCGGTTGCGGGTTGAGCGCATGTGTAATTTCGCACAAAACTATCTTTTGTAGATAACGTTCAAAGACCTGCAACTGTAGTTGTGTTAAACCACTGAATTACACAAAATCACATTACACAAGAACCAAATTAAGTCAAGTTTCAGGTCGATCCATGTCTCTTTCGCTCACTCTCACTTTGTTTTTTCTTTGGTAAGTAGTTGAAGGCTGATAATTCTGACCTGTGTTTGGCCAGGTCAGGAAGACACTTTTGAGGGTAAAGTGATGTGTGTGTTGAGTTGATCGTGAGGGTTTCATCTGAAATGTGTTTCCAGGAGTATTAAAAGAAAGAATTTCTGAACAGGATATGAAAGATCAGCTAAAAGGGTTCCTATACAGTACGGGAAAATAAGGAATTTGATTTCAGTAGTTTCCAGGTCTGGATAAGGTATCTGGTATGGAGTCAGGAAAGGTATTTGTGTTTCCAGATTATTGCCCCAATTCAGTTTTCTAAAGTATGAAATTCAGACTTTCTCAAAATAAATCGATCAGTGTTTTTCATGGTGTTTCAGAGCAGGCAGCCAGTGGAGCCCAAATGTTTACCACTGTGTGAGAGAGCTGGAGGTCGTAAGCTACAAGTACAGAGAGCATCTGCTGTACCTGCACGTCACAGCTCCTATCTACACAATCCAAACATCTGCCACTAAATTAGTTTGAAAGGAATTGCAGCAAATCTCTGAATCTCTGGTGTACACAGCATCACAAATAAGCAAATATTAAGCTTGTCTGAACATCTGAGTTATGCACTGATGAAGTTATGTAGAAAAGATAGTTTGACTTTTTTTGATAAGGAAACCTTTATGGCGGTGTTCTCCACCGTTTCCATGGACACAGTAAATAAACAAGGCTCCACAGACACCATGAAAATGACATTAAACCTTTTTCCAACTCGTTTTGAGTTCTTATTCATAAAATAGAATAGAAAACATATGGGAGGAACAAAAATCTTGTTTGTTCAGTATGTTATGTGAAAATGGTAAATTATTTCTGCTCAGGCGTCAAATACGGTCTGAAAAATCTACCGAGAAGTCTGTAAATTTGAGTGGAGAATGTAAAGTGTGGAATTTAGAAATGAAAAATGTGTAGGAACTAAACATGACAACTTAGTTTGTGGAATTATGCATTTAACAAGCTTTCTGTAAGATAAAGACAAAATCCAAAAAGAGCGTGTTTCACAGAAACAAGGTTTGTCCTTTACTGTTCACTATAAACCTTTTTTTCAGCTGTTTTAACATGTCATTGCAGGAAACACACAGGACCTATCAATTAGATGAACTCATAACTGCATTCAATTCTGTCAACTCTGCTGTGAAAACTTGTTTGTAAGGTCCGTACAAGAAAATGTCAGTGTTTTGCATTTTCTTTTAAAAAGAAACAAATTAGCATAGAGGTTGGCACAGATTTAGTTCTCTTAGACGGAAATTCTCATGCTCACTGTCTTTTTTTTTCACTGCGCACGTTCCTCTGAGTGTACGTTATCTCTTCAGCTTGTTTGGGGTGGAGGTCCGCCTATTTGTTTCCTTCTTGCCTTTTATAAGAGACGAGAAGTAGTAGAGGAGGCTGCTGGAGCTGGTTTGTTTACCTCAGGGGGGTCAATAAAGCATACACTTAGCCACACTTAGCTGAGAGTTAAATGTAACCGGCATATTACTGCAGGCTTGAATTAGCACATTGGTATGTTTTGCTTGTTCAGAAATCTGGGCAGATTGCTTGCGAGTCAAGTTCCTACACCGCTGGATCTAAGTTTGTACCTCTCTACTAAATAACACTGTTTGCATCATCCATAGTGTTAGTTTGATTTTTATCATCATTCATCATTTGTCCTCTTGTCTCTAATCTTCATAAATCTGCTGTAAAAGTTGGAACCTTTGTTTTCGCATTGCCTTACTCTTTCTACCAGATCTAGAAACGGATGTTTTTGGTTTTATCTGGTCGAACTGTTGCTCTGAATCGTGATGGATGACCCATCATCATGATGGAGCCGCCATCATGATGCCACACCCCCTCCTGTCAGAAACACACACTGATCTTCTGTTGAAGGGCACTCTCTAAGACTGCTCAGTAATCGGAGGTCGGTAAAAAGAAGTTTGGATCAGCCTTTGATTGGTCAAAAGATTCTTATATATATAATGGAATATATGATTGATAAAATATGGATAATAAAACAGTCAGTTTTGGATCTACCCATATGGATTTATTTTACAAAGCCCCCTGAAAGAGACACAAGTTCCAGAGTGAATAGAACATCTACTGAACATTTAAGCAGCTACGATTTATTCATCAAAGGTTTTTCAAAGTTAAATGAACTGTGCAAGATGTTGTCATCCATAATGATGATGCTTTCAGAGGTTTATAGAAATAGTATGGTTAGTGCTAACACCAATCATAATCCTCTAGATATGACCTCGGGCTCAAAGCCATAAATTAGTTCTCTTGAGGTTGTTATATTCTGCTGTTGTGTATAAAGTGAATTTTATCTCCAATGTGAAAGCATTTTCCTTAAATGCTTTTAAAGCTTGTTTCTGTTACACTTTAATACATTTTCTCTTTTTTTTGTATTTTAATCAGACCTCTATCATCACATAATTTATTGCCTTAGTCCTTAGAATAGTTAAATGTGATGAAATTGCATTCAGATATTTGGCTGTAAACTGGTACCCAAGGGTGGCATATGCAGTGTTTCGTTTAAGATTATGGCAAGTGAGACTGTTGAGGAACTTCTTGGAGCCGCAGGTTAAGGTTCGTCTGGAAAAATCCAGTCGCAGACTCCTGGGGCACATGTACCAACATGACACCATTTGAATACAACTTGGTGGAACGTAAAAACGAAGCAGCGGCGCCCCCTCCTGGTACAACATTGTATTAAATCAGCAGGTTTCATCAGGCACCGCATGAAATCTGCATGATAATCAGAGACCTTATAAGGTTTCCAATTTCTGCAGAAACCAAGATGTTCCAGTCGGAGCAGTATGAAGGCCGTTTTTTATCCAGACGTATGAATGTACGAGTGCGGCGCAAGACGACGAATGAATAGCATGATTGAAAATGGTCAAGAGCCTGCTGGAGGCTGTGCAGAGAAATGCAGTGTGATTATCATGTGCACACTGCAGCACAGTGTCTCTTTTGTTGTCACTTCACACTATGACTTAAGTCAGGGAGGGAACTTGGACCTCTGTGTGCAAGAAGAAAAGACTGTCTGCTCTTACACTTTCACTGCACACTATAAAGGCATCTATATAATCTGACTCTAAAATCTGATATAAAATATAATTTGTATTGTGCATCTGTATTTTATTATTTTCAAACATTTAGATAGCTCCTTTTGTTTTATACTCGCCACAAATGTCCTCCGTTCTACTGTTCCCAATTTCATCTCCACGATGAACCGTCATCTCTTTTACCATAATCACGGCCTCGTGTTATGCTCCTGTCAGTTTTAGGCCTGCTGTGATTACAGAGTCGGTGACCACCCTCCACGGCTTGAGGGAGGTAGACTCTCCCGTGGAAATTGCTACCTACCTTCTGCCTTTTGCCTCCAATAAAATCTTTTATAGAGTGCAACTGCTATTTAGGTCTACATCCCTGTGTTTGGCCACATTTAGAAAGGCAAGGGGTAACAAAAAAAACAAAAAAAGCAGAGAAACTGGTTTAGAACAACAGTTCTGTCCAGTGAGGGTGGTAGAATATTTTTGCTTTCTCAGCCTTTTCACTGACCATGAAACACACAACATACACACTCACGTGTAAAATGTGCAGGCAGAGTAGGTAACATATATTTTAAATGAGAAAATGTTCATTTTCCTTCAGTTTCACCACTTTGAAAAAGTTTGTTTAAGATGTTAAAGAATTTGTTTTATAAAACCATTGGACTCACTGGAAAATCCTACTGAAAATACTACATTGACTTCCATCAAGAAATCTTCTTTGCAGTATAAACACATGAGTCTACTATAATAGTAAAAAAGGGTATAATGCAGATATATACTTAAATATAAAATCAAATCTTAAAACAAACAATGCTATAATTAAAGCCAGTGTAGCTGAAACATAGACTACAGATAATGGTTCTTTATAATTTCTTTAATCTCTATATATGACATTGTATTCATTATTTGTTCATGTACGTAGAATTCAATCCAAAAATTAATGTTAAGATTTTGGATTGAATTTGTTTTGAACTATTTTACTTTATGTATGTGAAACTTCCCAAATACAAGTATAAGATTTGCCATGTAAATGGAACCACGTTGTATTTTCCTTGTTTCTTCTAGTGATGCAGGTATCTGGTCGCGGCCTGAAGGGGGCGTTGTTTCTTAAACTTGTGTCAAATTGAATGACGGTTGAATAATTTGACGGTTTTCTTTGCTCCAAATGTTTTTCATGCAGAGTCAGAAACCCACGGACACACATGCACTGTATTAACATCCTGTACAGATTCACACGTCTGTAATATTAACTAATCCGTTTATAAATCGCCAGCACAAATGGAAACAACCTCTGTTGATTAGTAGTCATATTTGGGAGATAAAGATATTTTAACATGCTTTAATTTATCATGACTGTCATGTCGTAAACACCTCCCTTGTGTTTTTGTGTAAAAATGTACGTATTGATTGTCTTTTTCTGTTTTTGTTGTTTTTTTACCACTGTATTTTAATCATCAGGTTTGCTGGAATGGGTAACCTGCTAAAAGTCCTAACAAGGGAAATAGAGAACTATCCACACTTTTTCCTGGACTTTGAAAGTAAGTCTGGCAGAGGAGCGGAAAACAAAGGGATAAGATGGATAGAGAACTAGATGAGGGGAGGGAGGGTAAAGGTGGAATCCGTTCAGCTGTTTCCTTTCTGTCAGCAGGTCTCCGCTCTCGATGACGAAGCCATAAAGGAGTCCGTCTATGCTCCTCTTCTTTTCTTTTTTTTTCCCTCCTCAGCTTTTTCACCTTCTTTTCTCCTCGGTCATGACCTCCTGCTTTTTCAGCTCTGATCTGACACCCATCTCTGTTCGAATAACTGAATGATGACTTTTTAACATCACAAATACTTTTTTCTTCTGTTCTCTCTCTCTCTCTCTCTCTCTCTCTTTTTCTTGCCTTTTTTTTCCTCCTCTCTTGCAGAAACCAAATGGGGAATCTGTTAAAAGTGCTCACTTGCACAGAGCTTGAACAGGGGCCAAACTTTTTCCTTGACTTTGAAAGTGAGCACAGCTTATGCCTGCCTTCCTGCTAGCCCCCACTCTCCATATCCCAAATTAATTTTTCCTTTACCCTCTCTTTAGCTGCTCTGAGCGGTCAGGGGTCAGCCTATTCAACTATTGAATTGTCAACCCCCCCACCCCCTTGAATTTCTAACACCTCCTCTGAAGGCTGTTATAAGAATTCATGATTTATTTCAGCTTCAAAATCCATTCATACCATGCCAAGTTAAATAAAAATAGAGCTGACCTCTTGACCTTAGCTGCATGCATCCTCCTCCATGTGTACTAATAATTAGCATCAACCAAAGCAATGTGTGTACTAACTGCATTACTGATCAGGTCACATGTATATTGTGTTTAACGAGTTTTACCTCCTCGCATCATGTTGGTTTCGCTTCCCAAATTATACTGTCTGTGGTCAAACCTATCATTTCATTACATCATCAGTAGTAGTTCTTATCAGCTGTTAAGATAGAATATGTTCATTCTTTGCAGTAGAATATTGCATCAACTATGTTTTTGCTCTGCTTCCTAATGTTCATATAAAATAGGCAAATTACCTTAGTTTTTAACACAGCAAATAAATCTGCTTTGGGCTTTTTTCCTTTTTTCTTTTTTTTTTCTAAAACCTCCCACGGAAAAAGAAACACAATACGCCTCCACAGTGGCATTTCAGCCGCTCTCACAATGCAGCCAACCTCAGGCTTTGTTTATTCAGCAAAGAGGAAATGATGGGAGTGGAAGGGTTTTTGAAATGCAAAACAGACCCCAGACACGCAAGAGTTTTAATGTCCGTAATGCTCTATATTTAGAGCAAAACTCGCAGAGTTTGACTCTCTGCGGTCGTGATAATAGCCAAAAAAACGTTATCTGAGAGGTTTTCTGCAGAAAGCTTATCATTATTTATTGTATTTTAGAGTGCACATAATAAAGTATTTCCTGCACGTTGAAGCAGGCCAAGCTTATGGAAGATTTATGGCCTCTCCTAGTCTTCATTGTATTTCTGCTATAACCAGGCAGGAAATATGAAACGCAACAGTTAACGTCTGTAGGTTGCAGCCTGTGGTGGACAAAGTACTTGATAATTAGAAAACGTCCTGAATTGGAAATGTTACGTAAAAGTGCAGTAGTATTATCAGCAAAATGTACTCACAGTATCAAAAGTAAAAGTGCTGATTATGCAGACTTCTATTATAGATTTAGAGTAGAAATTAAATGTAATATAGATGATCAAATATTAAAGTGTATTAATTTTATGTAAAATATTAAAAGCTACATCTGAAAAGTAACCAGGCCTGTCAAATGTAGCAGAGTACAATATTTCCCTCTGAAATAGTAGTAGTAATTTGAATAACTGTCTTTTCCATCACTAGTTGCAGGCATGGCAGCGTGCAGTAAAACTTTGTGTACATGACAACCATAGACCTCCAAAAACGAATATATACAACACTGATGATTATTATGATCGAGACTTTGAAAACGTGTCATTTTGTTGTCATGGACCAGGATCTGCTGCAGCCCTGTCTGTCTAAGATCTTACTACTTCACTGTAGTAGAACATTTTCAGTTTTCAGCACATGTACATCCATACTGGTTATTTTCTGCAGTCAGCAATGATGCGCACTTTGAAAGCATCTAGTATTCAGGGAGCAGGGTTCCGCTCTCTCAGTTCTGTGTATAGGCAGTAAAATCCAGTCGTATCAGTGCAGTTCTGATACGTTTTAGCAGTCATGTAATGTGTGATGTACGATATGCATTTCAATATAACGGCACCACCCAAGGCAGTATGTTCAGTTGCTGACTGACTCGTGTGGATTTACTATATGTGTTAAAAGCTAATAAAATAAAATGTTTGCGGAGGTGAAATAATGCCGTACGCTTTGACCCATACACAATATGTTATGCTGAATGTTTTTGTGCTCATCTTCTTAATGAAGAGTTTAAAATAGAAATTTTGAGGAGTGTATTTTTACAGACAAAACCATTCAGCAAACATGTGCTTGTTCCCTAAGTGATTATTTAAACATGTAATTCTTATTTATTTAAATAAATCCATTTCACATCAAGTCACAGTGTAAAACTTAGACTAGATCGAAGCTAAACGCAGTAAAATATGAAACTTTACATATATAGGACTGCTTTTCAAATAGA
Organism: Lepturacanthus savala; assembly: GCA_030544235.1. NCBI lineage: Eukaryota > Metazoa > Chordata > Actinopteri > Scombriformes > Trichiuridae > Lepturacanthus > Lepturacanthus savala. The sequence continues at coordinate 17,780,380 of CM060477.1, forward strand.
CTCTTGATGTGAAAAGGCAAGTATTGAGTTTTTAAATGTATCTGTATTGACGTTGACTATAAGCTAAGCTGTTTGTTTGTGTGTCAGATGCACAGCCGACAGAAGGAGAGCGGGACGTGTGGAACCAGGTGAACTCGGTCCTCCAGGACTCTGAGAACATCCTGTCGGGCCTGCAGGCATACAAAGGAGCCGGCCAGGAGATCAGAGATGTAAAGAACATTGACACAAATCCACAGTTTATATTTGAGAGCTATATACAATATACAAGCATCTACATGTCAAATCAGTTGCAATCTTTGCAGTCCAGAGGAGGAAAAATAAGATCAAAGTTGCACTGAAACACCAGAAGTCGTGGTGCACTTGCTGCCTGATCATTAGGACCTATAGATGGTTGTTTTCTGATGTTTTTGCTCTTTCTAGGCGATTCAGAATCCCAGCGACCACATGCTGCAGGAGCGAGCCTGGAACTCCGTCTGCCCGCTCGTCATCAAACTCAAGAAGTTCTACAGTTTCTCTCTCAGACTAGGTGTGTGATGTCGAAATGGGCAAGAAAAATGTTTTGTTATATGTTGAACTCCTGTGTCTCTGGTGGCAGGAAGATCAGTTATTTTTACTAGATCACAACATAATCAAAGGGTATTTGGGTTTTAACTTGATTCATTTGTGCACTTTTATTTTAAACATTGCTTAAACATTTTCACTTTCATTTTTTTTGTTTTTAGATCAATAATCCAAATTAGAAGAAAATGTATTGAAAGTCGATGTTTAAAGCTGTAGCTTTCTTGATTTCTGCCAACTAATATCACGATCATAACGATATGATTAGGAAGTCTACGTCTGTCATATGATCGGAATGCCTGCTTGTCTACAGTAAGGCCGCCCCTTAAAAGTTGATGAGTCAAGCAGCCTAACAGGCTGTACGCCTTTACAAATTCATGCCTCTAAATGGCCTAAATACATTAGTGATGGGAACAGAGAGGAATGCCAGTGAGGAGCGACTGTTTCCTGTCCAGAGCTCTCAGCTATACTGTTCAAAGCAGCAAAGTCGGCTAAACTCACGTTTAAACAGGCACGTCTCTACCATCTCCTCCTCTATCCTCCACCAAAGTCGTCTCTTCAGCAGGAAGGGGAGATGCTACGCTGCGCTTGGGTTTTATAACCAAACTAACAGCACGATGCAGACTTCTTATTTCTCTTGCAGCGTTGAAATCCGATACCATCTTCTAACAGCATCAAGTCTTCCGTGTGTTCACAGAATCGTGTCGTTTTTTGTGTCGTATCGTGTTTTTTTTTTTTTTTTTTCCACAAAATGTCACCATCGTCTCACCACAAGATGACATCACCTCCCGCTATTTCCTTTACCTACCTATAGCTATGACAACCACGTGTGGGTGCACAATATCCTCCGGGGACACAGCTGGAAAGTGAATATCACTATAACGAAGTGTCGTACAGCTCCAGAAACCCAAACACGGACACAGTGATTTTTGTCCTCCATGTTTTTAAATGAGTGCCTGGTGTAACTAGGACAGTGACATAGTACGCCAAGTCAACATTGATTGGATGGCACAGCGTCACATGGTGACACTTCAAAAGTTTACATTTTTCAAGTTCAAGCGACACATGGTGAATGATTAAATCTGCATTCATTACTTTTGGTGTGAACGCATCGTTACAGGTCGAATATGAGACTCGAGGATAGATCAGCTAGATCCGTTTAGTTTGGGGCGGCTGCTCTGCAAAAAATACAAAATGTATTAATATTGGCTGATAACAACAAAATATAGTTAATGACAGAAATATGTGAATACATGCCGCCTCCCCCTCCACTTCAAAGTCCATGCATTGCTCTAGATTTTTTCCTCTTTATAATGTTCTTGACCAAATGCATTTGGGCTTGGAGACCTGAAACGTGCACAGCACCTGACGTCTTGTCTGTCCACAGAGGAGGCTCTGCAGAGTTTGCTGGAGTGCCTGACGTGTCCACCCTACACGCCCACTCAGCACCTGGAGAAGGAGCAGGCGCTGGCCAAACAGTTCGCCGAGATCCTCCACTTCACTCTCCGCTTCGACGAGCTCAAGGTGTCAAAGCCCAAATCAGTCTTTACCGTACTCAGTGGTCCCATATCGGTCAGGTGCCCTTATACGGAATATGTTGATTCAACAGTGGTAATTTAACGTATCGTCCGTTTGCTTGTTTTCCATCAGATGAGAATTCCTGCCATCCAGAACGACTTCAGCTACTACAGAAGAACCATCAGTCGAAACCGGATAAACAACATGAACGTGAGTTGTCCAGAAACTGAAAACATTAATACTGATCTGTATAGCTTGCAGCAAATGGGACAAATCATTATATTTGACTTAAAGTCTAAGCCTACAAGAAAGGACAGCCTGGTTCACCTGTTTTTTTTTTTTTTGTTTTTTTTTATGTATTTTATTTGTGTCACGACAGACTCCAGAAAATAGGCCAGACAGCATTAAAAATACCCGTTGAGCTGTTCTAGTAAATGAAGTTATATTCAAAGTCGTTACCACCTGCGGTTAATGAGTGGTTTGTTACAGTTGGATATTGAGAGTGAAGTCAACAACGAGATGGCCAACAGGATGTCTCTGTTCTACGCCGAGGCGACGCCCATGCTCAAAACGCTCAGCAACGCAACCACAAACTTTGTGACAGTGGTGAGAACGCTGCAACACTCCTGCTACCACTGACAATACCACACACAGTCACTTTGGTGTTGTAGCTTTTAGATATTTCACAGTAACGATAAAATAAATCAAAATTTTTGACTTAAAAATATAAATAAAAGCTCGTACATGATCTAACTTTCAAAATGATTGTTTGGAAGCATGTCTATTAGGACAGTTCTGTTAGCTAATGTAATAAACCTCCTATAAGATGTTTAACATTATGCATCAATAAGACTAATTGTTAATAATAGCACTACAAACCTAGTTAGACTGCTTTAATAGTTTATAGATCCTTAAGAACCTTAATAAAAGCCTTATGATACATTTATTGAGTTTATTGAGTTTTTTGTTGCTTTAATAATATTAAAACATACCATTTATGATTTTTGTAGATACTGGATCTATAGTGAGAAAGATTCCTTATTAAGGTTTTGTCCATATCAAACATTCAAGGATTAAAGGAATTTAGTGTCTTCTTCATATCCTAAATATCTTAACTATACCTGTATTTATAAATCAAATATAAACACTTAAATAGTCTTAACCATCTTATAAACGGCCTACATTACATATTAACTAATGCTTATACAAGAACCTTTTTCCGAACATTCTGTCAATTCACATTTTCATCCTGCTAGTGTGTTTTCAGTAAATCTGAATTTAACAATAGGATGTTTTCCATAGAACAAGACTCTTCCACTGGAGAACACGACAGACTGTCTCAGCACCATGGCCAGCGTCTGTAAAGTCATGCTGGAGACACCGTGAGTCCTGATCCTTTCTACACACACAGCTCAAAAAATGCCACTGTACATTCTTTGCATCGATAAGGTCACGAGCTATAAACGACACAAATAATTTGCGAAGGTTTCCTGTTTCTAATCCAAATTCTCCGTACATTCAGGGAATATTCAAGTCGTTTCAGCAGCGAGGACACGCTCTTGTTTTGTATGAGGGTCATGGTCGGGGTCATCATTCTTTATGATCACGTCCACCCGAACGGCGCCTTCAACAAGTCCTCCAAGATAGACGTAAGACACACACACACACACGTGCGCACAAACTTGCATGATGATGATGATGATGATGTAAGTGCAGGATCTGTTTATGATGCCTCTCATTCTCTGTTCATTTCCTCTCAGATGAAAGGCTGCATAAAAGTCCTGAAGGACCAGCCGGCAGACAACGTAGAAGGTCTGCTCAACGCCCTCAAGTAGGTCATTTCATTTAAATGTCATCAACCTGGGTTTAGTGTCCTGTGCTTCCAGGAATGTTACTACACGCATGAGAAGATAAATCTGAAGAGACACGTTGATGCTTGTAGCTTTGTTTTGTTTTTGTTTTTCACCCATTTTTTTTTTTTAAATTGGGTCAACATTTTTTTTAGTTGATAATATAGCTTAAATTCTGGAAACAGTTGACCAGTTATGGTTGAGACACACCTGGCTATATCATACCTATCAATATTAGTTTATGAATTTATCAAAAGATTTATAAAGCATGTCGGTGCCTTTTTAGAAGGAAATGAGACACAAGTCTTTAGTTTATAGTTGACTCTTTAATGCCTGATTAAACTGTTTTTTGTGGAAATCTGATAGTTAGATAAATATCTAGGACACAAACTTAAAGGGTAAAGATATTGTTAGCTTTTGATTTCTTTTTTGATAGGACATGATTTTACATGTAGTGAATTAAATTTAAATAATATCAAAGCCTAAAAGCTACACACAATGACTAAATGGTTCAGGTAAGATTAATAAGATTAATACTTTGGTCACTACTAACGTACATTTTTTTTTTATTTGCCACTTTAGATTCACCACAAAACACCTGAATGACGAGTCCACTCCAAAAAACATCCGGACGATGCTCCAGTAATGTTTGGTCTTTTTTTTGTTATTTTTTAATATAAATAGATATGAAGAGGATCAATGTTCTGACCTCAAATAAGATGTATATGTTTACATTATTTAAAAAGACTCGATGTTAATACTTGTGTGTATTTGCATAGTCATTCCCTCCAAGTTATTGAAACCTGCAGAACATGTACCTTCTACTTTGCAAAAAAAAAAAAAAAAAAAAAACCCTGTTAACAGCTGTTGAAGCACACACAACGGATACCTATCAGCCTTATATAACAGAGCTTTCTGCAAGCGGCGCTTGAAAATCCACTCAAGGCAGCATAAAAAAATGTCTGTAAGCTCACGACTAATCTTTTCGATCTTTTATTTGCCAATGGAATTGGTCAGAATTACAGGTTTTAGTCAAATTGAACCAGATTCCAGTCCTTAAACAGGCTCATATCGGCTTATATCGACACATTTCAAGACAAAACATGTGAAGTGGTATCATCCTTTTAATCAGTTGGTGCACATAGAATGAGATTTTATGACAATATAAGATCAATCAATGTTATCGATGGATGTTTCTGTTGCAGTGAAGGGCTAAATATTGAAAGGGATTGACTGGTTTGATGTATTGCTAAGAGCATTTAGATGTTTTTTTTATGGTCTTTTTTTTTTTTTTTTACTTTTTTTTTTCTCCTCAATCTTCAGCCTGGTGTACAAACCTGTTGAAATAAATCCACTGTGAACATCTGTACTTACTTTGCACATCCAGTAAGATCCTGTATGTCAAAGTTGGCTTTAATAGAGAGGTAAAGATGGCTGTGATGATGAATCACAGAAGCAAATCAACCCCACCAAATGTTTGATTTTTGTTTAATCATTTTGTGGCCGTGCTCTGAATGATAGTTGTCAAGTTTTAAGTGACTTTTCTTTTAATTTGTGTGTGTGTTTTTTTTGTAATAAACATTTCTCAAAATGAAAAGCCAAAAATATCTTAAATTCTGAATAAATATGTGATTCTTAACACAGCAAAAAAAACCTTTTAAAAGCTTATTTTTGGATATCTTCCACTTCTCTTCTTTTTGTTCTTATTTAACTCCTTGTTAATATATGGATCTATTTCCATAGTGGTGAAAGGAATCATTCACTGCGTCTCCAGTGGAGGTGAATTATTCAAGGTAAATTATGTGTCGAGGTTAATTTTTATATGAATTTTGATTTGTTTTGATATTAAAGTTGCGTTTGAATCATGACAGCCCCCTGTAAACTCGTTTTCTGAACATCAAATGCACGACCAGAATATTTTCAAAGCTGAACAACTCATACGTTGGAAAAATTAGACTTCTCTAAATTTGAGCCTTCAACCTTTCACGTGTATGATGATAACCTAACCGTGTATTACTGATCTCCGAGCTCCTTCTCCTAAACACTCAGACTTGGACAATCTCATCGTTGGTGACTGTTGCACGTTGTATTCAGTTAAACCGTGCACTGCTCTTTGTCTATAATCTACCAGAAGGAAAACGATTAAAGAGCGCTCGTATTGAAGGACGCGACTAATAAACATCTCGGTCACTTTTTAAGGTGCGTTTGTTTTTTATTCTGGGTGAAGCTGTGGGGAAAATGCGCTGCTTCCACTCTCCCAGAGTGATCGCTTCCTTCATTTTCACCATCCGACATGAACCCACCTCCTGTGGAATATGCCTTAAAAGTATTCCCATTCAATAAGCTGGTTAAAAGATCCTAAATCTGAAACCTGTGAAGACAATTTCTTTTTCACCTGTAGCAAAGATTAATTTGTCATCCATAAGCCATATATAAACTAAACCATACACACTCCTGCCCTGTATTCACTCAGTTAATTAACATAACGTGTTTGGTTGGTTATCTACCATACATATACGTCTGATCCTCATTTTGTATTTAGTAATATATATATATATATATGTGTGTGTGTGTGCCTGTGTGAGCCAAACTTTGGATGATTTATATGCAAAGAGTTAAAACTGAACATGGACAAGACTTAAAGTGAGGTGTACGTATGATACTGAAGTGTTTTTTTTTTTTTTTTTTTGTTAAATCTCATCTTCTGTCATGATTGATGTACACGAAGCTTCCCTCTTTGCCCGAGATATGCTACTGTGTTGAATGCAAGATGTTTTGAATACTGAGACAAAATCTTTTTTTTCTTTTTGTCTTAAACTGACAATTATTGTTTAATATTTTTTGGAGCTCAGATTCACTGTTTATATAAATTGCTTTGGCTTTGTATTGCGTACTGGGATGTGTGGATTGGATAATAAAGGTGGTACATTTCTTATACAGACTTAAGTTCCTGTCGGCTTTCTTGCTGTTTGTGAATCACTGGTTGATTAAAATAAAACCTGAAGTTGACTTAATAAATAAATAAATAAAAAATCATATGTATATTATTTCAACCCCCCTAGATATGTAATAAGAATACTCTTCTTGGAATGTGTACGTACGTGTGTACGTACGTACGTGTGTGTGTATATATGTGTATACTACTCACAATAAGTTATGTATACGTATTTTCCATTAAAAAAATCTAAAAAAAAATTAGATTAATCAAAATTTCTTATGACCTCTCTTCCTTCTCAATTACAAATTCCAGAATATATGAAAATACAAATATTTCAGTTCAGACCTTTAAAAGTAGTGTGTTGTGTAAGATTCTTATTCATTTAGCAGTGTATAAAGAAACAGACCTGAGAGAAATTGAAAATAAGTTTTGATTAGTAAATAATTCAATCAATATAAAAAGGTCTCAATCCAACAGCCGGCAAGTTGCGCCACCATATTCCTACAGAAGCCCAGAATGGACAAATCTAACACTGCTTCTAGAAATGGCCCTTTGGCTTTTTCATGGCCATTTCAGCTTCCACACACTTAGGGTACTCCACAAACCACAAACTACACACTGTACCTTTACGTTAAACACATTGAAAATGTACATTTCCAGCAAATGAATGTGAAAACAGTTTAAATGTACATCATTCTGCACAGTGAAGTAACGCTGAAGTGAAGATATTTTAGTCATTTCTCACCATATCAAAATAGATTTATCTGTAAATGTCAAATATTAGGTGCTTTATTTCCTCTTCTTTTACAGTTGTGTAACATGAGGTCAGATTCTTGTTCTGATGTAGTCCTGACAGTGGGCTCTGCTTCGCTCCTCACCTCGTGTATCTGCTGCAGGTGGAGTCCAGGGCTGAAGCTCAGAACTGCAGCGGCGTACCTGCGATCCATCATGACGTCTGTTAAGCAACTCGTTTTTTCCGATAAAGGTTTAAATTACAAAACAAAATCATCCAAACAGTAGGTTTAAATGGTGCTGATGTTTCACATTTAGCTGCAGTGGCTTTATTATTAGTCTGATGATACAGATGGTTGCAGCACTTCTGCCAATAAGCAAATAATTTAGGCTGTGGGTGTCAATAACAGATTCCTGTTTGATCATTTCAACTCTACTGTATGTCTCATGCTCACATGATGATATCTAAGACTGCTCTTTTTTTGTCTATTGCATAAACTATTTCCTACAACAATAATTAATGAACTGTCAGTGACTTAAACAGTGAGGGTTTTTTTTGCTTGAGAAATCCATTCATGAATAAATCCATTAATAATTAATTGGAAAGCCATCACATTTTGTATTATGCAGAACTTTATAATAAATGGATTATTAATGTTATTGACTAGACGAGGACTTTTCCTCATGATGTAAAAATGTCTTCATCGTAGCTGGTCGCAGAAATATCTTTGAGTAAAGGAGTGATCAGGATAATTAGTGAGAGAAAACCATGAAGTGTAGTGAAATATATTTAGTTCTCTTGGGTAGATACTTTCACTATTTTACTTTGAGAAGAAAAAATGTTCCCAATCAATAATTTACATCCACTCAAGACTTAAATCGCTAATCGGGTCACAAACTGCACCTTTCTTGCAGAGTCAGTTGTTTCTAAACCCTAATTTGTCCCTGACGTGTTTCTTGCATCATGTTCAGCCCAGAGGAGTGAATGTAGTGAGCTGTGATTTACTCACTGGGAACGCTGCGGTGCGAGCGCCGGGACGCCCTGAGCGCCTCCTCACTCAGCCCGGGCACCGCCGCCCGCGTCGGCCCCGGACGTATCCCGGCGTTCCACCGCGCCAGCTGCAGCAGGCCTTTGGCGGTCTCCCTGGCGACGGGGGGATCGTGACTGCACGATGCCCAGTGGGGTCGAGACTGAGGAGGAGGAGGAGGTGGAAGAGGTGGAGGAGGAGGTCGGCAGTTAGAGCTGAGGAGCATCTGAAGGAGGTGAAAAAAACACATTTTTAGTTTAAAATCTTGCAGTTGAAGACTGAAATAAATTCACCAAAGCATGAATATTTAAAGCCACGGTGTCCTCTATCTCAACCTCCCCTCCCTTCTTCCTCAAACAAATTCATCAGCATAATTTGGCTTCTCCCCCTCCTCCTCCTCCTCCTCCTCCTGTCACCTCCCTCTCTGAGCAGCTCATCATTAACATGCGTTCCTGTGTAAACGCTGCTCCATAATGCATGATGCCTGCTGGTTGCACGGTCTCCAGAGGATCCCTGACATTTATCGCCTCCCTCAGATCCAGACGAGGAGGCCGCAGCCGCAGCAGGGATACGGGCGGCGATGATGAATGGAGGGCGGTTTACCAGCGATTTGGCTTTGCGTAGTTTGTAATTCGCCGCCGACGGTGTTCTCGTCCTCTCATCGTCTGGCTCCGACGTGTCGCCGCGGCAGGTGGTGACTCTGCTCCTCGTTTGCCTGCAGGCGGAACGACAGGATGAACATTTCAGTGGATCTGCAGCATCCGGCGGATGAATTGAGATGCACCGATCATTAATATCAAGCAGTTAGAGCGTAGCTGTAGCTACGTTTGGATCTCAGTAACCCAGGTCAGGGGTCAAAAGTCAAAATCAGGATGTTGCTCTTCAAAAAACACACATTTTATTCAATATTAAATATGTATTCTCATGCTTTTAGTCACTCTTTTATTTACCCCTATGAGTTGTAAAATTAATAGAACATTTTATTACATTAGCCTTGTGATGCAATGAACAAACACATTGTTCCATTAGAACACTGGACTGATAGTTGCTGGAAATGGGCCTCTATACACCTATGTAGATATTGCACCAAAAACCAGACATATGCATCTAGAATAGTCATTTACCACATAAGCAATGTATAGTGCGTATTTCTGATTAGTTTAAAGCTATTAAAAACAGTGCTTTTATTTAAAAAATAAGGAAATTTCAAAGTGACTCCAAACTTTTGAACGGTAGCGTACAGTAACTGCATTCTGCAGCTATGCTACAGCCTCCACTTTTCTATTTTCAGGTTTTCCAAAGCTTTATGGAAACTGTCTGATGGCATTTTCCATCATTCAGCCCCAAGTGCGTTAGCGAGATCGCCACCGATGTTGGGTTGCAGTTCCAGTTCAATCCCAAAGGTGCTGCACAGCATTGGGTCAAGGGTCAGAGCTCTTTGTCCACAGCAAAGTAACAAAACCGTTTCTATGGAGCGTTGCCATATTAGAACAGGAAAGACCAGACTTAAACTGTTGCCAAAAAGCTGGAGCTGAAATTTAGATGTTTAACTGTCTTAGGAATAGATCTGTTCATGGTGAGTATACATAACAACCAGAACAGCCTACAGTAGGCATATGAATGTTATTTTAAGACAAGCTTCAAAGAAAGTGGAACATGTCTAAGATTTCCCTTAACTAGCACAAACATCTGAATATATAAGAGCTAATATATAACAGCTTTTGACATGCAATCTATTTACAGATCGCATTAAAGGTCACTTCTTGAGGTTGATTGATGGATCTCTTCCTATGAGCCACGTTGAAGCGCTTCCTCCTCCCTGTCTTACGCTCTGAGAGCTTGCCCTATGGGGTCCAGGTTGTCCAGGTAGTTGAAGCGTCGCGTGTCTTTTGGACGTCTGTCGGAATCTCTCCACGGCGGCGGCGTGCTCGGCTGCTTCTCCTTTCTCCGTCCTGCCCCGGAGACGCTTCCGACTCGCTGGGCACCGGGCACTGGGCCCTCCTCACCAGGGAAGACGTCTTCTGACGGTTCTTCCGGTCTGCTGCCGATTGCTGCTGCGTCTGGGACCAAAAACTGCTGCTGGAACGAGTCGAAGAGGCCAAGACTACTTTACTACTCTATACAAATTGAGCTCATTTGAAATCTGACACAACTTGAGAAACGATGTCTGCAGAACCTGCAGCGGGCCGAGTCGCAGCTCCTCCACGGTCTGGACGTAGCGTCTCTTCCAGACGCCCGGCGGCTGGAACGGTGTCGGAGAGAAGTTGACGCACCAGTCGAGCCTCAAACACTTGGGCATCCACAGCTGGTCCAGCTCCACTATGCTCTTCCAGTGCCAGCTGACCTGCTCACGGAGGACAACGCCACACAACGTCACAAAGATACTAATCTGTACGTTCCACCGGGGACCAATGTCTCCAAAAAGAAATGCGTGTACCTGTGCGCAGCGGCAGAGGCTGCGGGGGTCGAGGAAGGAGAAGAGGTAGAGGCAGAGGACTCTGGGCAGCAGGCAGGTGAAGTCTGCGGCCTGCAGGGGGAGCCGCCTGCTCACGCTGACACTGAGGAACCTGAGCTGCTCCACGGAACAGCTCAGCACGAAATCCCGCAGCACCGCCCTCCTCTGGCTGTCAGACCACCTGTCAAACTGCCGGGACAGTGAGTCGTTTGCAGAATGGGACCCGGCGTTGCGTGTCTCTCTGATTGTCTGCAGTTATCTTACCCACTTGGCCAGGAGGCTTCTCCTTTCTTCGAAAACCTGAAGATTCCAAAATCCGTCAGATTAAGTTAGAACTTCTTTGACAAAAGATATAATAATGAGAAGACTTTGCAGTGGATTATCACAGTTGATATTTCCTTTACAGCATAATATTAAAGCCCAGGCTTATTTTTCAGTGTTCCTGCTTGAAATGGCATTAAATATGAGATATCTATACAACCATAAGGGTTATATATATATATATATATAATCTGTAAGATGTTTAAAAGGGACATTATAAAGGACCCAGTTAAATTAAATAATCACACAAATGTAAATGAAATAAATGTATTGCTAATGTGGATATATACTGTATACCGCTGCCCCTGTATCAGCTATCGGCTTTTGGATTTTAACCAGTTAGTGGAAGTCAAAGAGTAAGCATATATATGTATATATAATAGAAATGGTATAATGCCTTGCAAAAAACTTGCATTTTGCTAGTTGTTACAGCAGAGATGAGTAGATCTGACCTTGCTGTTGGACAGTGGGTGGTTCAGAGGTGTCCAGGCGCTCAGTTTGGTTGCCATCTTGGCGCTTTTGGAAGGTGAACTTGGAGCAAGAGGCATCTTTCTGCTCAAAAGGAGACATAGCAGAGATTTTTCATAATTATGGTGGTTGTTCACATCACATCATCATTTATCCAAACTACTAATATTATTTGACACAGCAGCTCTTATGACACTTAGAATGCATAAAGTCTAATTTAATGCCAGATAATGATCTCGGCTGTATATCTGCTCTATATTTTCCAGCTTATCTGTCATCATATCAGTGTCGACTGTTCGTTAATATCAAGCTATCACCATTTCTAATTCTCTTGTGAAAACAAGTTAAGAAAACTTCTAATATTCAGAGTCTAAATATCTGAAGCACAGGTTGAACGCTGCAGTGTTAGATGGGCTAACAGTTCACTGTTGCTCAGAACTGTACAACACACTCCTCTGGTATTTAACTCACCATCAGTTCTCCTCGGCTGACAGAAGGAAGTAAATCCTACTCCTAAACGCACTTTCTCCCTCTGTGCATTCTCCTGATGGCCTTTATGTCTGTACGCCCCAACTCCTCGTCTTCTTCTCATTTCCCTGTGCATAGTTTACCTGTTTCCATAGTAACCGTGAGTGTGCTTTCCTTACATGGACAGCCTGCCACAGCCTGTCTCACACACAGGGAGGGTGGGGTGGGGGGGTGCTGCAAAGCAAACCATAGCGGAGTGTGCAGGCATCATTGGCTCTAATGATGACAAATGCAGAAAGCCTGAAAACAGTGCAACTGCAGCAGAAGACACCATCTGCCCCAAAACACTGATCGTGCACAAAGTACGCTTCATAGCTTTTAGATTTCAGAATCTATTTAAGGACATATGTGTTAAATTGATCATTTATGCAGCATTGGAAATATTTGTGTGTATTATACTGCAAGAGTAGTCTTTTACATGCACAAACACAGTAATAAATGTTAAAAAAGTAATGTTGAAATGTAAATTTTAATGTTATATGGACATATTATTAACAGTATTTTTATAAGTATTATTATTATTATTATTATTAGTAGTAGTAGTAGTAGTAGTAGTAGTAGTAGTAGTAGTACTAGTATTGCAGGTTTTCCTGTACAATGATACTTCTATTATTGAAATTAAGTTATAACTATATTAACTATACTATTATACTATTAACTATTAACTATACTACTGTACTATTAATATAGGCCTGATAGACATCTTAAGCTGCTATCAAAAGAAAAATAAATTAATTCCGAACATAAAGAGAAGTGTTTCATTCAAAGGCAGAAAACCTGCTCGTCCTCGGATGGGCGGTAGCGCGCAACGAAGACCGAAAACCTGCTGTGAAGAAAGAAACAGAGCTGCGTCAAGTTACATCAACATAGACAGGGCGCAACCGGAAACATCACCGGCCGGCCTTCAAAGTAAAAGAAACGTACATACCAGGTATTTGTATGGAATCTGTGAGATATTTTTATTTAGGTTTACACTTTAATTAGTTTCTTGATAAAATGGTCATGTTGTAATAACAGACCTTTAAAAGTTGTCTTGAAGTTGTAACAACAACGTTTTAAAAGGATTCCGTTAAAGCATAAATAAAATGTGTCAGTACTTCATGCTCACCCTGAGAAGGCGTTGTCGCTATTTGGTAGTAAACCTACAAAATAACCAAATTATCAAAATTATATTTTTCCCACCGTTTTGTCTTCTTGTTTCTGTTGTTATTTCTGTTCCGGTCTTCATTGCTACATACGTTCATATTGTCAAATAAAGCTACTTCAATCGGGCTTTTATTTTGACAGTTTTGACCGGAAATTAACTCGAAAATCTCGTTGACTCGACGCCCGGCAGAGAGGAGGGAGAAGGAGGAGGAGGACGGAGGAGGCGGACAGGAGGAGAGGAGCGGTGCGGAGAAGGCGAGGAGGGACGTTCATTGTTACCAGCTCGAGGAGCGGCGGAGACCCCGTCGCCGTCGCCGCACGTGAATTTTTCCGGCACGCCATTCAAGGTAAAGTTCCCGTTAATTTAAACCGGTTTACGTTTCATCTTTACAACGAGTGTTTCTCATCAGCAGCCGCTTCAGCTACCGCCCGGCTCCGTTTGCGACGGTTACTATCAGTTAGAATCAACTAACCGTCACCTTTTGTCTCCGCTTTGTAGCTTGAAGATTGTTTAATCTGTTTAATTAATTCAACATATCAGCACCGCGCCCGTTACAGTGGCGCGAGACGGGCAAACGGCAGGTAACGTTGCACTTTATCACGAGTCGTTATTTCATGGAGGCAGATGAGGAGGAGACGTTTATATTGACGCACAGGTAACGTCAACGTTACTAACGTTACTAACTGACGCACTGATATCGCAATAAGAAAAAAAATAAAATAAAAGAAAAGAACTGCTTTTAAATGTTAACCAGCTTTAGTTTTTAACTGTTGTGTTGTAAAGTTACGAGGGAATTGTTCTTGATGTTTTATTGAATTAAATTATTATTATATTTTTATTTATATTTTTTAATTTAAATAAATATATCAAATTAAATGCATATATTATATTTATGAAACAGGTAGCCTCATTGAGAATGAATTACACCAATGCCAGAGATAAAACCTTAAACTAAACGCTGTAAATACACACAAAAAATACATAATACTTAGTTTAATCTTATGTGATTATTTCTCCTAACACTGACATATTGCCTTTAATTAATACTGTTATTTTTGTTTTTATGTTATTCATCCACACAACCCTCCCACCCACCTGACAAAAAGGTTGAATCAGTCTTTTGTGTAATTTTTTTTTTTTTAGCCTAATTTGTTGAATTTTCAAAGAGAAAAACAGTCATGCCTTCAAACATGCTGAGTAACCCGCTAATGATAAAGCATTTCCGTGTATTTTTGAACAGTTTTTTTTTTTTTTCATCTTTCAGATCCAGGGCTGAAGCATCATCGACGTCAGCGGCTGTCACGTCGAGACATTTGTCCGAAGCATCGCCGCTGTCCTTGGGAGGAGGGAGGAGGGCGTTGAGCGTGAGTCACGGCGTCTTAAACGGCATCTCTCAGGTGACAGAGGTCATGTGACGCGCTGCTGCAGCTGCCCGACCCCAACTCCCCACGGCGATGGATGCAGCCGTCTTCAGCCATGGCCGCGTTGGATTACGCCGCCAGACCCAGACTGTTTCTTTGTGATGTGAAGAGGAGTCAGGGTCACAGACTACGTCACGCAGTCCTAAACGCTCCTGAAGACTCGTGATTCCTTCTCTTCTGGTGACGGGAGCCGAACGGGATTCCGCCTCTCTTTTCCCAAACCAGGGTCTTTTTTACTTGTTCCGCCTGTACGGAGCAGTCATGGATCTCCTGTGGGCACTGGCCGTGTCCATGTTGACCGTGTGTGTCGCCATCCCCATGGATACCGCCGCGGAGAGCCACAGCTTGTTCACCTGTGAGCCCATCACCCTGCGCATGTGTCAGGGGCTGCCCTACAACGCCACCTTCATGCCCAACATACTCAACCACTACGACCAGCAAACCGCCGCTCTCGCCATGGAGGTACAGTGTGAAAAGTGAAAGCTGTCGTCCGTATACTCGACTAGAGCTGACAAAACGAACCAATTGCCAACTGTTTCGATAACCGATCAGGCGTTTTGGTCATTTTTCTAGTGAAGATAGCAATTTGAAGACGTCAAGTTTTGAAAATTAGCATTTTTTTTTACTATTTTCTCTTTGTTTTAAAGTATTTGGAACCGATTCTTTGATTTATTGAGAAATAACCTGCAGATTAATCAATTATGAAAAACACCATTAGAAGTATCACTATACTCAACATTCCCAAGAAATACAGTACAGATAGTTGCTGAAACACATAGTTGCTTTTGAAAAGTCACCAATATAACATCAATATTTTTGCCATATCAGGCTAATAAAACCTATAAATTTCAATATATTCTGATTTTAATTCAAGGCTTTTAAGGATCTAATCTTAGTCATAGACAAACGGTTCATCACAGGTGACTCAGGTGATATTCATTAGTTAGCCGTGTATCGCTGTTGTTGTTGTTTTAATGTAAAATTCCATCTTGGTTTTTACACTGTGAGTATGTTTTTGAGCTCAGACAATTAGCATTTTCCTTTCTAGAGCTAAAATGAATCAGTAGCTGATTAGATAGACAATTAATAGGCATCTATTTTGATAATCAGTTCATCATTTCATGCCATTTATAAAGCAAACATTTCAAACAATCGGGTTTCAGTTTCAAGTTTTAGCCTTTAATATATGAAAATATAAATATTTAAGTTAAATAATATTGACCTGCAGATATGCAAGTGGTATATTGTGTATTACTTTGACATTTCTTTTCTTGTTTGTTTTCTTCCCGTCTGACTTTTTCTAAGTATTTTCTTCTGGACACATATGCGTTCATACACTTCCACACACTTCAAATCAGAGCAATGTGTATATTGTTTGTTCTGGACAGTGGTTTGTGTTATAATTAGGTTTCCTCACATGTTGAATAACTGTGTGTGTGTGTGTGTGTGTGTGTGTGTGTGTGTGTGTGCTGCATGGACGTCAGCAGCTTAGATTGCTATCACCACAGCTAACTGTGTATCTGCTGCGAGTTGATAATATCAAAGTGTTGGCCTGCTTAAATTTAGCTCCTCTCGCTCCGGGGGCTGTGAGTGTATTACCAAAACATTAGGCAGGAAATTAAGTTTTAATATTTGTCTCCTGGGTAACAGGAGGCCAGTGCATTATTAAACGCCACAGATTTAACAGGGGAGCATCGTCCTAAAACTGTTTCCCGGCCACGCAATTTTTCAAAAAACAGCCCTTTTTTTGAGTCTTAAGTCAACTTTGGCCTGCGAGTAAAGATACCAAACTCTGCTTTGTTTCAGTTTTGGCTCAGTTGATGGATTAAAGCTCTGATTCCAGCTCTCAATCCATGTTTTATTGTTACTAGATAATCTAGCTTTACCCGCCACGGCATCTGACTGTCGTGGCGGCGCGTTATCCTCTGAAAACGCAGAGTTAGGCATTTAAACACAATCACGGAGCAGATGCATCACCTCGTTAAGTTAATCCCATCTTTTTTTTATGCGGGCTGATCCCTCTCGAAGCTCAATCTATCGAGCAATTACTGGTCAGACCGCACCACAACATTCAGACCGGCCTGTGTAGAACAGTCCATCCGTCTATATTTATCCGTTCATCCATCCCTGTCAGGTTCCCATTGGCTCCCGCTCCCTCTTTCGCTTTTACCCTCCGACCCCCGGCCCGCCCTGCCTGGCACAGCAGTGATGCTGGATGGGCAGAAGCCCCCGGCGGCCATCTGTGCCTCCTCCAGCTCGCACTCAGCGAGCTGGAGGAGGCACAACGAGGAGGAGAGGGATGGAGGCGGGAGGAGCTGCGTGTCCTACAGGGGGAAAAAAAAAAAATCAGGGTTATGTAACCTCGGAGCACGCCCTGCCCGGCTCTGGGAGCACACATCACATTCTAACACATCACAGCTGCCCGAGCGTCGCTCAGGCTCCTCTTTGGAAGGCGATGCACACAAATCCCAGCACTGCTGTCGCCTGTCTGCTCATTACCTCACGCTGTGGCCTTTCTTGTCATCGCAGAAACATTCCCTCTCATCTTCTTGGGGTTTTTTTATTCTCTCTGCTCTCAAAAGATCTTCACAGGGTGATTCTTTTGATGGATGTTTTCAGGAAAATATAATTTGCATTTTGAACGTGCAAATTAAATGACGTTAAATTTCCCCGGTTTTCGAGATGCTGTGTTGTTGTGTTTTTGTTGTTTTTTTTGAGGCCAGGTTAGCTTTTTACGCTAATCAGTGCGTGGGGTTGCAGTGAACAGAGAGGCACTTCTGGTTTAGACGGTGTTCACTTCGATTGGTCATGGATCAACAATTAAGTCTCTTTTAGAGCTCAGAAGTGCTCATTGGGTTTTTTGGAAAACGCATTGGAAACCAACCCGATAGGTTCCAAATCCCAGAGACTACGCTCTCTGTTTGGCTCTTGTTTTCCAGATAAGTCGCCCACAAGATGCAGTTCATGGGAGAATTCAAAGCCTATAAGATGTTGAGTGCAGCCAAATGAGAATTGACAGTTGATTTTAAAGGGAATTAGGTCCAGTGAATAGCCATGATAATGATGATGAATGCCCTGCACCATGGAGAAACCGGGAGTTGGACGAGAACCAACGCCTGCCATTCCTTTTTTTTTTTTTTTTTTTTTGGTCTAAACCCCCTGAAGTGTTGTTTCTCTCAATTTCTTTTTTCATGTCTCGCTTTTCAAGGTTTTTGACTTTTGGAGAAGTAGGTGTGTTTTTCTTGTCTTTATATAGTTATGAGCTTGTGATAAATACTAGTTTAGTGATATTTTCATTACCATATAAGGTTGGCGTTTAGTGTGGTGCAGGAGAAATACCCAGTTACACAGGAGTAAAAGACTGTTTTTTAAGCATCATTGCACAAATACATCATAATTTCTGGCTGTCTGAACAGGAAACAACACAAACAAGTGGATTTCTAAAAACAGGATTTTTTTTTTTTTTTTTTTTAGTTTCGGTGTTCATCCTCGCTCAATCAGTCATCGCTGACCGTCGAATGACCCCCACAGCTGTAGTGAAACAGCGGCCTCGGGGTTGGGAATCTGCTATTTCCGTGCCACACTCTCACAAGATAAGCAGGAGCGTAGCGGATTTGACTGGCGTTACAAAAAGGAAGAAAAAGAAACGGGCTAAAATCCTCCCTCTTTTTTTTTTGAGATAGATGCTACTGGGTGAATGTAAAGCAGCATGGGTTCATCACAGTAAATTAAACCGGGCACAGAGTGTCCAAAGCAGATGGCATCAGGATCACAACTCAGTGATGATGTACAGTCATAGTTGATCCATCTCTCACTGCTGGATTTACATATTCTTCAAATTATTTGTATTTTTGGGGAATTGTTATAAACCTTCCTGTGTCTTTTTCTTACGGGATCTAACATTTCTCCTGTGTAGTTAAAGGAGTAAAGTTGGCACCTAGTGTAGCAAAGTGGCTTAGAAGTACAATGTACATTTGTTTTTAAGAAGACAATAAGATTACATTTTAAATAAGAAGAAAAAAAAAAGGGAAAAATAAGCTTGGACATTCTGTATTTTAAAGTCATTGGAAGCATAGAAACTAAAAATGGCTTCACTTTGCATTGTTTTGATACATGAACGTTTTGTAGACCTGTCCCTGATGACCGGAGGGGTCTGAATGTTTCGTAAGTCTGAGATGCGTCTGAGTTCAAGATCATTTAGCACTTTTGTAGACTAATGGTGAAATTAAATTATATAAAATCCATTCTTTTACACACCGGAAGCCAATGCATTGATATAAAGATGGTGTCCTGTACTCTTTGGTGTTGGAAAGGACTGTTGCAGCTTTCTGGATGAGTTGCAGTTGTTGCAGTCGTTTTTTTTTGCTAAGACCTGTGAAGAAACCATCAGAGAAGACTAATCTGCTGAAGACAGACATGAACCAGCTTGTCTGTATCATGTTTAGACAAAAAAAACTTGCATTGTTCTTACAGTTGAAAAAAATGGAGATCTTGTAATTGTCTTTATGTGGATGATGAATCCATAATTGTACCAAGACTTCTGGCTTGATGTTTCGATGTTAAGATGGGCACTGACTTTAAGTATTTCTTCTTTGGGGCAGGAAAGAATTACTTCAGTTTTTCCTGTGTTTAGTTGTAAGAATGTTTTGATTTCATTGATTTGTTCAGTGCACTCATTCAGTAAATATAAATGTAGCCGTCCGTTAAAACTCTTGTGCAGAGTTAAATGTTATCTGCATACGTACGATCAGAAATGTGACAATCATTTTTATTCCGCACAGATTCATAAATTCCAATTGACACACATCCTTTAAGTATGATTCTAAACAATTCAGTACAGCGCCCGAAGGTCCCACCCATCTTTCCACTCCGTCGAGCAGTATCTCATGGGTGACGCTATCAAGCACCAAGCTGAGATCTAGCAATATGAGAACCAAGGATTTTGACGTGTCACTGCACCGTGTAGGAACAAATGACTGTTTGGTATATAAGAGACAGTAGTGAGAAATGTTTTTATGGATATGGATTTACTGGATCTTGCTACAAATGACAATTTATCTACAAAACCTATATATATCAATCAACACAGAAAAAAAAAATCACATGCAGGGGTTGTTTCCGGAGGTTGGACTTTCCTCCTTTTTGTAGGTTTTTCTGATATTTGGCCACAAAATAACTATGAGAAGAGATGTGGGTGGGAAACGTGTCCGTCATGTGGCTGTTGTGGTGAACGTGATGAGAACAGGGCTTGTATGAACGCTTTCTTTCAAGCCCGAAAGAGTGGAGCGAGGGTCATCTGAAGATGCTAATGTAATCAGACAGATTAGAGGATGTGTTTACATGAAGCTGAAGCCAAGCCAGTAAATCATTTTTAACGGCAGCGGGCTAACAAAAACGAATATCAGCGCGTTATTCCGTCACCAGAGTATTCCGCCGGATAGGGTCTTCACTCGATCAGCTCGACGTAACCTTCCGTCTTATTTGTTAAGCTTTGTTGTGTGCGCGGCGACACAAAGGCTGATCAATGGTCTGCTCGGGCCCACTTGCACCCTTTTCTTCTCTCTTTATCAGCCTCTTGTCTCAGGTTTACAACCTGTCCAGATAAACTGTGTCACGTTACAACTGTTGTACAGAATAACCCAGATACTCCACCCAGGCTGTGTGAACGGGCGTTTTAGAGGAGAGGCGAGGCGACAACACCACCCTGATGGCTGCAAGTTTGTTGTTCAGGCTAAAAAAGTGCATCATTTAATATGTTGATTATGTTAGCTAGTGAAGATGTATCCCAGCTACACACACACACACACATACACAGACACAACATGGTCTGATAAATCCTACCCAGCGTGACCCAGGCTATAAAAGAGCCTCTTGTTTTATTTAATGTCCAACACCGTGTTTATTGGCGGTGGACTGAATGAGGAGCACATCCAAGAGAGCAAGTCGCTGGTCCACAACAACCTTTCTCTGAGTGTGTGTGTGAGTGTGTGTATAGACATTACACACTGTCAGAGCACAAGGTTTTTTATACACTTTCTTAGTAGTGAATGACACGGCTGACTCAGTCAACCCATCCCACTCCCCCTCCCCTCCTCTCCCTCCTCCCCACCTCGCTCACCCATCTCTTTTGTCCTCCCCCTCCCCCTATGCAGGACTCACCCGTTACCCAGGAAACGGTTCCAATTGTGCCGTTAACAAAGGGAGCAGAGGCTTTCTTGCCTCCCGGGAGGTGGTCCCCCCTCCGCCCCGCACCCTGACCTCCTCGAACCTTGCTCTCCTCCCTCCCCCCTCCTCCTCCTCTTCCTCCTCTTCATCCTCCCCGGTGATGCATCACTCGTCGCCACGGCGCTGTGCTTAGAAATTTAGAGAATTGGAATGGCAGCAGAGGAGAAAGGCAGATAAAGAGGGGAGAGAGGGAGAGAAATGCAGGAGGGAAAGAGGCTGAAGGAGGGAGGGAGGGGGATGATGGGAAGAGAGGTGACGGCGAGGTATTTTTCCAAAAGAGCAAATCAACACAGACCAGTCGGCCACCGTGGGCTTCTTTGTTAGCAATTCATCAGTCACAGCATCTCAGCAGCTGACTCAAAGCCTTCATTAAAAACTAATTGCTTAAGCATTAGGAAACATGCATGCAGCCACATTTGAATGAACTCATTGGATCAGGCATTATTAATAATTAATATCACGCTAATTTTGATTTTTAAAAAAACGCTGTATAACCTCAAAATCGCACTGAGTTGAACCTGAGGTCATAGCTGTTTTCTTGAAATATTTTTAATTAGCCATGTTTATGTTTATAGTAGGAGTACAAGTCATATGAATCAGCATCATTTTATGTTATGTCTGAGATGTGGTTTTAGAGATGGTTGAAATGTAAATAATTACCTTTGGCATTAAAATAAGCTAAATATTGTTTCTAGTGTTAAAATCTTAGAAAAAGCACAGGTGTTAGAATTGAGCTGCTTCAGTTTGGAGTATTGTGGGGGTAATGTTCTCACTGTCACTCGGACACTTAGAGAGTCGCTGTTAATTTTCTTAGTAACACCTGCACTTCTGCTACGACCAGTTCAAACATCTGCTGCCTGCTTAGAAATTAAGAATAGATTATTTACAAATGAAACATTTAAAAAAAAAAAGTTCACACTCAAAAAATATCACTAAAAATCACACATAATTAAACAAAGAAAATTACAATAACCAGTGACATCTAATGAGACATTAACCAGTCTGACCGGTAGAATCTAGGCATTGATGAGGGATTTAAAAATAGCTCTCATTAGCTCTCTTTTTTACTTTTTAGAATTATGACCATTGTAAACCATCAGAATATGGGCCAGTGAGTTTAATCAGGACAATTTATTGTTGCAGTGACATAATGGTAGAAAATGGGTCCCTGTTTCATCGCATTCATACAGGAAGTCTTGTTCAGATTAGTCTGGATCTGACGTGTGTTTTTTTTTGTTTTTGTTCTTTTTTTTGTTCTGCATCTCTTGACTTTCATGTTGTTAAATGTTTGTAGACTTGCAGCAATATCTGGTAGTATTTGTTTTAATATTGCAATTCTCAATTAGTCAATTGAGCGTTGAATTAGTAAAGTATTAGCAAACTGAAAAGTGCCCAACACAATCTTCTAAAGCGATATTATATTATAAAAGTGTAAAATGTTTGGCATTTTTGCTTGATTTGATAATTACATGAATTGGTTACTTTATTATAAAAATAGCTTCTAAATAATTTGAGGTTAATCAATAATTTGACAAATCATGGATCTAACTAGGGCTGCAACTATCCTGGTAGTCGATTAATCTATTGATTATTTATGAACCGACCGGGTTTGTCGGTTCATAAAATGGTGTAAAATGTCTATTTTCCAAAACTGAAGATTTAACCTAAAACTATCTTTCAACCCAAAGATCATCACTTTACTAATACAGAAGACCAAAGAAACATTTTCTCTTAAAAATGACTCTAATCGATTCTGTTGAAGCTCCGCCCACTGCCGCTAATTAACTGACACATCTGTCTGTGTGCACTTGCTATTTCCAGAGTGACACGTTATTCCATATTTTCACAGATCAAGAATTCCCTCACAAACTTCCATGAATACGTAATGACTGTAGCAGCGGGATTAAGGCTGAAATTACATTAGCATACGGCCCCCCCAGGCTTCCACCATTCCTACAGCGTCGTGTATTACACGCCTCATTCTCCTGACACGGTCGACTCTGGGGTGGAAAGCACCGCGAGGAACCTCAGGGCGTTCACCGGGCCAGCGGTTCACCTGCTGTTCCCAGAGTGTGCGGCTCCGCCAGGCCTCAGGGCGTTTGCCGTTGTTTTGGCTGCCGACTGAGTCGGTGAAGCCGTGGCCAGACGTACGTCCCAACCGCCAGCGGTTCAGTCATGTGACGGGTGGATCGTAATAAAATGGCTGAATCGAGATACTGAAGAGATGGGGGGAGGGACGGACGGTGGAGGGCTGTAAAAATAGAAAGATAGGAAGCAGGATGAATAGGGACAGGGATGAATAAGAAGAACTGGGTTTGTTTTTCCAAGTAGATCATCGCTCCCATGGCGTCTCCTCCATAGTACAGTGCAGCACATTGTGTTCCGCAGGGAGCGGTGATGCGAACTCACTTTAGCCGCATTAGCTCATGTGTGAGTGGTTAACCCATGCTGATGGGCACTGCTGATGAAGCAAATAGATGTCACAGGACATCTGTGACATCTGGGGAAAAAACAAAACGAGGCGACGGGGAGGAGGATCACTGCAATCATAGGGCGGCTGAAATTCAAAAAGGGTTGGCGTTATTTCTCCAGAGACCGTCAAACAACATACTCCAGTTTCCTTTCTCTCTGCTTCTTTGACTCTTTGTTTCTTTGAAGTTTGGGTTTCTATAGGTGTTTGTTTGTTCCGGTGGTGGTCGTGCATACTAACTCAGTTTTATAGTATTTCACTGCACGTCTCCCACTGCTGATGATGATGTATCTGTTTAAAAACTGTTGTATAATATAAATCAGCTACTGACACATGATGGTTTTACGATTAATTAGTTGGTGGAAAATTGTTCAATCATCCTTTTTTTTAAGCAAAAACAAAATACTCCATTTCCCAGCTTCACAAATGTGAATTGTAATATAGTATACTGTAATGTTTTATTTGTCTGTGATATCAGATTAAGTATCTTTTAGATCAAATAACTAATCAATGATTCCAGAAAGAATTCTGCATATTGCATCTCCAACACACACCTCTGAGGATGTCTACCCCTTGGATACCTTACAGCAGGGACCTTTAAGTGGACTCATGCCCTTCAGCTACTTGATAATAGGCAGATAATTGGAATAAGGAGTGGGGGGATGCTTTAAAAAAAAAAAAGCAGGATGGTAGCTTTCCAGAAGCAGGGTTGGTGCCCCTGTTACAGTTTCCAGGTGAGTTAACCCTATTTATCATGGCTGATAAAGTAAAGGCTATATAATGAGTTGATGAACAGCCTCTCTGAACCCATTGTGTTCATAAGGTGGGCAAGTCTGTAGTAAACTGATGATTTTTGGGTTGTGGACTGTTGGTCTAGACAAAGAAAGAAAGACATTTTAGGTTGACTCTTCAGCTTTGGGAAACCGTTCTGACCATTTTATGAACCATACAATAATTTATAGTTTAATTGGCTATTAAAATAGGAGTTGGTTGCAGTCCTAGACATTAGCATTAGCCCAGTCATAGCCCTACTGGTCTTTAAATTTAACATGACGTGAATTAGTGGGATAAAAAGCGACGGGCAGTGGTGAAAGATCTTTAGTGTGTGTGACTTAAAGGTTGTTTGTAATACAGTGTGACTGATGCTTTACATCTCCAATAACAGACACACGGCATCAGTTTACGCTTCATAGATATTCCCGGCTCTCAGCTGTGATGGCTCGTATCATTGTGTCATCGTGGCAGTGCCCAACGAAACGTGATGACTTAATTTGTGCGGAAAATGGGTCCAATAGTTGATTGATGTCAGTTATGACAGGCGTGTAAATCACCTAAATTAGAGAGTCTACTGTAAGACTCCTGCTGAGTTGACTGATGTTATGGGTCCTACGTCACTGAATCCTTTTTCACCAGCCTCCTCTCGTCAGATCCTCGCCTGGTTCCGAAACACCTCAGCCACCCACCTGTCTCGCACAACCACTTTCCGTCTTGTCCACAGCAGCGATATGTATAAGGCAGCGACAAAAATCTGTCCGGATGTGGTGCTTTGTGCTTCGACGGCTAAGCCTAACAGCCATTATAATCCTTTTTTACATAAAGGAATCACATGTGGGTGGCAGGCTAGACTCAAACATGCAAATATTCCCTCTTTGGACATCACGGTCGTTTAAGCCCATGTTTGTCAGATGACAGTATGACAGCAGTCTTTAATTTTCGATTCATGCTCCAAATTTAAAAACTCTGTTCTTGGGTGTGCGTCTCAAATCTGCGGAGTTTGTTATGCTAACATCCAGGTCCAGAGACACTCGGCGATCTGTGTAAACAGAGACAGATACTCTGTGTTTTTGTACAAACCAGTAACTGTGTCATACACAAATACATCTGCTCCTCCTTAAGACGCTGCATCACTTAAACAGTTTCACTCTTCAAGTGCAACGGACAATATATACAGAGATTGGGCCAGATTATTTTTTAGATATGTCCAATATAACTTCAGATAAATATACATTCTTCAACAAACATTACTTAACAGGAAAGAGTGTGTGTGTGTGTGTATCTCAGTTTAATCAACCCTTAACAAGCTGAACTAAACGTTTAACTCATTTAAACCACACTGTCACATCCTCATTATCCTGCACTCTAACAAACACAAGCTGCTTCTCCTCACCCCTCCCCTCCCCCTTCCTGTCTGTCACACAGACCTCTGTCTTTAAATTTGGGGGGAGGGTGATGAGTGTGTGTCAGGCTGACTTGGGTGTGGCTGAAGATCTTTCTGTAACACACACATAGACAGAGGTATATGCAAATTCACACATAGAGAAACACAAAAACCATCCTGGACACATTTTGTATATATGATTTGTCACTCAGTATTCACACACACAGACACACTCTCTTTCTTTTACACATGCATATTAACAACGTGCCCCGCAGATGCTTCCTGCTCTCCTGACGTCTCTCAGCTCACTTTATGTGTGTGAGACCATTATTGCGCTTTTGTGTGCGTGTGTTAGCATGTAAATAATATACTTCCGTTAGAAGTTTTTTGCTTGTGTGCCCTTTGCTGCAGTGTGTCACTCAGTCTCAGCGTGGTCCTCCCCATTACACAAAGGCCTCTGCAGCAGCCTGTGTGTGTGTGTGTGTGTGTGTGTGTGTGTGTGTGTGTGTGTGTGTGTGTGTGTGTGTGTGAGAGAGTGTGTGTGTGGGTGGGTGGGTGGGTGGGTGGGTGGGTGTGGGGGTGTCTTTCTGGAGATTGGAGGGAAGAATCAGAAGGGGGAAGGGGGGGGCTGAAAATTGTGGGGGTGGAGGGATTATTAGGAATGGGGCCAGTGTTGTTTTTATGGACTCATCTCCAGAAACTGTCAGACGACATGCTCCACTGCTCTCTTTGTGCCTCCATTTGGCCCACATTAACAGATTTGAACACTCAAGACTGTGGTGTTATCCTCAAAACTCTTTCAAATACACAAAAAAAAGATGTGCTGCTGCTGTGCATACTTCCTGATAGTACTTATACACTTAATAAAGTCTTCGTTTTCTCTTGTTTTTTTGCAGCCGTTTCATCCCATGGTGAACCTGCAGTGTTCTCCGGAGCTCAGGATGTTCCTGTGCGCGCTCTACGCCCCGGTGTGCACCGAGTACGGCCGGATGACTCTACCCTGCCGCCGCCTCTGTCTACAGGCAAAGAGCGACTGCTACAAACTGATGGACATGTTCGGCGTCAGCTGGCCAGACGAGATGGACTGCAACAGGTTGGTACAAGAGCCATGACCCCTCCCCCCTCAGGATTTATTTCAGCGGTAACAACACATGCTGTATCAGTAATTTTTTTTTTCATCATAAGAAGCTGTTAGTGTTCTATAAATACTGTCCCATGCTTCAATATGCTCAGTACACAGAGAAATGCACAGCTGGTATTGAGACTTGTGATGTCATAGCTGTACAGTCGCCACGCACCCATCATTTACAGCTATTCAAATGATCCATTCAGAAGAAAGGCTCATCTATCTTCTATCTATAACAGCAAGGAGCGTCTTTTTCATGGATTTTTATTGATAGATATTCAACATCATTATTATCATTAAAAGTTAAAATCCTATAGACTTGTGTATCGCTGTCCTGTAACAGCACTTTAGTAAAGCTCTGCATCACGGCACTCCTCATGTTGCTTCACAGTGCTCTCATTACAATTCAAAGCTCTGTTGTCCCGTTTCTTCCTGCACCGACTGTGCAACCAATGTAATGAAAGTAACGTCTCTGAAAAAACATACTAACATGTTAGTTGGTTTTCACGGCTACTTTATTGCTAGTGCTAACACTACTGTACTCCAAGACCCTCAGGAAATCCCAGCACTGTCATCTAACAGAGCAGAATCTGGGCCTAAACTAATTCATTTATAAACACATATAATAGTAACATGTCCAGCTCTCATAACTATACAGGAAAAAGTACAAAGGAAAATGTGTATCATAAGTCTGGTTTTACTTAGCCTTTCAACACAGTTTAAAAACTGATATGTATATTGATATTAATGAGGCAGCACATCAGCAAGCATGTAATAAGGACCAAATAATGAAACAGAAAAAGGGCTTAAAGGGTTGGTATCATTAAAGCTGAAAATGTCTCCATGTTGGGTTTGTGTATAATAATAAGCTCCAACATTAGATTTTTTTGATATGACTGCTGAACGATAACATTCCAAACATGTTTGTCCCAGAAGCAAAATAACAGAACTAAAAATACTTAGTCAAAACAGATTTATTATTATTTATTATTCTTTTGCTAATGCAATATAGTAAACTTAATATCTTTGGGTTTTGAACTCTTAAATGGATAAAACAAGCAATTTATCAAAAAGTCACTTTAAGCTTCAGGAAATTTAGTTTTACTAATCAGTAGTTTAACCAATAATCCTTTCTATTTTAGGTACAAATCTTAGAACTACACTGCATTTGTGAATTGTCACAAAATGAAACCTGGAGGACAATCTGTAAATGCAGATGTTTTTTTGTTTTTTCAAAGTTAGTGTGAGTTTCGGAGTTGATTGCATTATAAAGATTTAGATTCCTTGTACTTTAGTCAACACTGCCTAGGCCATAAAACAAAGTTTGGTTCCTGTTGGTAGTCAGTTGATGCCATGGGTCAGTCTGGATTTTTTTCCCCTCCTTTTTCCCACCAGTATCCGAAAAGGAGGAAGGGAAGGACTTTGTTTTGGTTATTTTTCTTTAGCTTACCTTGACTACATGTACGCTACTAGCTTCTGTGTACCAGAATGTTACACACACATACACACACAAAAGTTTATGAAACACAACAAATAAGCTCCAAAATTGTAAGTGTCTTTGTAATTGACAACACCAACTGTCCAGCATTGCTAAGTGGCTAAGATTTTTGGGACAATTCCTCAAATTTATAAAATAAATTTGGGTCATGGCAATGAAAGTTTAGCACATTTCAAGAAAAATTATGTAAATTTGTGTGTCATCTGCATAATTATGGTAATGTATTTTGTCTTCTTCCACAATCTTAGTTAGTGGGGGCATGTAAATGTTGAATAGTAGGGGGCCCAGAAATGAACCTTGGGGGACCCCACAGGTTATGTCTGTATGTTCAGATGTGTAGTTACCTATGGACACAAAGTAGTCTCTGTCCTATAAGTAGGATTCAAACCACTTTAGTGCTATGCCAGTAAGTCCCACCCAGTTTTTCAAATGGTCTAATAACAAGTAATATGTTGTGGTAGCTTCTACTGTATGTTGGAAGTTGGTCAGTAGGAGGCACAATTCAGACATACTACAGCACTGCTATCTTGCCTCTCCTCTGAACCAGATATTGACTTCCCAGTGACTTCTGGAAAAGCACAGTGTCATTCACTTACACACTGCAAAATATGACTGGATGTAGAAAACCATTGGTGTACCATTGGCCTGTTAAATGCCTACTAAGGTATTTGAACGTTCTACATAGTGGCTTCCTCATTTTTGTCTACTACATAGGCGGGTATTTGCCGGTTTCAGGTGCAGCCCCAGGTGTCCTTTGGTGCACGATTCCACATCACCATCTCCCCACCCAAACAAACATGTTCCATTCTCTGCATCTAACATCATCATCTCTCATCTACTCGTAGGTTCCCAGACTGTGATGAGTCCTACCCCCGTCCCGCGGACCTGCTGTCCAGCTCAGACACGACCGAGTCCCCTGTCTCTGTCCAGCGAGACTACGGCTTCTGGTGTCCGCGAGAGCTCAAAATCGACCCTGAGTTCGGCTACTCGTTCATGGGGGTCCGCGACTGCTCGCCTCCCTGTCCCAACATGTACTTGACGCGCGAGGAGCTGACGTTCGCACGCTACTTCATCGGCGTGGTTTCCATTGTCTGCCTCTCTGCCACCCTCTTCACTTTCCTCACTTTCCTCATCGACGTGTCACGCTTCCGCTACCCCGAGCGGCCGATCATATTCTATGCTGTGTGCTACATGATGGTGTCCCTGGTGTTCTTCCTGGGCTTCCTGTTGGAGGACAGAGTTTCCTGTAACGCAGCAAGTCCCGGGAGGTTCAGGGCTTCGACCGTGACTCAAGGTTCACATAACAAGGTCAGACAGTCTTTGTGAATCTGTGAACTGTGAATCCTTTGCTGGTTTCCTCCTAACGATAATAATCCTCCATCTATACTCGTCTCTCTCTGCCAGGCCTGCACACTTCTCTTCATGGTGTTATACTTCTTCACCATGGCCGGCAGCGTCTGGTGGGTCATTCTCACCATCACCTGGTTCCTGGCCGCCGTTCCTAAGTGGGGGAGTGAGGCCATAGAGAAGAAGGCTCTGCTCTTCCATGCATGTGCCTGGGGGATCCCCGGCGTCCTCACTGTCACCCTGCTCGCCATGAACAAGATCGAGGGCGACAGCGTCAGCGGAGTTTGCTTTGTGGGGCTCTACAACTTAACAGCTCTACGCTGGTTCCTGCTGTTTCCACTGGGGCTGGACGTATTGGTGAGCAAATGAGCCTGGAGAGACTTGATACACTGCAAAAAATTAAATATTACAACAGTCAATATCTTGTATTAGTCTAATGTTAATCACATTGGGTAAAAAAAAGTCAGAATGAGCATGAATATCAACATCCAAATGGTGTCACGTCCCTGGCGAATCGCAGTTTATCTATCTCTTCTGGACTCCGATAAGATGGAAACGAAAGCTGCCTAAGAGGACCGAATAATTATGGCATAATAATAGTATAATATATTATGGCATAATATTGGCAAGTCACTAAAATGAAAGAATAAAAAATGTGATTGTGATTGAAAAAATATGCGTTTTATAAAATGTGATTTCGATGGGTTCTTAAGTAAGTAAATAAGTAAATATAATAAACATTGATCCATGCAATCAGAGGTCAGGTTTATGCACTGATAAATGTCTGTTCAACATTAATGGCACCATCTATTAGTGGATCAACCCAATGTGGTTGGCAGGACTTTTATTTCGAAAAAACAGCGGATACTTGGCATCGCTATCGGGCACCACACGTCACTCCACCTGGATGTTTTCATTCTGTGGCGCTGCGCCACAGATTGGTCTATGTGTGGGTAACACTCTACTCAATATTGGAATAACTGTTCCAAATACAAGATATTTTCACTTAAAAAATAACTGTTTTTTTGCATTTGACATTTTTGAAAATGCAATTTTAAATCATTTTGTCTCTCTCTTTAAAAGAAGAATAGTTAGAAAATAAAATGCTGTGACCTATTTTACAAGACGACTGAAACCCAATAACCCCCCCTTCCCCCCTGTGTGGTGCCAGGTGGGCGTGGCTCTGCTGCTGGCGGGCATTGCAGCCTTAAACCGAGTCCGCATGGAGATCCCCCTGGAGAAGGAGAACCAGGAGAAACTGGTGAA